>NQII01001085.1:366053-432763 GCA_002778355.1 Clitarchus hookeri | reverse complement strand
CACCAACAAACAAGAAGGGGCTGCAAGTCCATCAGAGCACTGGCGCTGGAGAGAGGTCTGCTCTCCAGAAGACCTGCACATACCTACCTCATCCTACTTCCTTCTATTTGTAAATAACTGCTGTTCACGCCAATCCTCACAGAACACTTGCTATCTTCCCCACTTATGCCACAACATAGGACTAGGAGTCAGAAAGCCCACCACGAAGCCGGTTGTCAGGAGGCAGTAATGGGGAATGCATTTGTGTATATCAAACAGGGCTGAGGCCCTATAAATGGATGCACAGATCAAATGGATGCCTGATAGGAGCCACAAAGTTGGATTGGATTTCTCTCCAGGCCACCTGCCAGGGTTTTTTGCTGTGCCACGCGCCATCTTGCCCCTGCCACAGATTCCACCCCAGCCGAAAGCTGTGGTGACACACCCACCCGTCCAGACCACCATCATCAGAAAGCTCCATTTCCATCCGGCCCCACCTGCACCTGCTAAGTTCGCACCTGCCAGGTCCACCACCAAACCCATCAGTGAGCCAGCTCCACCCAAGGCCTTCCACCAGATTGTTTCAGTTCTGGCCAAACCAGGATCACCTTCCACGACCAGGCCGCCAGTTAATCCCGTCAATAGGGTCCCAGCTTCACGGCCCTAGGGAGGAAGAAAGCTTCAAGGCCAATAGCCAGCTGCTCTAATGTGGGTGAGGCAACAACACACTCGCATGTGTTTCTGAAAATGTGCATGAAAGTTGAATGTATGAGTGTTTAATCATATCTACCTACACCGAGCAGTTCTCAAGGATGCTGGTTACTTTATTATGCAATATTCTACCATTGCAACAAGTGAAAACCAAACCTAATTGATTTAAATAGGTATAGTAAGTATGTACTTGATATTTCATATTAATCACAATGGTGCATTAAAAATTACTGTTATAACAAATGTATAGCTGTTCACGGTAAAGTGAGCACTCCTTTTTAAATCAATATTGCGATGTAAGTAATAAACACAGTATGTATATTCCACTGCACTCGGAAGTTAACGCCAAAAGGCTAAAATAAAAAATGTTTATTGAATATTATTCCAAATAAGAGGACTTTCAAAAGCGCTCACTTTACTGTGAATGGCCTATACCATAACAGACAAAATAAACTACAGAGCATTTCACTGCAAGTAATTTGTTTCGTGACAATATTAATTTTTATGTCAAGTTGGTGGTCTTTTGATGTCTTTACATCAGTGGTATTTGAGAATGGACGAAACTATAATCAAGCTTTAGTTCCCCATCGCCGCAGCGATGATGTCATTACAGCGAGTACACAAAAAAGCCCTCATTGTCAACAAGTGTATGAACCTTGTATGTAACATGACAGTGCATTAAAAAATTATCGCTATAGCAAACGTCTCATTGTAGCACATACACATTATGACGCGACTCCACTGTATTGATATGTTAGTAGGTTGCTAGATGCATGAAAGTTTATTTAAAGGTGATAATATGTATGTCATGTGCAAACTGCAAGTTGTATGAATCTTGGGTGAATTAAAGTAGAGAATTGCCTGTTTAGTCAGGTTTACATTAAACAATGTTTCTCATTTTTGGTGTTAAAAGGTACACTTCAGCAAACAATTGATATTCTTTTGCAGCACACACAGTACAACATCATACACGGTTACATATATGCCATACTGTCAAAAACGAAACTAGCCATTGATGCAAACAAACACAAAGGAATCATTGTAATAAAAGAGGGCTTACTAATCTACTCAACAAAACTGCATGTTTAGCAGCCGCAATGAATACCTACATTCCCAGAAGAGAAATCTCTCGTAGCTACGGTTGATGTTGAAGAGTCATAAATTATGATAAAATTCTTACTGAATTAAATAATTACCTTCACACGAGGATCAATCGCAGCATAAGTGTTCAGTAACTGTGTGTTCCTCAATGCCAAGACATTGTACATGCTGATGTCTCCCTCCAAATCTGATTCAGGNAAGTGTTCAGTAACTGTGTGTTCCTCAATGCCAAGACATTGTACATGCTGATGTCTCCCTCCAAATCTGATTCAGGGAGGTAGAATTTCATTATTGGTACCTTGGCTGTAGTAATGGCCACAATATTTTTCATTTTATTGTAACTCCTCAGCATGTGTGTTAACTCCTCTATCGCTTTCACAAATTCTATTCCCTGAAATAAATACAGAAATCTAGAGTTGGTTACAGGAGGATACCTGTATTCCTCAGACCTTCTTTAAACACTGCCAAACAATGAAAAAAGGGCACACAGAGGGATGCATTGGATGGTATATGCCGTTCATAGTAAAGTAAGCACTTTTGAGGCCCTAGTTACTTTTTTCCTTCATTTTTTTAAATTTTTTATCCACCTTTTTAAATAAATATTTCCATATATGTAATAAACACAGTGTGTAAATTCTACCACATGCTGAAGTTAACTCCTAAGTATAA
The DNA here is from genome assembly GCA_002778355.1 of Clitarchus hookeri. Taxonomy (NCBI): domain Eukaryota; kingdom Metazoa; phylum Arthropoda; class Insecta; order Phasmatodea; family Phasmatidae; genus Clitarchus; species Clitarchus hookeri. The sequence goes on along the minus strand of NQII01001085.1, from coordinate 430,303 downwards.
AATAAAACATATTTATTGACTATTATTACAAATGAGAGGGCTTTCAAAAGTGCTCACTNAAGTGTTCAGTAACTGTGTGTTCCTCAATGCCAAGACATTGTACATGCTGATGTCTCCCTCCAAATCTGATTCAGGAAGGTAGAACTTCATTATTGGTACCTTGGCTGTAGTAATGGCCACAATATTTTTCATTTTATTGTAACTCCTCAGCATGTGTGTTAACTCCTCTATCGCTTTCACAAATTCTATTCCCTGAAATAAATACAGAAATCTAGAGCTGGTTACAGGAGGATACCTGTATTCCTCAGACCTTCTTTAAACACTGCCAAACAATGAAAAAAGGGCACACAGAGGGATGCATTAGATGGTATATGCCGTTCATAGTAAAGTAAGCACTTTTGAGGCCCTAGTTACTTTTTTCCTTCATTTTTTTAAATTTTTTATCCACCTTTTTAAATAAATATTTCCATATATGTAATAAACACAGTGTGTAAATTCTACCACACGCTGAAATTAACTCCTAAGTATAAAATAAAACATATTTATTGACTATTATTACAAATGAGAGGGCTTTCAAAAGTGCTCACTTTACTGTGAATAGCCTATACTGAAACTTTATATCGAGGAAGTTAAACAGGAAATTACCCCCACCATAATGCACACATTGACATGAAACTGCAGTGAATGTTTTACAACCGAAAAGAGGGGGGATATTAAAATATTGTTACAATTTTCTCTCTAAGTCAGTGGGCTAAACCAAGTTCGTTAAGGGATGGAGGTCTTAATTACATAAAAGAGTTAATTATAATTTTCTAATTTTATTTACAATAACTAGAAACCAAATTTTACCTAAAAGAAATTAACATAATTAAATAATTATAAATCAGTCCCAATAGACAGTATCAAAACCTATTCAATTATTTTACAATTTTATATGTCCACATTTGACAGTTCCAATAATTACAATTAAGTCCATATCACATGTTATTCAGTCCCACCTCGGTTTAGTACAGGTCCCTATCACCAGTCCGCAATGTTCTAGAGTTCTCAGAGCGCCCTCGTCGGGTTTCACACCAGAAACACCTCGTCCGCCGTCGCCTTGCAATCTCACTCCGTCGTCCGTCCTCTACACGTCACCCAATTACCGTATGCAACTAAAACGCAACTACCAAGACTCTCCGACAGTTCAGCTGTGGCTTGTATTTATAAGGTCGTAGGTCATCGCCATAAAATTTCTCTAAATGCAGTGTTGCACCGAGGGTACTTATTCCCAGAATATTCTTACGTATCTTCTACACTTGTTGGCTTTTCCAGCAGGGGGGAGGAGGGACTGTGACGCCAGGCGGCGCAACCAGGCAGGNTTCTTCCTATTTAAATAAATTAAAATTTTGTTAATATATTGTCAAAATTTTGTACAAAAAGGCTTTTGGAAATGTATTTCACACTTGTTAAAAGTTAGGCGGAGCACAATGTTTAACCTTTATTTTCGTTAACTACAGACAGTTTATGGTCTTGTGGGGTACCATTTCATTTGCAGAACATCTGCCTAATGAATTACTTTAGTATTTAATTGAAATATAAGTGTTATTTTGTACTATCAATGACAAAACACTGTCTAAACGTGATAAAATTTGTTTTTATAACAGCTTGTTGGTGTTGGGGTGTTAAAATACGTAAATATGAATTTAACAAAACAGCAAAATAGAGAAAATATTTTCAGGAACCATCAAATTTTGTTAAATCATGGTTGTACTGTAATATAATATAGACATCTGTAATATATAAAATAATTTTTTTTTGGTAAAACATGGTTTTATTGGAAAACTAAATGTAAATAAACATCATTTCACTATTTGATTACATGATTTTGGCAGCACTGCTGGCAAACTACGAGCTGATGTTGGAGGCCGTATAGTATGTGACTGATTAGCAAACCAATCCCGATACGTGAAGTTGTAGTGGGACAGGCCAATTCCACGAAAACATAGGGTGGTATGCAGTTGTAACTCTTAGCCAGAGGTATGTGATATCATATACAAACATTGGTTCAGAGTTTAAAGCTTTGTGCTGTCATGCTACAGAAAATTGCTCCCACGGATATTCTCATCAGTTATGAACAGTACACAGAAGATGAACACCAGTCCATCTCATCTTTGATCTATGATCTCTTTCCTCTATGTTGTGTTTTATAGATGAAGGAGACGTAGTGTGAACCAAGCATGCTCTCAGCTTCGCACTTTGCATAAAGGATGAAAGGTTCTTATGCCATCTCTTTAAAGTGCTGCTAGGAATATGCAGTTACGAAGTACGCTTAGCACATGTAGTCAACTATTATACAGTCTGTTAAAAAAGTTACTTCCAACTATTCGCTTTTAAGACTGCTCACTACGTAGCTTCTGCCTCATGCAAACAAAACCAAATAGTTTGGAAGAAAATGCCAAAGAGAAACCAATGTACCACATTTGTGCACTGGGCAGACATTCAGAAACAAATCTTTTTATATATAACAATGAAATGTGTTTTCAGCACTGCATTCCTGAAAACCTAAATATAAATATTGCAACATGAAATGTTTCCTCACAAACTAGCCTAAAAAAAAAAGAACTCATGTTTAATAATCTTCTATATAAAAAATATTATTTGCCATTACCAACATGCTTCCTTTTTCTGTTTTAATTCATATTAGGTTTGAAATAAATACTGAGATTAGAGAGATGCTGAAAGAAGATACAATACAGAACAAAATAGAAACAATGAGACAGATGGTACAGACATCTGAAGAGAATTGAGGAAGCTAGGCTACCACGGAAGATTGTGTGCAAGACAAAAGGCCAGAAGGAAGACCTATGGATGGATGGCTGAAGGGAATGGAGGAGTGTGTAAGGAAGAGAGATGAAGATGAGCAGAGTGAGAATGAAGAGGTGGTGGGAAGACAGAAGATGGAGAGGGCTGCACTGCAAACAGACCCAACCAGTGCCTGGAACCTGTTTATTATCATGGTAATGAAGTAATACTACAATTGATTTACAAAACATTAATGCAGTTTTACAAAAAACATAGGTACTTCTGTGTTACCAGAACAACAAAACACTTGTGATATATGATTTATTTAGTAAACAATCAAATGTGTCATATGTGCATGATTTGTCTAATGTTGTCATTGTAAGTGTCAAGATACCTTGACTGGACTATACACCATGATGCAAGTAGGATAGCAGGTTTTCCTCCCCTCCACATTGTGTCAATGTGGTGTGTACGGTATGCAATGAGGGATTTTATTATATATCAGAAGCATACTATACAACAAATACAAAATTATAGGTTGTTCACGATAAACTAAGTACTTTTGAAAGCCCTGCTTAAGATATAATTGTATGCACACTGCGTATTATTCCACCATATGTAAAATTAACATTGCCATGGACCTCATCACTTCATTTCCGCATTGGTCACGTGAAGCTGTGAAATTAACAGAAAAGAAAGTTTTTTTTTTTAAATTTGCTGATTCTTGCACTTTTTGCGTTTAAAAAGCAGAGCATATAAGAAATAATTACAGAGGTTACAAATTTTAACCTGACACTTTTAATTCAATGTTAAGACATGGAATGACACTTTCCCTTCGCTGTTGCCAACTTTACTGGGCACATACCGATCAGGTTACCCGTTAAAATTTACGCAAGTAATGGCAATTACATTTTTCAAAGGTTGATTTCAAAAGGGCTCATTTAACCGTGAACAACCTTTAATGACCAATACAGACAAAATCCACTGACATTCTAAACTTTAAATTTATTTGGCAGTTAAATTTCCTCTTACCTTCCCCTTTTCATTGTTCTTGAAAGTCATGCAAATATCCAGGTCAGATTTCTGGAGACCAAAACCATTACACGATGACCCAAATAACACTAGCATTGCATCCGGCTTCTTCAGATGCACAAATTCCTCTAGGTTAGCGACTATCTGCTTACGTTTCTCCATTTCATCAGGTAGCATGCTCCACCTTTCTGCAAAGAGAGAAGTTTGTGCCTTACTAATTCATTTTGTGTTGAATCTAACATATTCGAGGTACAGATAATTAAAACAGGCCAGCGCAAACAACTTACTTGAGATGAATAACATAAAAACTGAAAAAGTAAATTAAGTTGAATGTCTCGGGGCGCTGTCACACAAATGCTTTCAACATTAAACAAACAAAAGTAAATTCATTCAGCAGCCATGTTTGAACATGTTTGTGAATTGAATTAATTTTGGTGGTTACACCTCAATAACAAAATGCAAACAAAACGAAATTCTAACCTCACAAACCTGCTCTTGTAATATTATTTATAATTCGGGACCCCAAAAAATGGTAAATAAAACTGGCCAATTTTGGTGTTTAAATAAAACAAAAGCAGTGCAACATTTTGGTATGAAAATGTAAAATCAATATAAAATTTATGTACAACATTTTTAAAAATATAACTGAAAATAGCTAATACTTTGTTCTGAAACTTTTTTTATTTTATGAATTTAAATATTTCAAACATGCAGACCTACATCTAAATGTGGTCAATTATGTTGCTTACATCAGACTCCACTCAAACTATAATAATTAACAAATACAATAGAACCCCTCTTTACACCTGCACATATTACACGACCTTGACTTTAAACTGCTTTTCCTTGGGCCCATGAAATGTTCATAGAGTATAAATTCACCCCTTCCCCCTCCTTTTTTTTTTTATTCCTTCATTTTCTCCAGTTTCCTTATTCACCTCAATATTACGCGAAAGCAGTATACGAGTAATTGCACCCCAATCCTAATTATACGGTAAAACCAGGGCAAAACAGATTATGTGCACATTCCTAAAAATGTATAAATTATAAACCCTATTGCTAATCAAATTAAAAGCATCCAGGTTACCAGCACCTAGCTCTCTTCCCTCAGCTAACATAGTACAAGCAAGTTTAACTTAACCTCATCTTGAATATACTTATGCAGATAGTTCCTCATGCTTTTCCTAGGGGATTATTTACCCCCGCCATCAGTCCTACAACAGCCAACACAAATTGTTTGTTTTTCTGCATTTCATTGACGTTTTCAAGGGACTCACTGGCGCAAATGGTTTTTATTTGTGTTTACCATTTGGCACTTTTGTACATGAGGCTTAACGGACCCAATCCACATGAACATTATAAAATTTGCAAATCATAATTTGGTTTTGATGTCAAAAATGTTAAAACCCTCACCCTTAAACTTCTCTCTCGGTTAATTTCTGACAACCTCTTCTGCATTCTGAAGATCTTGAAGAAATTATGACAATTTAATTAACTATTAACGAAATAAATAAACAAACCAAGATTTTAGTGCCTGTGTGCCGCATACCAAAACAAAGATGAGCTCGTGTTCCCTATCTTGAAGTTCAATATTGTGTGTTGTTTTGTGCTGGCAAATAAACAAATAAAAAATTTATACAATTTAATGATTTTTTTTTTAAACATTACAACTATCAAGTTAATCATTGATTTGATCTTTCTAACAATATTCGTAGAGAGCCTATACATAGAATTTACTGCCCTCTTTTGGAGTTTGAAAAAAACAGTAAAGACCAATACTATTGATAACAGAATAAAAAGATGATCATAATCTCGTATAATATAAACACATTAAAAATTTTATTTAGCAAAAAACTTTGCATTTCGAGAAAAAATTCAGAAATTTAAACATGTAAAAATGCTAAATTCTGTTTCACCATTTTTCAGTGTCCTCATTTATAATTGCTTCAGACAGTTATTAAGGTTGAGTGTTTTGTTCATTTTAATACAACTTACCATATTTTTACTTTAACAGTGTAACAAAATATTGTTTTTCGACTTGACTTTCTATTTATTTCAATAAATGCAGAAATTCCCACGATTTCAGGCATTTTAATAATACTGTCTATTTACTTCAGAGCAGTCAATGAATGCAACACAGAAGAAAAGTAATTCAGATGTACTGCAACGATCAGTTTACTTTGAACAAGAAAGGACTGCGATCAGAACATGTTCAGAACCGGTGTAATCGTGTGCAATGCAGAACAAGTTTGAAGTGAAGCTGTTCTGTGTTACATGTGACGATGCCCTAGGACACAATGATAAACAAGAATTCAACAGAAAATGGAATACATGTTCCAGACTTTCAAAAGCAAATACATACATGTTTCTTTGCTCTACAAACCGTGATGGCTAGAAAAACTCTCCCTAGTCACAAAATTACTATGTTATAAAAAAATAACCCTCCCAGTGTTAACATTCAGAGCAGAAACATGGACACAAAAAAAATTATGTGGAACCAATAGTTATTTGAAACAAACCCCCAAGACAGTATTTGGTCCTATATAAGACACAAGAAAATTATTCATGGTGCACAAGAGAGACCAGAGAATTTTGAAGTGTCTGCACTGGCCCTAATGATGTGGCGACTATTAAAAGCTGAATATTCAGCTGGATGGTATACGTACTAAGAAGCGAAAAGACATCACTATTCAAGATCATGTGAGAAAACACCCTACATGGAAGGAAATCCTTGGGAAGATTCAGATGAAAGGAAAAGGTGAAAAATGACTTAAAATGAACAGGGGATAACAAAAACAGTGCAGAAGACAGACCTAAAGTGGAAAAAAAAATTGTGAATGAGGCCGAAAGACTTCTGAGGTTAACAAGTCACAATGAATAACTGACAGGCTGAATGACAAGAGTGTAAAATCACTTTGTTTACAAATTCCTAGTCCATTACTTGTAAAAATGACTGACGCGCCGTCAAAACACCAGTTGATGCCGGCAACCTCAAGGGAGAGGTCGCCTACTGGAGCCCTTACTCCACCCCTGAAGGATGCCACCAGCAGAGACCACCACGATGCCAAAGAGATCCAGACCCGAAGTAAGATGCCAGCTGAGACCGCCACACCGACGAGACCCACCCGAGAGCCCAAAAGAGCCATCCAGCTGACCTGACCTCAACCTGCCGCCGAAACAACCCCAGCCGGAGCCACAAACAGCTAGGTGCCAGCGTTCCTTGCTCAAGGAACGTCTTCGGTAATTGTGTGCCGACGCATAACATCCTTAACTATCGGGATCGTCAGTGGGTGTATGCATCTAGTAACGTTGGTATTTGATCTCACTCTTAAGGCCCCTAACTTGCTGGGTACAGACTCGGACAGTGTGTCTATTTTTCGCAGAATAAAATCATGCTATCTAACCCACAACTTGACTGGCGTACTTCTTTGTAAACAACGTTTAGTAGATCACTTTATGCTAACCCCCTCCCCCTTTTCTAGTTTGGGGGGGACTGGAACAGAAGGAGGGACCACCGCCTCGAGATACCACCTATATCGCAGCCGCCATCAGTCGCANCGCAGCCGCCATCAGTCGCAGACCCACCTCTCCCCTGGTAAGAACACCTACCCCTCCCCCACCGCAGAAGACAACAGCCACCTTGATACAGAATACAATCAGCCTCCAAAATACCCCCCCGATGACACATCGCCCTAACGGATGCAGAGAAAAAGGAAACAAAGCATTACTCTAGGTTTCAACCCTCGACACCCAAGGCGCCCGTAGTCTGCGCCGGAGAGGTAACTCGTACCCTTTCGAACCATTCTGTATATCAAAGGGAGCAAGTAGCGTCACATATTTAATGTTTTTGTTCCCTACAACTATTGTTGTGAGTGGACAAGCAGTCCACATTTTAAGTTTTTGTTACCAAATAGTAGTTTTTTTAAATACATTTTTTAAAACAGTATATAATTATATGAGAAAAATAATGACAAGTTTACCGCTATGCATATTTCCGCTGAAAGTGTGACATTCCATGAGACAAAGGCTTTTCATGTTTAAATACAGTGCTTCATATGATTGTTAAGTATTTTTGTAGTGCTGAGACTGTACCTGTCAACTTTGACAACCTCTTATCTGATGTTGCCAAGTGGCTGCAAAGAGGAAGCGCTTCGCTGGGAATCAAAATGGCTCAATTCACGAATATAACAACCACCAAAATTTATCACAGCCGATCACAAACGTCAACCAAGTGTCAAGGCGTGTAACTGAGTTATTGTTTTCATTCCGGCGTAATTTTAGCATAACATTTTTTATTCGCGAGGCAGGAAAGATAATTGTTAGGTGCGAATATTTGTTGTTTGTAACCTAAAAGCACCATGACTCGACTTGTATGTTCAGTAACTCAATGTCTGCTGTAAAAAACTCAACTTGAGTGACGAGTCAATCTTTGTTGAGACTCAACCCACCACTAATTAAACATAACATATTCTAATTTCAACTAATTTTTTACCATCGCAAAAAGACTCAACATAAATATAATATTGTTTTACAATCCAACAAAGCAAAAGACTGTATTAAAGATAGGTGATCCCATTTTGACATAGGATCATTAAATGCATTCCATTAAGCTTGGGGCGTGAAAACACAGCAAAACCGCTTATATTTCACTTAAAGTGTTGAATTGTATTGTGTTCCTCTACACTGTAGAACTGAAGGGTCCAGCATGTGGGTCTAGTACTCATCACAGCTCATCCAATCCTCTTTCACCTCTTAGCTCACAGGATGGCAACAAAAATATTCNTCGACTTGTATGTTCAGTAACTCGATGTCTGCTGTAAAAAACTCAACTTGAGTGACGAGTCAATATATGTTGACACTCAACCCACCACTAATTAAACATAACATATTCTAATTTCAACTAATTTTTTACCATCGCAAAAACACTCAACATAAATATAATATTGTTTTACAATCCAACAAAGCAAAAGACTGTATTATAAAGATAGGTGATCCCATTTTGACATAGGATCATTAAATGCATTCCATTAAGCTTGGGGCGTGAAAACATAGCAAAACCGCTTATATTTCACTTAAAGTGTTGAATTGTATTGTGTTCCTCTACACTGTAGAACTGAAGGGTCCAGCATGTGGGTCTAGTACTCATCACAGCTCATCCAATCCTCTTTCACCTCTTAGCTCACAGGATGGCAACAAAAATATTCAAACTAATGTATAACCAACATCACTTACACATACCACAGTAAATATAAAGAATGTCTTATTACAAAGTCTCAGAAACCTTTAAACATGACACCAAGATATTACTCAAGGATTAATTTTTTTGATGGACCAAATAAAAAATATGATGCAAAGCAATTAAACAGTGCATGCAGGCTTGCCCCATACATCTTATTCCTAATGTGAAAGTTGAAACTGCAGCTCAGGGTGATAGGACATAAAAAAATTAACAAGAGAAATTAGTAAAAATATTTCAAAACCCATGGCAGCATTTTTTTTTTAAACCGCAGTATTGTTAACAGCCAGACAAGAGCAGGTCGTCTGGTTCATTTAAACCTGCAGCCCCACCACAAATACCAACCAAACTATCGCCCCCCTGCAATAGCCCACGCTGTGGCTCCTATGCCATCCACTAACCCTCAACTTCTTTCAGTATCAAGACTCGCTAGATTTACATATCCCATCCAAGGCAACTATAACTGTGCCACAGAAAATTTGATTTATCAGCTACAGTGCCAACACTGTAATGCAGAATACATCGGCCTCACCACCAACACATGCAGGCAGAAAATGAACGGCCACAGGGCGGACACTAAACAAACCATAGCTGGTCAAATCCGCAACCTACAACACAAACCAGCTGCAGCACATGCAGCATCAAACAACAAAGATTTTGACTCTCGCTACGGTACCAGAGTTGTGAGAACCCTACCACCTTCATGCCAATAACTTAGAACTNTGCCACAGAAAATTTGATTTATCAGCTACAGTGCCAACACTGTAATGCAGAATACATCGGCCTCACCACCAACACACGCAGGCAGAAAATGAACGGCCACAGGGCGGACACTAAACAAATCATAGCTGGTCAAATCCGCAACCTACAACACAAACCAGCTGCAGCACATGCAGCATCAAAAAACAAAGATTTTGACTCTCGCTACGGTACCAGAGTTGTGAGAACCCTACCACCTTCATGCCAATAACTTAGAACTNAAACAAAGATTTTGACTCTCGCTACGGTACCAGAGTTGTGAGAACCCTACCACCTTCATGCCAATAACTTAGAACTCTGATGCTGGGAATGAGCTCATCTATTCACAACAAAATCCAGGCAGTTTCCAGACTTTAATATATGATAATTACAGCTCCAAAATCATACTCAACAGCTATCCCAAAATTTTAATTTTCCAGCCACACTTTAGTTTGCCACTTGGCCGCTAGGTTCACTACCAACAGTGCCCATCCTCCATATCGCAGTGCCTTACAACTCGCTGCCCGATGAAGCTGGTCTAGCCAGCAAAATGTCGCAACCACGTGAAAAATNCATATCGCAGTGCCTTACAACTCGCTGCCCGATGAAGCTGGTCTAGCCAGCAAAATGTCGCAACCACGTGAAAAATGTATCGTCCTTTGAGTGTGTGCCTGTTGACAAAGACTAGACCGTGAGTACTTGTGTTTCTGCCCTTTTGCATATTATTGGTAGACTAACGGCCTACTTGTCGCCATTACAATTAATGGTATCATAAACATAAAGTAAACAGTAAAGCACTTCAACAGTGTGACNACGGCCTACTTGTCGCCATTACAATTAATGGTATCATAAACATAAAGTAAACAGTAAAGCACTTCAACAGTGTGACCACCTTATTTTCCTTTTAAAAATTCCCCGACATTTCCCAGATTTCAAACAAAAGCTACTTTTTTCCCCTGACCTTATTGTGGCACACTTTTACAACAAAAATGACTGCTCAAATCTTGCAACACAATGTGCCTGAACAAAACATAGATTGCTGTAACTGCTCCCTAACCTAGTTGCAACATGCCACAAGTAAAATGTGGCAACACTGCAGCTAAGAATGGTATCAAAGTAAAGTTCAAACTGAGGCACCACAAAACTACATACACAATTAAAAAAANAACACTGCAGCTAAGAATGGTATCAAAGTAAAGTTCAAACTGAGGCACCACAAAACTACATACACAATTAAAAAAAATTGATTCTTGCATGGCACGCAAATTTTGTTTACATAGGTGCATAACAGATGATTGAAAAGCCAGATATAGCTTGCATTTTACAGAATTCCCTGATATTTCACAACTGTGTTAAAAATTACCTGATGTTTCCCTGATTTCCTTGACAGTTTCTAATTCCTTAACATTTTTCAATTTTCCAGGTTTTCCAGATATGAGGCATCCATGTCCAAACAATATTACAGATATCCAAAATGTCAACACTTCATAGAGTACGTGTGTGTATACGTACGTGTGCGATTACTTGCACAACAGTTTTCAGTACAACAAAAGTACATTTCCACACATGATTTCAAATAGATTTTACATATTTTAGAAGAAATAAATTACAGAATGCACTTTTAGACACCTAAAAACGACTTACAAAATCATTTTCAACACATGAAACATGTTGCAAAATGTTTGTGCNGAGTTGCAGACATCCAAATGTTTGTGCCGTACTACTGACCCTCAAATGAATACGAGATTCAGTAGCCAAGAACTTCAACAAGACTCCTACGAGACAACACGTTCGCCTTCACTCTTAAGGCCAGATTTGGGAAAACTTATAATCTTAAAATATACAAATTCCTTGAATTATTTGGTTTTCAAAAGAAATACAACCCTTACTGAATGTTTCACATTATGACAATTTACAGAAGTATTTTCAACAAGACCTACTTATAAATAATGGGAAAGAGTAGTCCTTTACTAGTTTTTATTACTGCTGTCTCAAAACATTTTTACAGACACTGTCATTCAATTGAAGAGATAATTCCAAAATAATTTTAACACTTCCAAAACAAGAACTTATATTAAATGCAAAATACATAACAGCACATCAATGAAAATAAGTTAAAAATGTAAACCATCTTCTACTTTACAGTTATGGGTATTTTTTTTTTAAACTTTTAACTTACTTCTCACACATTTAATTTGCGACTTTTGTTTAAAATTAATTACCTTCAATCTCAGAGCAACACTTTAGAATGGCTTCCAGGTAGTAGTCTTCCATAGGTGCTAAGTTGTCAGGGACTGGCAACAGTTTTTCCACTTTGCAACTGCTAGCACTGTGGCCCATATTGCTGCATGAGGAACACCTAATGGGACGTCCCTGGAGGGGTTGTACAAGCACAGTTAATGATATTTAGTAACTTCAGCTTAATATGGAAAACACAAAACCAACACAAGGAACACACTATTTAAGGGCTCCACCTGGCTGGTACATCAAGTGTGTTGCAGAGGTCTGGTAGAAAACATGAAATTCAAAAACTGTTCAATATTTTGTAGTGATGTCTACTCACAAAGAAAATTTAAAGAATGTTTTGACCCCAAAGTTCTCATTTCAACTCCAAGGATTATTTTTATGGGGTGTGACAATGGCTAAAATAGGTCATTTTCAGAATCAGTCGTGGATACTAAATTTTTTTATAGAGAAACTTCAGAGTTGTCTTTAAATATGCATCACTATTAGTAGCATGACATTAAAATATGAGGTCACCGCTTAAAGTCACATTCAGACGAGTCGCCGAAAGAAAGACTGTATTCCGGTTGAGAGCCTTACACATAGAGCTGATGAGGCAATTGATGAGTGAGAAAGAGTCAGTCTTACAGCTCATTAGTTTCGAGACATCGAANTTTCAGAATCAGTCGTGGATACTAAATTTTTTTATAGAGAAACTTCAGAGTTGTCTTTAAATATGCATCACTATTAGCATGACATTAAAATATGAGGTCACCGCTTAAAGTCACAATCAGACGAGTCGCCGAAAGAAAGACTGTATTCCGGTTGAGAGCCTTACACATAGAGCTGATGAGGCAATTTATGAGTGAGAAAGAGTCAGTCTTACAGCTCATTAGTTTCGAGACATCGAACACACAAAATAGCTGTAGGCAGACGGAACCCGTAATGAACTGCTTTTAGAAGCTGTTACATGGAAAGTAAAAATACCTGAGAGTAAAAAAAAAACTTGCTGAGCACTTGTGAGTGTTTGGNGGATGGATGGATGGATGGACAGAAGGGATGGATGGATGGATGGATGGATGGACAGAAGGGATGGATGGATGGATGGATAGATGGACAGAAGGGATGGATGAATGAGTGGATGGTTACGCCTTAATGCTCATCAACAGACAGACCATTAGAAACAATAACAATATCTCAATCAAGATTGGAGAAGGCCCATAGTAAAGAGCCATCCTAGCGCATAAACAGCAGATAAGTACAAGAAGTTTCAACAAATTTTGATAGACCCAGCTGACAGGCAGTATAAATGCATGATGCTTTGGCAAACTTCACAGGATGAACNTTTCAACAAATTTTGATAGACCCAGCTGACAGGCAGTATAAATGCATGATGCTTTGGCAAACTTCACAGGATGAACGCGTTAAAGTTTATGAGCTGAATACCTTAACACATAGCTTGGCATCTTTGCCTTATCAAGCTCTGCACTCTCTCCCGTAGCTGAAAATTGATGAGGAAGTCAAGTTCCCATTGGTTATCGATAATCTCCTGACCAATGGTTTTGAAGACAATATTGTCACTGGAACAGTTACAATCTTGGAAGCACAAAACCTCAAAGAGCTTTTTGGACTCTCAGAAGTAAGTGGATCCCAACTTAAATGTGCTCTAATCATTAGTTATGGATCCGAAGACAAGGGAAAGTAAGAATATACTCTGATGATTTGNTTTCAACAAATTTTGATAGACCCAGCTGACAGGCAGTATAAATGCATGATGCTTTGGCAAACTTCACAGGATGAACACGTTAAAGTTTATGAGCTGAATACCTTAACACATGGCTTGGCATCTTTGCCTTATCAAGCTCTGCACTCTCTCCCGTAGCTGAAAATTGATGAGGAAGTCAAGTTCCCATTGGTTGTCGATAATCTCCTGACCAATGGTTTTGAAGACAATATCGTCACTGGAACAGCTACAATCTTGGAAGCACAAAACCTCAAAGCTCAGCTTTTTGGACTCTCAGAAGTAAGTGGATTCCAACTTAAATGTGCTCTAATCATTAGTTANAGCTTTTTGGACTCTCAGAAGTAAGTGGATCCCAACTTAAATGTGCTCTAATCATTAGTTATGGATCCGAAGACAAGGGAAAGTAAGAATATACTCTGATGATTTGACTATTCAGAATCATTAGGACTGCACTGGGATCCAGTGAAAGATAGGACCCGACAGACCTGCTACTAAGTGTGGTATGGTCTCAACATAGCTCATCTATGATCCTCGTGGATGGTGACGTACAGTGGTTACTGCCAGAAAAATACTGCTTCAACAGATGTGGACGCAGGGACTCAAGTGAGAAGCAAATTAAGAGGGTGACATGTTGCAAGAGTGTAATCAGTTTTGGTCTTCCCAACTGTGTCTGGCTGGTGTGAGGTTAAGAGTGTCATTCCAATTTAAGACAGATAGTGCACAGTTTCCACTGCTTTGGCGATACGGCCTAGAAAACACTAACATGNCCGAAGACAAGGGAAAGTAAGAATATACTCTGATGATTTGACTATTCAGAATCATTAGGACTGCACTGGGATCCAGTGAAAGATAGGACCCGACAGACCTGCTACTAAGTGTGGTATGGTCTCAACATAGCTCATCTATGATCCTCGTGGATGGTGACGTACAGTGGTTACTGCCAGAAAAATACTCCTTCAACAGATGTGGACGCAGGGACTCAAGTGAGAAGCAAATTAAGAGGGTGACATGTTGCAAGAGTGTAATCAGTTTTGGTCTTCCCAACTGTGTCTGGCTGGTGTGAGGTTAAGAGTGTCATTCCAATTTAAGACAGATAGATAGTGCACAGTTTCCACTGCTTTGGCGATACGGCCTAGAAAACACTAACATGAAGGTTTTATAAATAAATTTCAATTTAAGTAATAATATAAACACACATGTTGAGTACTAAAGTAGCATTTCTAATATCATCTTTAGTTTAATAAAATATATTTATAAAATGTAAAACATTTTAAAAATAGAAAGTGTAAGTCATTTATCAAAAATATAGCACATAGTAAATCTGAAATGACTGCCAAAACAATTTTTGTTACTGTACTATAATTTTGTACTAAATACTATAATTTTCACATACTCTCTCTACTTTTTTGAACTTCATGAGTTCACATCCCTGTTCTAGTGTTTTTCCCTTGTGATAACAGACTGCATTCCCTCTATGTAACTATTTCTGTGTTACCCACATGACAACAAACAACACAAACTAATTTTTTTAATTTTTGTTTTATTGTTTTTCTGTGCAAGTGTTTGTATTATTGTAGTTTTTCTGCAACTTACAATAAAGTTCATATTACTGATTTTGTAACATATACATCTAATACCTTTTGTAACGGATGCATCTAATATCAGTCATCTTTATCAGCACATATGATTAACTCATTCAAGTGATTTCCACGCTATCCACAGAGTAGCTATAGACCACTAGTGCATGATTGAAGAGAAAGAGAAAAACCTCAAATAGCATAAATTTCATAAATAGAAATGTATTTTGTGAGCTGCTTCAAAATAAATGTAATTTTTGCCTAAAATCGACATGAATGGCTACCCGTGCCAGCAACTCTACTACTTTCTACCAAGAAATAACTGGAACAGATAAGTTCTTAATGTTCATGAATACCTTTGTAGCACTGAGAGTAACACACAGTTTACAAATAGCAATATAAATGTGTTGTATACAAGCTTCCATCATTTTAGTTCATGATATAATTTTTACTCACCTCCTTTCCCAAAAACATGGTAGGTGCATATTTGTAGCAAAGGTATTTGGGATTCAACTTCTCACATAAAAATCCAACATCTTCCTTCGCAATTGGCATTTCTGTACTGACAAACGTTACGTTTTGTGGTGGGTTTTCGTTGAAAAATGGGGCCCATTTGGTGTAACTTTCAAGATTCTTTCTAGTCACAGTACAAGGTTGAAAGGTACATTTGAACCTTGAAGAGTCGTAAATCCAGGTCAGAATTGGATCAGTTGCTAACTGCAGGATGCCAAAATACTTGCACGCCTTCCTCAGACAGTTCATTGCGAATTCAAAGCAGATGAAGATGTCCACACTCCGAGATACATTCAATTTTGGAAGAAATGGATCTAGAAGCATTCATCACACATGTTAGAAGGCAAGTTATAATTCAATTTCTACAATAATAACTAAATAACATTTTTTATAAAAAAAAAACAAAGACTATTTTTTTCACATGCATCCCACCCAAAAAAGTATTTCTTGGGAGATACTTACGTGCCATAAAATGATGAAGCTAATCCCACAACACACATTTTAAACATGAAAGAAATTACCATATTTATCAAAACCATTTTTCTTAAATATTTCCTGGAATAAAGTAAAAGGAGATCAACACCAATTCAGTTGTTACATACAGCATCACAGCAAAAATCAGGACTTGGAAGAGGCACTACTTTAACCACTCTACCACCAACCCTATCAGTCAACCTATTTTTTCAGTCAGGTGGCAGTATTCCTGAACGGTNACTACTTTAACCACTCTACCACCAACCCTATCAGTCAACCTATTTTTTCAGTCAGGTGGCAGTATTCCTGAACGGTAAATTCCTTCCGGGTTGTCACACTGTTGTGTCTACAGAGAATGTCAGAACTGTTAAGGATTTGCCATAAACACTCGTGAAAATGTACCAAATGAACCTGAAGCAAGACAACCAAAATCTTTGTTTGAGACAGTAGCACCTCTTTATATCAACCCCATTTATAGCGCCAGTCTTTTGATAAAAACACAAATTTTGAGAAACCGTACAAAATTCGGGTGAAAAAAGTTGAAAATTTGACGGAAACCAGTTGAAAAATAAATTTGTTGCACTTTTTTTTCATGCCTTGTGTTTCTCTTGGCGAGTGCTGTAATGAATGTCGCGCACAGCTAAAAATCGACAACACCTCCCTAGGTCTCCAGCCAATACCTACCGACTCCCCTCCCGACCCATCCTCCGCCCCTCGGATGGCCTAATGTTTCCACACACGCCTACAATTGCGTGTGTCGTCCTTGTGCTCTCGCTTCTTTTCCTTCCCACTTTGCTTGTTATTACGATTTGAATTTCTCTTGGTTTTTTTTTTTACTTCAATTTGGTAATATTTTAAGTTTGATTTTGAGAGCGATTGCTGATGACCCACGTCTTTTATACGGACTTTCAATTTCTTTAAAATGAGTGGGAAGAGAGCCAGCTTGTCACACTATATGTAGACTGTTTATGATGAAGTGAGCATCTTTTGCAAGACCCGTGGTTTCTTCTTTTTTTTTTGCTTGCATATCCTTCCACCTTATGTCAATAAAAACATTGCCATATAATTTAATTTAATGTTTACACCAGTTACAAGTCTGCTGTGTTTATAGACTAGCTTATCTAAGAATTCCACTTTTTGACATTGATAGCCAGTATGACAAAAATAAAGAAATAAATGAATGAATGTGTAAATAAATAAATATTTAATTTTAAAACTTGTAATTTTTGAGATGGATGCAAAAAAATATGTGATAGAAACACGTCAAGCTTCCGCAACAGACTGATTTATTTGTTCCTTTTTAGCACATACATAGTTACAGTTCAATATAGATGGCGCCACTAGACGTATTTATTTTGATACCAACTACGGAATACCAACACCCCCACTTATCGAAATAAGCAAGTTATTTGGATAACATAGGCACAATACCTATCTTGTTCATAAATTTATAATGTTTTAATAAACATACCCCCTTTGTCAGCAGGTCAGCAGGCATTTCCCCAGTGGGAATATATTTAATTTTAACAAATTTATTTCTAACAACATCTCTTATATAGTGAAATCTTACATCTATATGTTTGGATCTATTATGACACTGGTGATTTGTGGCCAGTTTCAATGCACTTTGATTGTCACAATGCAAAGGAATTACACAATGACTATCAGTAAGTTCATACAATAACTTTCTTAAATATACAGCTTCTCTTGATGCTTCTGAGAGAGCAGTGTACTCTGCCTCAGTACTGGACAGTGATACTGTTTGTTGCTTCCTACTCTGCCACGAAACAGCTGATCCTGACATAATAAAGCAAAAGCCTGTATAGGATTTTCTATCTAAAGCATCACTCGCCCAATCGGCATCAACAAAACCTTCTAAGTCTAGATCAGTATTACTATATTTTAAACAATAATGTTTAGTACTTTGTAAGTATCTTAGTATCCTTTTAGCATAGTTCCAATGCACTTCGCTATGACAACTATTAAATTGGCTAAGGTAGCTAACTGAATATGCTATGTCTGGCCTAGTCAACACCGCCAAGTACATTAAACTTCCAATTAGTTCTTGATAAGGAATGTTAGGTTCACATTTTTCTGGCTTACCTATATTTAGTTTAGACTCAATTGGAGTATCAATAGGTTTACAATCAGACATATTAAATTTAGACAAAAGTTGTTCAATATAATGTTGTTGATCAACAGTAATAATACACCTTTTCCTGTCCATATTTATTCTCATGCCTAAATATTGCCTAACGGGTCCTAAATCCTTTAATTTAAATTCTGTACTTAATACATGCTTTAATTTCTGTGTCTCTAAATCATTATTTGAAAAAATCAAGAAATCATCAACATAAAGCCCAATAATGATTTTTACATCATCATACATTTTTGAAAATAAACATGGTTCACAAACACTGTTTTTAAAACCTAAATTACATAATAAATCTTTAACTCTTTGGTACCACATTAAAGATGATTGTTTCAATCCATAGATGGCCCGCTTTAATTTTAAAACTTTACCATGACTTTTGTTTACAAAACCTTCAGGCACTGACATATAAATGTCTTCTTTTAAATGACCGTTCAAGAATGCGGTAGTTACATCAAGATGAGTAATGTCCATACCTATCTTTACGCTTAAAGCAAAAAGCAACCGTAATGTGGAATGCCTCACAACTGGTGAAAAAGTGTCAGTATAATCTACACCTGGCTTCTGTGTGAATCCCTTTGCTACAAGCCTAGCACGGTAGCGCACGTTATTGTCAAAGTCAAGTTTTTTATTTAGCACCCATCGACACTTCACAATTGACACATCACCTGGATTGTCCACCAGCTCCCAAGCATCATTTGCGTCAAATGACTGTAGCTCCTCCTCCATGGCCTGCTTCCACTGATCTTTCTCTGGCCCTTCAATAGCCTCTGCAAACATAATCTCACCTGCAGCTGGAACAGTACTGGAAAGGCACATGTTACTGAAGCCATACCGCTGCGGTTGTTTCCTTTCGCGCTTGCTTCCAACTGTAACACCTGGATCTGGAACAGCCACCACTGGTTCTAGACGCTCCTCGGATGAACTCTCTCGTGCGGTTAATGTTTCATTACCGTCAGCATAATCTGATGAATAGTTCTGTGATTCTGAATCATTGTGTTCACATTCCCCCACTGAATCACAGCTCTGATCATGCTGCTCTGGTATGATTTCAGTCGGAATCCAAGTCGCAGGATCTTCAACTGTTTCCTCCATACCAAGTTTATCTTCCATCACAACTATGTCTCTGCTAGTGCTGACTGTATTTCTGCTTGGATCATACACTCTATAGCCCTTGACATTGTCCGCATATCCAACAAGTATATGCTGTTTGGATTTCTTGTCCCACTTTGCTCGTTTTTCTCTTGGAACATGAACCATCACCATACTCCCAAACAAACGAATGTGACTAAGAGTTGGTTTCTTCCCATACCACGCTTCATAAGGAGTTTTATCATGCAATCCTGAAGCAACGGATCTGTTTTTAAGATAAACAGCTGTATTGGCTGCTTCAGCCCAAAATCTTTTCTCCAGCTTTGCATCATATAATAAACATTTACCTTTCTCGACAACAGTTCTGTTCGCTCTCTCACACAAACCATTTTGTTCAGGTGTGTACACATTTGTTCGTTGATGTATTACACCTTCTTGTTTCAAATACGAATCAAACTCTTTGTTGCAGAACTCTAGTCCATTATCAGAGCGCAATATCTTTATTTTCTTGTTCTGTTGATTTTCAACTAATGACTTAAATTCTTTGAACTTAGTGAAAGCTTCACTTTTATATTTTAAAAAGTATATAAATATCATCCGACTAAAGTCGTCAACAAACAAAAGAAAATAACGAGCACCACCAAGTGAACTGACCTCCATGGGGCCACAAACATCAGTGTGTATTAGATGTAGGCTCTGACTACTGCGCTCACCCACATGTGAAAAAGGTAGCCTTGTTTGTTTCCCTTCACAACAGGTCACACAATCTGACTGTGTCACTTCATAATCGTCAGGATAAGATAATCCATCAACAAGTCCATTTTTCATCTTGTTCATATCTTGACTGTTTAAATGTGCTAGCCGCCTGTGCCACAGCCCACCACTTGCAGTTGGAGTAGCTAATAAACATCCTTGCGACTTTATCCTCAACTTATAAACACCTTCGGTTAAATCTGCAGTCGCCACCAACACATCATGCTTGTTTCTAATGTAACAATGATTGGCTTTAAATACGACACGATTCCCGTTCTTTATAAGCTCACTGACAGACAACAAGTTTGTTGTTAAACTGGGCACGCATAGTACATTTTTCACTGTAATGTGGTAATTAGTGTCCGAAATAATGTCAACGTCTCCGGAGCACAACACTGGCACCTTCGAGTCATTGGCAACAACAATCTCTGGTAAACATGGCGTTGATGTTATGCGTTTAACCAAGTTTTTATTTACCGTCATGTGTGCACTTGCTCCCGAGTCGACGTACCATTCATGTTTGTTATACTTTCCGTTAAGGAATACAACATTAAATACACAATTACTTTTCTTTAACAACGGGCATTGATTGCGATAATGTCCTTCTTCTTTACATTTATAACATGTTATTGGTTTTGATCCACTCACCTTTACTTTCGATGTTGACGTCGGCGCGCCATATTGCCTTGTTCTAGTGTTGCCCGAATGAAATTTATTTCTCGCAGCAAACGCAGTGCCGCCTGTCGTTTCATTTCCATGGGAAACTTCCATGTCAAGTAACTTTGACTTAATGACGTCAGCAGTTATCGAAATACCCGAATGTTCTATTGCCATAATCATGGGAGAAAAACGATCTGACAAACCTGCCAATAATAGCGATCCCACCCACTCATCACTGATTTTAAAACCTGTGCCATTTAACTTGTGTGCTGCTTCTACCATTTGCGTGACATAGGTGGTCATTGAGTCACAATTTTCAAGTCTGATAGATATCAGATGGCGAAGTAAAGTTATCTTTCGAGAAAAACCTGAGTCATCGAACATGTTCTTCAACTTAGTCCATAATTCTGCCGAGCTCCTGGTATTCTTGATATGCACATACAGCGCGGAATCGATCGTTAAAATTAACTTTGCCTTCGTCTTGGCGTCATCGGCCGGCTTCAATTCGACGTCAGGCACCGCCATGATGTAGTGTTCCATGCCTTCTAACACCAACAAATTTTGAGCCGCGAAACTCCACTCGTCATAGTTTTCCCTGCCTTTTAGTTTAGGCACACTCGCAATATAGCTCGAGGTCATGTTTCAGCGAATTGACGTTACACTATTTCAACTTTTAAACTGATAAAATCACGTAAAAAAAAAGGATTGCCCATAACCTGATAGAAACACGTCAAGCTTCCGCAACAGACTGATTTATTTGTTCCTTTTTAGCACATACATAGTTACAGTTCAATATAGATGGCGCCACTAGACGTATTTATTTTGATACCAACTACGGAATACCAACAATATGGTGATTAAAATTTGTTTCTTTCAGTAATTAAACTTGGCACTTGCAGTGAGTTACAGGTGCTCAGTGCTTACACATTATTTGGTGCCCTTCTAGGATATCAGTTAATTCAGAAGAGGTATGTGTATTAAAATAAATAAATAGATATTTCAATGAAAAATCCTTCAATTTTCCCAAAAGAGACCACTGAAAATTCACTTCACACACAGTCGCCATGCAATAAACATTTATGATAACAAGGGAAGGTTGAGTACACAAGTGTGGGGTAATATTCTAACAATGTTAAACTGTTGAATTTAATTTATTTTCCATGCAAAAATCATGTTGATTGTACAACAGAGACAATTCTCAATGACTTACAATGCTTGGTAAATCCTCGCTCAATTTGATGTTCTTAACGGCTAGGTACATGCCTCTCAGATATAATGTTTTTCCACAAATTGTTTACATATTAACATAAATTTATATTTGATTAAAAATACAGGTCATTTCACTCTAGAGATGCTTGAACATGGACTTAAAGCAAAAAATTGAAAATATTTACATATTTTGGGGGTTGGTCAATTGGTTCAAAATTTCCCAAAATATCTATAGCGACTGACTTGTCATAACCACCTATTTTTAGAAAAGGGGTTCTTTTCAACATCAATTGACAGCAGCCTTGAAAATCTACATTACCATTAAAACCTATTTTAAGTATAATTTGGACTTAATGCGTTAACATTGACAAATTCAATTTTTTTTTAAATTAATACATTCAACCTGTATGTTTATTTTCTATTAATCTACATTAACATAAACTCCTGAACTTCAAGTCTGATAATATCCTGCAATTTAAAAAATTTTGCATTCATCCCTATAAATGGATTCTAGCTTAAATCCTGCTTGAAAAGTGCATTCTAACCAAAACTATTTTTAAATAACACCAGCAAACAAAAAGTCAAATTAAATTACATTTGAAAATTAGATTAACAGCCTCACCTTCAATAGCAATTTTCTTCCCTGTCCAATTCTTTGTTGCACGAGTCAGAGGTTCCTTCTGCCTGATGCAAACTATAAAATCCGGAATTGGAAATTCAACAGTGTAAAATCTCAGAAGCCTGATCCACAGTTCTCCCACAGACATGGTGTTGGTAGTGTGCCACGTATTTGCCAGGTTTTGTACGTCTGTCAAACAAGAACTGTCATTCAAAACATTCCCACAGCACAGAAAATCTAAAATGAAAATGCTTAAGAAGAGGTTGCAACACTGTTTAATAGTAAGTTATACATGTCTGACGTTGATGTGATGCAAGCAGTAGTGAAAAATCATCACCAACTTAGGAGGGGACACAAGCATTCAGGCACCCCCTTTTAAGACATTTATAAGAGATGCATAAAAGATACAGAAAGGTCTATAACCCAGAAACAAAGATGTATGAGAAATACATTATAAGAACAATTTATTGGAGATTGTGTAATGCATCTCAGTGAACATAAGTTTGGGTGCCCATTTATTCTCATTCTGGCACCCTTGAATAAATTTAAGGAGGGGAAAGATCATACTTGGGAAAGTTAACAAAATAATCTAACTGAATATTGTAGTAAGAAAAATATTAACTTAATATAAAGTCAGTCAGAAAAATTTAAATAATTAACGTTAGAAGTTAAAATCTGTGCAGATTAACTGATTAAAGTTGAAGTTAAAACAAAATTAACTGATTAAAGTTAAATGTAAGAACCACAAAAATGTTTACCGTTAAAATAGTATCAAAAAATTTTTATGTCAATGTTTATTCAATTGTTTATGTTAGACATTTAATACTCGAATTGCCTGTGTTCCCTTCACTTTCAGCCTGTCCACAAAATGACGCAATGCCTGGCCACAATGACGACATAATAATTTAAACCAAAATGGTATATTAACAATTTCCTACCAAAACTGTTTTAAAAAAAATCTTCTAAAATAAACTCAGCACGAAACCAGANTTTCCTACAAAAACTGTTTTAAAAAAAATCTTCTAAAATAAACTCAGCACGAAACCAGACCAGAGAAATGACTACAAAAAGAATTGAACAGCACACTCCGTGCAAAGACCATCAACTGTGAAATTTGCATAGCAAGAAATTGTATCGATAGAACATGACAGTAGTGCATCACCTACCTCACAAACACATACATAGGTAACGAATGGTATCAAGTGAATCAACCTGTATATCGTGATGTGCAACTCGCCGGATGTAAAATATGTTTCATACCAGTGACTTAAGAAATAAAAAGTAGTGATAAGCTCATTCTGTACGAAAAATAATTCACCTTCCCACATGCTAGCATATAATTCTACTTCAAGAACTGTGTATGCATGCACTGACCATTTGAATAACACCACTGTATGCACAAATGCACGAGTGTGAACTGTTATAATACGAAAGTAGCAATAAGCTCTAGCGAATACACAACCTACCACTGTTGCCAGTCATGGCAACGCCACAAATCAGAGCAAGCATCCCATAATTTACACCCTTACACTGCACTATTGTCTACACATCCAGTAAAAGTAGACCATACACTATCAATCTATAATGTATTTATGTACTAATTTTACAAGTCCTACACAACCATGTTTGATTAAGTGACTGTACAAAACCAAAGAGTGCATGATAGCCTGAGTGTATCCAATAATACACAAAATATAACAAGGAATTGGATGCTAAGATAAAAAGTAAAGCTTAGAAAGGAAGGCATGACCACAAATAATCAGGCCAAAGGCTGAAACTGGGATGAGTGAGTGGAGAGATTTGAGCCGCTCTTAGCAGCGATATCTAGAGCCGATGAGGGTGATTGAGATGAGCATGGAGCAGCACTGGAATGCAAGGGCGGGGAAACGGNCTAGAAGCATTCATCACACATGTTAGAAGGCAAGTTATAATTCAATTTCTACAATAATAACTAAATAACATTTTTTTATAAAAAAAAAACAAAGAATATTTTTTAACATGCATCCCACCCAAAAAAGTATTTCTTGGGAGATACTTACGTGCCGCCATAAAATGATGAATCTAATCCCACAACACACTTTTTAAACATGAAATAAATTACCATATTTATCAAAACCATTTTTCTTAAATACTTCCTGGAATAAAGTAAAAGGAGATCAACACCAATTCAGTTGTTACATACAGCATCACAGCAAAAATCAGGACTTGGAAGAGGCACTACTTTAACCACTCTACCACCAACCCTATCAGTCAACCTATTTTTTCAGTCAGGTGGCAGTATTCCTGAACGGTTAAATTCCTTCCGGGTTGTCACACTGTTGTGTCTACAGAGAATGTCAGAACTGTTAAGAATTTGCCATAAACACTCGTGAAAATGTAACAAATGAACCTGAAGCAAGACAACCAAAATCTTTGTTTGAGACAGTAGCACTTCTTTATATGAACCCCATTTATAGCGCCAGTCTTTTGATAAAAACACAAATTTTGAGAAACCGTACCAAATTCGGGTGAAAAAAGTTGAAAATTTGACGGAAACCAGTTGAAAAATTAATTTGTTGCACTTTTTTGTCATGGCTTGTGTTTCTCTTGGCGAGTGCTGTAATGAATGTCGCGCACAGCTAAAAATCGATAACACCTCCCTAGGTCTCCAGCCAATACCTACCGACTCCCCTCCCCACCCATCCTCCGCCACTCGGATGGCCTAATGTTTCCACACACGCCTACAATTGCGTGTGTCGTCCTTGTGCTCTCGCTTCTTTTCCTTCCCACTTTGCTTGTTATTACGATTTGAATTTCTCTTGGTTTTTTTTTTTACTTCAATTTGGTAATATTTTAAGTTTGATTGCCGATGACCCACGTCTTTTATACGGACTTTCAATTTCTTTAAAATGAGTGGGAAGAGAGCCAGCTTGTCACACTATATGTAGACTGTTTATGGTGAAGTGAGCATCTTTTGCAAGACCCGTGGTTTCTTCTTTTTTTTTTGCTTGCATATCCTTCCACCTTATGTCAATAAAAACATTGCCATATAATTTAATTTAATGTTTACACCAGTTACAAGTCTGCTGTGTTTATAGACTAGCTTATCTGAGAATTCCACTTTTTGACATTGATAGCCAGTATGACAAAAATAAAGAAATAAATGAATGAATGTGTAAATAAATAAATATTTAATTTTAAAACTTGTAATTTTTGAGATGGATGCAAAAAAATATGGTGATTAAAATTTGTTTCTTTCAGTAATTAAACTTGGCACTTGCAGTGAGTTACAGGTGCTCAGTGCTTACACATTATTTGGTGCCCTTCTAGGATATCAGTTAATTCAGAAGAGGTATGTGTATTAAAATAAATAAAAAGATATTTCAATGAAAAATCCTTCAATTTTCCCAAAAGAGACCACTGAAAATTGACTTCACACACAGTCGCCATGCAATAAACATTTATGATAACAAGGGAAGGTTGAGTACACAAGTGTGGGGTAATATTCTAACAATCTTAAACTATTGAATTTAATTTATTTTCCATGCAGAAATCATGTTGATTGTACAACAGAGACAATTCTCAATGACTTACAATGCTTGGTAAATCCTCGCACAATTTGATGTTCTTAACATTTTGGGGGACAAAGGTAGGCTAGGTACATGCCTCTCAGATATAATGTTTTTCCACAAATTGTTTACATATTAACATAAATTTATATTTGATTAAAAATACAGGTCATTTCACTCTAGAGATGATTGAACATGGACTTAAAGCAAAAAATTGAAAATATTTACATATTTTGGGGGTTGGTCAATTGGTTCAAAATTTCCCAAAATATCTATAGCGACTGACTTGTCATAACCACCTATTTTTAGAAAAGGGGTTCTTTTCAACATCAATTGACAGCAGCCTTGAAAATCAAAATACATTCAACCTGTATGTTTATTTTCTATTAATCTACATTAACATAAACTCCTGAACTTCAAGTCTGATAATATCCTGCAATTTAAAAAATTTTGCATTCATCCCTATAAATGGATTCTAGCTTAAATCCTGCTTGAAAAGTGCATTCTAACCAAAACTATTTTTAAATAACACCAGCAAACAAAAAGTCAAATTAAATTACATTTGAAAATTAGATTAACAGCCTCACCTTCAATAGCAATTTTCTTCCCTGTCCAATTCTTTGTTGCACGAGTCAGAGGTTCCTTCTGCCTGATGCAAACTATAAAATCCGGAATTGGAAATTCAACAGTGTAAAATCTCAGAAGCCTGATCCACAGTTCTCCCACAGACATGGTGTTGGTAGTGTGCCACGTATTTGCCAGGTTTTGTACGTCTGTCAAACAAGAACTGTCATTAAAAACATTCCCACAGCACAGAAAATCTAAAATGAAAACGCTTAAGAAGAGGTTGCCACACTGTTCAATAGTAAGTTATACATGTCTGACGTTGATGTGATGCAAGCAGTAGTGAAAAATCATCACCAACTTAGGAGGGGACACAAGCATTCAGGCACCCCCTTTTAAGACATTTATAAGAGATGCATAAAAGATACAGAAAGATCTATAACCCAGAAACAAAGATGTATGAGAAATACATTATAAGAACAATTTAATGGAGATTGTGTAATGCATCTCAGTGAGCATAAGTTTGGGTGCCCATTTATTCTCATTCTGGCACCCTTGAATAAATTTAAGGAGGGGAAAGATCATACTTGGGAAAGTTAACAAAATAATCTAACTGATTATTGCAGTAAGAAAAAAATTAACTTAATATAAAGTTAGTCAGAAAAATTTAAATAATTAACGTTAGAAGTTAAAATCTGTGCAGATTAACTGATTAAAGTTGAAGTTAAAACAAAATTAGCCGATTAAAGTTAAATGTTAAAGAACCACAAAAATGTTTACCGTTAAAATAGTATCAAAAAATTTTTATGTCAATGTTTATTCAATTGTTTATGTNTAAGAACCACAAAAATGTTTACCGTTAAAATAGTATCAAAAAATTTTTATGTCAATGTTTATTCAATTGTTTATGTTAGACATTTAATACTCGAATTGCCTGTGTTCCCTTCACTTTCAGCCTGTCCACAAAATGACGCAATGCCTGGCCACAATGACGACATAATAATTTAAACCAAAATGGTATATTAACAATNGCCTGTCCACAAAATGACGCAATGCCTGGCCACAATGACGACATAATAATTTAAACCAAAATGGTATATTAACAATCTCCTACCAAAACTGTTTTAAAAAAAATCTTCTAAAATAAACTCAGCACGAAACCAGAACAGAGAAATGACTACAAAAAGAATTGAACAGCACACTCCGTGCAAAGACCATCAACTGTGAAATTTGCATAGCAANACAGAGAAATGACTACAAAAAGAATTGAACAGCACACTCCGTGCAAAGACCATCAACTGTGAAATTTGCATAGCAAGAAATTGTATCGATAGAACATGACAGTAGTGCATCACCTACCTCACAAACACATACATAGGTAACGAATGGTATCAAGTGAATCAACCTGTATATCGTGATGTGCAACTCGCCGGATGTAAAATATGTTTCATACCAGTGACTTAAGAAATAAAAAGTAGTGATAAGCTCATTCTGTACGAAAAATAATTCACCTTCCCACATGCTAGCATATAATTCTACTTCAAGAACTGTGTATGCATGCACTGACCATTTGAATAACACCACTGTATGCACAAATGCACGAGTGTGAACTGTTATAATACGAAAGTAGCAATAAGCTCNGACCATTTGAATAACACCACTGTATGCACAAATGCACGAGTGTGAACTGTTATAATACGAAAGTAGCAATAAGCTCAAGCGAATACACAACCTACCACTGTTGCCAGTCATGGCAACGCCAGCACAGGAAATTCAAATCAGAGCAAGCATCCCATCATTTACACCCTTACACTGCACTATTGTCTACACATCCAGTAAAAGTAGACCATACACTATCAATCTATAATGTATTTATGTACTAATTTTACAAGTCCTACACAACCATGTTTGATTAAGTGACTGTACAAAACAAAACAGAAGAGTGCATGTTAGCCTGAGTGTATCCAATAATACACAAAATATAACAAGGAATTTGATGCTAAGATAAAAAGTACAGCTTAGAAAGGAAGGCTAGACCACAAATAATCAGGCCAAAGGCTGAAACTGGGATGAGTGGGTGAAGAGATTTGAGCCGCTCTTAACAGCGATATCTAGAGCCGATGAGGGTGATTGAGATGAGCATGGAGCAGCACTGGAATGCAAGGGCGGGGAAACGGGAGATACCCGAGAAAACCTGCTGACCAGCGGCATCGTCCAGCACGATTCCCACTTACGAAAAACGGGGAGTGACCCGGCCTGGGATTGAACCCAGTTCGCCTTGGTGAAAAGCGAGCAGGTTAACCACTCAGCCATGGCGGCCCCTGAAACTGGGGTTGGAAGGGGGAAGCTAGGGGAGAGGGGAGACACACACAAACACATATAAACACTTTCAAGGTCTGATAATATTTTTTCCCTCACAGATACATGACTGCAACATTTCTCTGGCTTTACCACCTTCCGCGGTCAGGAAGTAACGGCCGGCGCATAACCAAAGCATTGTGTAGCCCTAAGATAAACTACAGTTCAGTAAGGAATTTAAATGTAGACTATGCCAATGTACTTGTCAGGCAGATACTACACAATATGTAAAGATACATGGAAGTTGACTTATGTTGAAACTTGTTAAGTTTTCTGAATTTTAAGCACACTGCCACAACCCAAACAACTCAGAATTAAGTTGACCAATAGCCGTCCAATAAGTTAAAAAATCCAAGCCTCCATGTGATACTATAACCTTTGCACCTTCACATCTTAGGATAGCAACCTTAAAAATACTGCAGCTACATTTTCTGCATTTTAAGTTCCTAGATCCTAGCCCCATCTTCTGGTCGCTAGATGCAGTACACTGGTCATCAACACACTACCTGTCAAACTGTAAAGCAACGTTACTAGTTGCCAGAGGAAGGTGGTTTAACCGGCAAGATATAATGAGATTGTACACAAAAAGTGGGTCACCTGGATATATATATATATCGGTCTCACTCTCTCTCTCTCTCTCTCTGCTAGTGCCAACCTGTAAGCACTTGTGCTTGGGTCACCGTTACTTTTAAGATCAAATTAATGTAAAAAAACATGTTATATTTAGCAGTCTGAGCAATAGTAAATGGCCTTGCAGTGCATGCCATCTCGTGGTAAATACATATAGTAACTCATCAATGACTATTTTCAATAACGATTACTGCCGCTTATTTTCGTGTAAATGACAAAGAATAAGCATAACATTATTTACTTACCAAAAATTTCAGAATCATACTCAAGATTGTCAACAAGTTCATGCAAGACAGGCAAGACTGGGTCTTCTAGTTGCTGCAAGAAGTAAATCACGAGCAAAGCAAAGGCGTGTGGTGGCCAAAAGCCCATGTCTGGCTTGTCAAGCCCCAAATCCTGAAATATATATAAAAGTTTATACATAAATATAATATATATAAAAATCAAACACTTACTTATTTAGAACTTTACACTCTTTCCAACATAACAACATGGCAATTAGATCTACTTATAATTATTTTAAATAATTATTACAGCAGTTTCGTTTTTTTGCTAATAAGTAATTTCAATTGTAATTTTAATAAAAACAAAAGTATTTTTACAACCACAAAAATACAAACATTAAAAACTGCAAAACAAAACCATTACATTAGAACACCACATCCTCCTATTTTTTTGGCTAAAATTTTAGGCGATTGTGGCAACAACATAAATAAGAAATTAATTCTTTTTTTTTTTTCTGTACACATGATATATGAATGTTACTTAAACAATTCAGTGAAATATAGCCCATCTCATAAAAATTTGTTATTCACAACACCGCCAATATAATTTTAAAGAGACACTGAAATATGACACGAGATATATCCCAAGACAGCTGATTTTCCAACATGAAGAAGGTTTATTATTGCTACAGTTACATTCAAATGCTGACAGAGGAAAAAAAATTTGTAGTCAAGATTTAAATCTGTTACGACTTCGACATCGGCATTCACAAACTCATATTTAAATTTATGCAAGCCACAAAAAGAGCACAAATTTCATGAACTAGCTGCCCCGATATCCATGCCAGTTCTGCAATTACAAAAACTATTGATACAGTACAATGATACCTTTTCAGCTCCACAACTCTTGTTAACAGTCATTATGGCTGTCAGCTCTCAAGTCATGGCTACCCTTCTCCGCACACAAGACAGATGCCCACGTCCAGTACCAAGCAGCTCTGACTCTACCACCACCATACTTGCATGCATTTTGCACATAAGAATGGCTTTAATGTTTGTGTATACAATCCCTAAGTCTTCTATTAACAAGTGTATTATGCCAATTGTATACATAAATCTCTTATTTTGACATCTGGGGGAAAGTAATACTTAATGCTATAAAATAATTTTTACATTTTGAGTAATACTAATGCAGGATATTATTTACCTCGCCCTGTTTTGACACATGAAAAAATATTATTGCAAGGACTTGCTGCTATAGAGAATACATGGGAGGTAGCAACTTGGGGCATGAACTTAAAGCTGCAGTGGTGTGTGTATGTCCAAAGTAATTTTCATTTAATAACTTACCCCCATTGCAAGTATCATTCAAAGAAGATACATTTTAAGCTGCATAAGTTGTAAATTTTATTACATAANTTTCAAGTCATGGCTACCCTTCTCCGCACACAAGACAGATGCCCACGTCCAGTACCAAGCAGTTCTGACTCTACCACCACCATACTTGCATGCATTTTGCACATAAGAATGGCTTTAATGTTTGTGTATGCAATCCCTAAGTCTTCTATTAACAAGTGTATTATGCCAATTGTATACATAAATTCCTTATTTTGACATCTGGGGGAAAGTAATACTTAATGCTATAAAATAATTTTTTCATTTTGAGTAATACTAATGCAGGATATTATTTACCTCGCCCTGTTTTGACACATGAAAAAATATTATTGCAAGGACTTGCTGCTATAGAGAATACATGGGAGGTAGCAACTTGGGGCATGAACTTAAAGCTGCAGTGGTGTGTGTATGTCCAAAGTAATTTTCATTTAATAACTTACCCCCATTGCAAGTATCATTCAAAGAAGATACATTTTAAGCTGCATAAGTTGTAAATTTTATTACATAAATTATTTTGAAATAACTTATCAAATTGTCTACCTGATTATGGAATTTTAAATCTAAGAATATTCCTAAATCTTTTGCATATGATGTAATCTCTTCATTATAACATTTTCAATTAAAAGCTGTTTTCTGGAATATAAAAACGAAGCTTAAATAGGGAGTCGAGTCAATCTTACGATTTCATGTATTTTGTGCAATGTTCCATTAGCCCCAGTCAATGCTGATGCAGTAAGAATTCCATCCATTTACACCTCTACTTTACCTTACTATTTTTCCTGGTCCAATCAAAATGTTAAGACACTGTAGTGGACTGTGAGACAACCATACTTTTATATTTTAACGCAGCGCTCTTAGCCAAAGCGCCATCCCGTGCTNATGCAGATACAGCAGTCTCTCGACAACCATACTTTTATATTTTAACGCAGCGCTCTTAGCCAAAGCGCCATCCCGTGCTTCGGCCGCCCACTCGGCAGGGAAGAGGGATCCCGCCCTCTCATCACAGGTGTCCCAGCCATGCACCTGAGGTAACCAAATCCAAAGCCCCGACTTGATACACAAGTACGACCGAAAGTACCCTTCCACAAGGTTCCGAGACCCTCGTACTCAGACACAAAGCGTGTGGTCTGGCCGGAGTACTACCCGGACCCCTAGTGTCTCTCTAGGACACAACCGGAGCGGGTTGCCGCTCACCGCCCGGTCTTTCATTGAGAGGGGGGAATCTCTCCAGACCACCTCCAGCATACAGAGTTAACCACTGCCAGCACGAGTCCAATCTCTAGTGATCGGTACACCAGAGAAAACCTCTGGTGGGGCCAACCCGATCAGCCCGTGCTCCCACTTATTTTCCATGGCACTAGTGGATTTTCAGTTACCCGACTGCCCCACCAATGCTCTGCATGCCCACCGGAAGGACGGAGTACGATTGGCTCGGAGCAGCATATGTCTTCGATTTATCGGGAATGCCGAAGTCGGGGATAGCAGCCCTCGCTCTGAATTGGAAGAATTTTCATAGTTTTCCCTCAAATGTCTTCCTGCTGTCATCACAGCCTCCAAGCCATCGCTGCCACTTCCCACCACTAGAAGTACAGTTGGAGGAGCCGTCATTGGGCACTAACCACTACCATACATGGGAATCTCTTCACACAGGAAATCCCTGTCTTGGGCCCCATCGGCCTGAATGCCAAGTGGTCCAACACCCCCGCCAAGTGGTCGAGCCTAGGTACTAACTATCGGCCCAAACCATCACGGCAGATACCCCTTACCAGTCACGAGGAAACTGGTTCCCATAGGGAGACGGGCGGCGGAGCCCAATTTGCAAAGCAAAGGGGTGACACTAGTATCCTTGGGGTCGCCATGAGTGGAGAGAGGCTATAAAAGAGGCATCATCCACCCTTTCTAGGGTCGATGCGGTAACCAGGCTTGGCTACTATAGCATAGTACTGCCACACCACCTCAAACGCCCGAGTGTATCCTTGGGTCGCCATGAGTGGAGAGAGGCTATAAAAGATGCATCATCCACCCTTTCTAGGGCAGATGCGGTAACCAGGCTTGGCTACTATAGCATAGTACTGCCACACCACCTCAAACGCCCGGAAACCTTCCTCCCGAAGGAGTCACCGACCCGTAAGTGTCTGTGGTAAGTGGAGAGATTTGGGTGGCTCTTAACATTGAGGTCTTGAGAGCCGATGAGCGTGACGTGAGGTGAGTATGGAGCAGCGCTAGAGTGCAAGGGCTGGGAAAATGGGAGATCCCCAAGAAAACCCACCAACCAGCAGCATCGTTTGACACGATTCCCAAAGTGAAAATCCAGGAGCAACCCTGCAGGGAATCAAACCCAGTTCATGTAGATGGGAAGCGTGTAGTCTGACCACTACACCACAGCGGCCCATTTCTACTGTACTTAATTGCTTAGGTACTTATCATAATCAGGAAATGGCTTATAATGTTTACATTTTTATCACTGTATGGTTTTAAATGTATTTTGTAATACCTAATATTAAAATACCGACTCAAACCTTGTTCGTATGGTACCAGGTTAAAAAACAATTTGGCAAAAAATTTTTTAAACCAATAAAATTGCAACAAAATTTTTTAAAACAAAGTTGCAAGCTACAATATTTAAAAACAATATGGGTTGTACCAACCACTATCACGCGATGTGTCACATGATGAAAATAAAGGAAACCTGGAAAAAATTCATTAAAATTTAGTCACTTGCAGGCAGCGCATGAGCAAGGTTTTTAACCCGTCAGCTGTTCCACAGCACGGCCTCCACTAATGCAGTTCTCTCTTCCACACTGTACTTCTCTGCCAGGATACAAATGTGCAGTACAGCACATTCTGCAGCCTGTGCGAGCTGCATCAGCCAATGTTAATAATGTGCGCTGTAAGCAGCAAAAAAATAACTCCACCTTTTACACTATTTTTTAGTTTGCTTGCCTGTCGCAGTCATTTTGTTTCCATTTTTATTCATGAGAAGTTTTGCTTGTTGTTACATACTTTTTGACTGTGCAGTGCCATAACACACACTTCTGGCTTTTCTTCACTGACTACGATTTCAATTTTGAATGGATTTATTTGGATTTCTGTTTATTGACAACTTCATTATGCTATTTTACTGGGGTTTCAATTTTTGGCTCATTTTTTAATTTTATTCTGTTACAATTGTATGCATCAGCAATCAGAGATAAGGGCTATTACGATATTCATAGACTTTTTTCCTTTCGAGTATGTTCTAGAAATTGGTTTGTTTGACTTCTACGCAATTTGGCTGGCATGGAAAAGTCGTTGCGATGGGGTTTGCACAGTATCAGAAAGGATTAATTTCTGCACCACGCCATGCCCTTATTTGGTTAGGTTTTTGTACCTTGTTGTGAGGAGTGGGGGTAGAGCGCATGGCGACTAGCCATGAGCGCCTGCCGCTCGCTAAAAGATTTCTATCAGCCAGCGAAGAAGAGCCAAGGGACATCGGAGCGTGGCCAACTTCACCCACACCGGCTAGCACCTGTGACCTCTTTCTTACCAACCCTAGTTTTCGGCCTAACTTTTGTTCTAAGAAATTATTCCTGCTGGTGTGGGGGATCGCTAGGGTGCCAGGAAGTACAATCACGTACGTTCTGTCTTCGTAATTTTCTCACAATGTAAGTTTTTAGTGACATCAATAATAAATGAACTCTAGGGCGCTGTTCTGTGCTTCGACTGGCTCGTATAGCTGACTGTTTGTGACTCTGAATTTTGAAGAATGCGAACTGTTTTATGTTTAATAAAATACAGAGTAAATTATCCAACACTAAAATTTTTTTATTATCTTTTAATATAGCACCTTTATTTAAGTCTTGTGTGTCTGCCGAGTGAGCAATTTGTGCTGTGATTTCCAGTCGCCAAATCTGACATCTGCGACATTACAAAATGTAAACATGGGACGTACAGCAGCTGTTGTGTTAGGCGAATGCACAAAATTGTGGTCTGCTTTTTGATTAATTTTAACTGACTCAGAAATATTTTCTGGATAACTGAGGTAACATTTAAATTCACGCGTGACATAGGGTGACTGATGAAGTCGCTGTCGGGCAAGGTATTGTGTGTCGATCAGAGACATGGTCAATATGACTGGGCTAACTTTAATGGTGCTCGCCGGACCCCGGCTGGTATATAAGCTGGGGCGCATGGCTTGACGGCCCGGCACAAAGTCTGCTGTGGGCTTAACAGTACTTCGTACTCCGGGTTTGCACACAGCCACTGGTTTACCTGTATTGGGCGTGGTCCGGGTTAACTTCAGACTCTGTGGCTGATGGAGCCAGTCCGAACTCGAGCCCTGTCCTTGGGCAGAGGTGGTGGTGCTGCGGCTGGCGGTGCTGATGGTAGCCTGCGGAGGGTTGCTGGTCCTGCAGTGCTGGAACCATGGGTTTGCTATACCCAGTGGGACGTGGAGCCCCTGATGGAAGTCGACTACGACTTGGTGCGGCTCATGGACTGTCAGGCGGCTTGAGCTCGTTCCCAGGGGGTTATACTGCAGAAGGCAGTTGGAGCTGGGTTACAGCTCACGTTGGATTCTGAGGCAGTAGCTGCCTTCCTAGCTTGCCACTTTGCACCACTTCTATGGGTGTATGGAATAGACGTAGGAACTTAGGTCTGCCATGCTAAGGAAGAGCAGGCGATGAGGATCCCTAGCCAGGTGTAAAGCCAGCTGGGGCCGAGCCACCCTGAGTCGTACCCGATTACTCCAACCGGCGACAGTTCAGAGCGGTGGATGGAGTGAATTGGCTGGGCTGGTTGGTTGACTAGCCGCCTTGTGGATTGAGTTCCTAGTGGTTGGGGCTCTACCGTACTGTACACCAGGTGCACAGTATGGGTGGTCCTCTAATGGGTGTGTTCGCGACATGCATGCACCTGGTTAAGGGAGTCCGCAGTCGTACTCTAGGTTCAGCAATTGGGTTGTAATGACGTCGTCTCCTGCTTTTCCCTGGTGGGCGGACATCTAGGGGAAATAAAAGTCACAGTCACCCTAGAATCAGTACTCTGAGGTTCAATAGAAAACGTGTGTTTATTCCAGTGAGGAAATAGACATGGTAGCCCATACTAACTCCTAACTAACAAGGACTGTAATGGAAGTAGACTACGATAAACCAAATGAAGGGAGCCTGGGTCTAAACTAGACACGAGCAGATGCGACTGGGTAGCAATGATAATAACTGACCCTAACCAACTCAATGCTGTTGTTCAGAAGGGACTTGGGTGGCACTACCAGAAGGGTAGTGGGTGTTCAAGGGGTAAATACTTCTTCTGGGGATGCTGGTGAAGGTCTTGAAGACCTACTGGAAGACGTCAAAGTCTGCAGAGAGCTCCAGCACACGAGGTGGCGGAGCGAGCTGCAAAGAATGAGCTGCCGTTCTGCGGCTGTGCACGGACATATATTCCACCTGTCCACGGGCTCACTGTGGTGCGGGGGTTGCCTCCTCCTCCCGTGGGCGGAGCTGCGCTCTCTGATGGCATCTCTCGATCCATGGCGAAACAGACATCTCTCATGTGTGATTTGCATCAGCAGCATGAGCTCAGGTGCTTAGCTGGGCCGCTTGGCTGGCTTCTATTGTACGTGGGGGGTTGGTGTGACGTCCGACATAAAGGCGAAACGAACTTGGNCAAATGAAGGGAGCCTGGGTCTAAACTAGACACGAGCAGATGCGACTGGGTAGCAATGATAATAACTGACCCTAACTAACTCAATGCTGTTGTTCAGAAGGGACTTGGGTGGCACTACCAGAAGGGTAGTGGGTGTTCAAGGGGTAAATACTTCTTCTGGGGATGCTGGTGAAGGTCTTGAAGACCTACCGGAAGACGTCAAAGTCTGCAGAGAGCTCCAGCACACGAGGTGGCGGAGCGAGCTGCAGAGAATGAGCTGCCGTTCTGCGGCTGTGCACGGACATATATTCCACCTGTCCACGGGCTCACCGTGGTGCGGGGGTTGCCTCCTCCTCCCGTGGGCGGAGCTGCGCTCTCTGATGGCATCTCTCGGTCCATGGCGAAACAGACATCTCTCATGTGTGATTGCATCGGCAGCATGACCTTAGGTGCTTAACTGGGCCGCTTGGCTGGCTTCTATTGTACGTGGGGGGTTGGTGTGACGTCCGACATAAAGGCGAAACGAACTTGGCNCTGGGCCGCTTGGCTGGCTTCTATTGTACGTGGGGGGTTGGTGTGACGTCCGACATAAAGGCGAAACGAACTTGGCTGACGTGTCCGTGGGTGCCCCGCATCTAGGTTCGTGCAGGTAGGATGTGGTAGCAAGTCGTTCAGGGTTCAAACCTTGCCTGGGGTGGACGTGATGACAAGTGAAGATGAGGTAAAGTCGTGTTTAAATAAATGTCAGTATGCGTCATACCTTAAATACATGAATTTTTATTTCATCAATAAAAATGCTTAATTTTACCATCAGAGAAGTGTGAACGTGACAATGTACCCAGTTGTTGAAATGCGTTGTTTGAAATCAAATTTGCACATTTAAAAGAAGCCACACTGGTTAAATTCAGCTGTATTGGTTTGTACAAACCACTGTCGCAGTGAGAATTTTGGGTGAACTANAAGAAGCCACACTGGTTAAATTCAGCTGTATTGGTTTGTACAAACCACTGTCGCAGTGAGAATTTTGGGTGAACTACGAGTGCCTATAAAATCGAGGCTTGGCTTCATTGTGTTGCTTTCCAATTTTTTGTTTAGTACCAACTCCACAGGAGGCTTATTCAAAAGTTACTCTCTTTCACCTNTATTGTGTTGCTTTCCAATTTTTTGTTTAGTACCAACTCCACAGGAGGCTTATTCAAAAGTTACTCTCTTTCACCTAACAGATGAATACATGTCACAAACCAATGCAGTATCAACAAAACTGACTACATAACTAACAACTTATCAAACTAAAGACATAATAAATATTCTGGAAATAAATAACAAACAGGTTTTATGTATTTCTAAATATCATATGTTATGCTTTAAGCATAGTTACTACCTAGTTCAAATTATGGAGAAAGACTAGAAATCACTACTACACCAGGCATCCACTTGCAATAATAATGCACATGTACACAATTCACATACACACATATGAACATACACAAAATAATATCTTTTCTGTAAAATATGTACCGCGGCAAGTGTTCTCAGCATTATTCCCAATGGCCTGACCCGAGGATCAATTGCCACATAGTCTGCAATAAGCTTCGACAGTTGGTAACTATGCTTATTCTGCATAATGAGGGCACATTTGAAGTTGTACTCCTTGACAAAAAATGTTAAGGTTGGCTCAGAATCAGTAAATTTTCTCTCCACATCCCTGCAAACAAAAAAAAAAAGGACTAATTTCATTTTGTAAACTGATGCAGGGAATATGTATTAAATGTTTTATTACAGACAAACCTTCGCCACCCTTCCTTCAAACCCCCAAAAGAGACATGTTCTACATTTTGAGAGTTACTGGGTTATTGTATTCCTCAATTTGAGACACTTCTAAGAAACTGTACTGTACTAAGAGTAATAAAAACTCCCCACCTATGCATTTATACTTTANGAGCAAAAAAAAAAAGGACAAATTTCCTTTTGTAAACTGATGCAGGGAATATGTATTAAATTTTTTATTACAGACAAACCTTCGCCACCCTTCCTTCAAACCCCCAAAAGAGACATGTTCTACATTTTGAGAGTTACTGGGTTATTGTATTCCCCAATTTGAGACACTTCTAAGAAACTGTACTGTACTAAGAGTAATAAAAACTCCCCACCTATGCATTTATACTTTAACAGATTAAATTTACAGTGCTAAAAAATATTTAAAAAATGTAATATCTAACAAAAAAACTATATACTAATTTAACTGAAATAATATTAATCTTTAACTCCAAACACAAATTTTCTCTTTCCGGAATGCTCTTGAAAAATAGTGATAAGGGTCTTGCATCAAAAAAAGATACTGGGAAGAGAAGAAAAAAGAAAGAATAGAAATTATGAATTTTACCACAATGTTCAATTACAGTAGAACCTAACTGTTGCAACCCCTTTTATTAACACCATCTCTCTTTAAAGAACCATAAAAAATCCCGTAAAAAAAAAAAGGAAATTTTAGGGAAACCAGCTGGAAAATAAATTACTATGCATTGTGTTTCCCTTGTCAAACACTGTACTCCAAGCAGTGCATTTATAAAAATAGATACCACCCCCATTTTGATGTATGTGTGGGGGTCTGTCAAATTTTCCAAGCCCTCTATTAAGACCATTCCTCACCAACAACCCTATTACTGAAAACAGTGAGGGGTCTTAACTGTACATTGTGGCCCTCCTCAACACAACACATCTCATGATGAGCAGCATTATGTTTTTTTTTTGTGGCTACTGATGCTCACATACATACTATCTCAACTGTCAGCATTCACCTGTCATAAAATTACATCGAGCCAACTAGCTACAAGACAACTTTTCATTTCTAAACTTTAAGAATAGACTAGGCATACACCACATATATACCCCCTCACACCCCCAATATTTATTAGAAAACACAATACAACCTTCCATCTCTAAACTTCAAGAACAGGCTGGGCTGACACCACATACCAAATGTGTTTTTTTTTTTTTACCATATTTGTAATAAATTTAAAACATCCTATCATAACAGAAAAACTTGCACATCCGACCAGTGGCATTATTTGCCACGATTCCCACATGCGAAAATCCAAGAGTGACCCTGATGGGAACCCAAGCCAGCTCACCTGGGTGGGAGGCGTGTCCCTTACCTCCGCACACAACCACGGCCCCTATACAATGTAGAACAGTGGCTCCATTTTTTACTTTGTTTTCGTACAACCATTTTATAGTTATTTAAGGTTTTGTAAGTTTACTGAATTTTCTGAATTAACAATTTGTAAATAAACCTGAATGCTATAAGAAGGCAACGGAATTTCACTCCATGGTTACGTACACCTGAATTTGTCTATTTAATGAATAAAAGTAAGACTTTACCAGATGTATGAATTTTCTTTGCGAACCATTACAATTTTTCCAAATTTTTACCAATGCTTTTATTTTACCACAAATGAGAAAATTTACATGAGAGCAAAGTGCAAATGGCATGTCGCCAATTACTGCAAAGACTACTACACATGATCCATACTAAAACTAATGTAGCAAAGTACATGCAAATGAGCCAACACAAAGATATCCCAGTCAATAACCATTCTTGTGGTACCGTGAGAACAATCCATCCATGCCACTCACCTTACTAAGCATTTTGAAGTGTAACTTTTGAAAAAATATATATGCAACTGCTACACGCAAGACTAAGAATTTCTGGATCACAATCTTTAGTGACCTAAATAAACTTGGAGCCNAAAAAACTATATACTAATTTAACTGAAATAATATTAATCTTTAACTCCAAACACAAATTTTCTCTTTCCGGAATGCCCTTGAAAAATAGTGATAAGGGTCTTGTATCAAAAAAAGATACTGGGAAGAGAAGAAAAAAGAAAGAATAGAAATTATGAATCCTGCCACAATGTTCAATTACAGTAGAACCTAACTGTTGCAACCCCTTTTATTAACACCATCTCTCTTTAAAGAACCATNGCCACAATGTTCAATTACAGTAGAACCTAACTGTTGCAACCCCTTTTATTAACACCATCTCTCTTTAAAGAACCATTTTAGGAACCATAAAAAATCCCGTAAAAAAAAAAAAGGAAATTTTAGGGAAACCAGCTGGAAAATAAATCACTATGCATTGTGTTTCCCTCGTTAAACACTGTACTCCAAGCAGTGCATTTCTAAAAATAGATACCACCCCCATTTTGATGTACGTGTGGGGGTCTGTCGAATTTTCCAAGCCCTCTATTAGACCATTTCTCACCAACAACCCTATTACTGAAAACAGTGAGGGGTCTTAACTGTACATTGTGGCCCTCCTCAACACAACACATCTCATGATGAGCGACATTATGTTTTTTTTTTTTGTGGCTACTGATGCTCACATACATACTATCTCAACTGTCAGCATTCACCTGCCATAAAATTACATCGAGGCAACTAGCTACAAGGCAACTTTTCATTTCTAAACTTTAAGAATAGACTAGGCATACACCACATATATACCCCCCCACACCCCTAATATTTATTAGAAAACACAATACAACCTTCCATCTCTAAACTTCAAGAACAGGCTGGGCTGACACCACATACCAAATGTGTTTTTTTTAAATACCATATTTGTAATAAATTTAAAACATCCTATCGTAACAGAAAAACTTGCACATCCGACTAGCGGCATTATCTGCCACGATTCCCACATGCAAAAATCCAAGAGTGACCCTGATGGAGACCCAAGCCAGCTCACCTGGGTGGGAGGCGTGTCCCCTTACCTCCCCACACAACCACGGCCCCTATACAATGTAGAACAGTGGCTCGATTTTTTACTTTGTTTTCGTTCAACCATTTTATATTTATTTAAGGTTTTGTAAGTTTACTGAATTTTCTGAATTAATAATTTGTAAATAAACCTGAATGCTATAAGAAGGCAACGGAATTTCACTCCATGGTTACGTACACCTGAATTTGTCTATTTAATGAATAAAAGTAAGACTTTACCAGATGTATGAATTTTCTTTACGAACCATTACAATTTTTCCAAATTTTTACCAATGCTTTTTTTTACCACAAATGAGAAAATTTACATGAGAGCAAAGTGCAAATGGCATGTCGCCAATTACTGCAGACTATTACCCATGATCCATACTAAAACTAATGTAGCAAAGTACATGCAAATGAGCCAACACAAAGATATCCCAGTCAATAACCATTCTTGTGGTACCGTGAGAACAATCCATCCATGCCACTCACCTTACTAAGCATTTTGAAGTGTAACTTTTGAAAAAAAAAAAAAATATATGCAACTGCTACACGCAAGACTAAGAATTTCTGGATCACAATCTTTAGTGACCTAAATAAACTTGGAGCCTNATATATGCAACTGCTACACGCAAGACTAAGAATTTCTGGATCACAATCTTTAGTGACCTAAATAAACTTGGAGCCTTCAAAACAGCAAACTATTATTTACAGTCTGTGAAAGGAAAATCAAGATTCTCATAATCACAAAACCAACGAAAACCTCACAAATTTAGTATTTCTTTTATACCAATATGGGTGCAGTATAGGAGTGTATGGTCGTTACAATTATTTGTGAAATATTTATTTGTTTTAATAGTTGTAATTCTTCTAAGCTGCAAAATATTAGAATAAAAAACATAAATTACAATACACAAAATATAAGTGAAAGGACTTTTCTGTCCACAATTCTCACAATGCACCCAAGTAACTATTTGTAGTAAATTCTAATTTTTGAACACCAAATGCATTTTACAATTTTCTGTAGCGTAAATGTAATGTATGCTAAATATTCATTACTATAAAAAAAAANGAACACCAAATGCATTTTACAATTTTCTGTAGCGTAAATGTAATGTATGCTAAATATTCATTACTATAAAAAAAAATTTCTATGTGGAAAAGCTTAAAGTTATTCTTGTAAAGCTTGTAGGGAAGTAGATACAAAAATTAGTNAAAAAAAAAATTTCTATGTGGAAAAGCTTAAAGTTATTCTTGTAAAGCTTGTAGGGAAGTAGATACAAAAATTAGTTATTTTATAAAAGAATAGTTTGTACCTGAGGAGTTCCTCAATCTTCAAATCAGTTCATAAAGTTCTGAATTACCAATACTCTGGAGATAGAGACACAACACAGATTTGTACGAGATGGTTATTACAAACCCATCTCATCTTCACATAATGCCAGACTGCAAATTATTCTATACAATCTGTTTCCATCATTAATCAAATTTCAATGCAACAGAGGTAAAAACACAAGTTAACTTACAACTGGTTTGACAGTAAATCTATGGGAAAATCTAAACCATCAATTTGGAGAGAAAAACATACCTGAATACCTCCTCATTTTTTTCTATCGCATCAGCTAGCTGGCACATCATCTTGGAAGCCATACTTTCATCGCTCACCGTCAGTTCCAGGTTCAGATCGGAT
The DNA here is from genome assembly GCA_002778355.1 of Clitarchus hookeri. Taxonomy (NCBI): domain Eukaryota; kingdom Metazoa; phylum Arthropoda; class Insecta; order Phasmatodea; family Phasmatidae; genus Clitarchus; species Clitarchus hookeri. The sequence goes on along the minus strand of NQII01001085.1, from coordinate 386,705 downwards.
GTTTTTAAGGCCAATCCTGATACTGTTGACCCATACATGCGCACCCCACAATCTGCACACACAAGAGAGATGCTCTTCTTCAAACGTTAAGGACATTGGCCACGTAAAAATGTATTATTATACATTTGTACCACAATATGTTAAACTTTTAAACATTATCAACAATTGGTTGTTCCTAGCAAAAAAAATATTTTTTAGAGCAGATAGTTTCTACACAAATTAATGTCAAAGTAAAATTTTAGTGTTTTAGAAATGTAANATTAATGTCAAAGTAAAATTTTAGTGTTTTAGAAATGTAAAACTAAATTACATAGAAATATGAGATAATTCAACATGACAGAAGATTGCCACGAGCTACTCCAAGACTTATATAAGGCCATAAAAGGAAATGTTATTGCTATTTCAAAAAATTACTGAAAATAAGGAAGTACTTGCATATTTTTGATTTGTGGCTGTCCCTAAATTTTTGTAAAATACATTTTGCAAAGCATACCTTAAAATGAATTACAACAAGATCTTTTTGTCACCCTTGTTAAATTTTCTGCAAATAGTTTGGTTTATTTTATTTGTACATTACAAAAACAGTAAAATNAAACTAAATTACATAGAAATATGAGATAATTCAACATGACAGAAGATTGCCACGAGCTACTCCAAGACTTATATAAAGCCATAAAAGGAAATGTTATTGCTATTTCAAAAAATTACTGAAAATAAGGAAGTACTTGCATATTTTTGATTTGTGGCTGTCCCTAAATTTTTGTAAAATACATTTTGCAAAGCATACCTTAAAATGAATTACAACAAGACCTTTTTGTCACCCTTGTTAAATTTTCTGCAAATAGTTTGGTTTATTTTATTTGTACATTACAAAAACAGTAAAATTTTTACTTTGACATGTCATTTTGCAAAAAAAACCATGTAATCTAAAAAAAAATTTTATCTCAGGAAAAGGTAGTCACAGATAATGTCTTAGTTGAACAGTATGTGGTACAAATATAAAATAAATTGTTTCGTGGCCAACGCCCTTAGATCGAAATCATACTTTTAATTGCTGAAAAACGCTTTGAAAACTCAATATTTCACTTTTCTTTAATAATTAGCATAAATAAAATATTTTGCAGGCATGCTGCGATAAATGCATAAAGGTAGTAGACGTGGTGCATGTACCATATGACACATATCAAGTACATACATGTGCGGTCAGCTCTAGTTTTTAAAACCCCTGGAACAGTGACCCTCGCGAAATAACCACCCTTTTTTGGGGAACCATGAAAACAATTTAATTGAAAGGGTTTTTCCAATAATAACCACATCAAAATAACAACCCTTTTTCTGGCAACAATGAAAGGTCTTAGAATAGAGAGTTTACTGTAATCTCTTACTTCACATTAACAATGAGTAAAAATTAATTGAATCTTGAACATTCCAATTTGAAAAATGAGTACTAGACAAGTAAAATGTAAATATTTCAACACTCAAATACCATACAAATAACACGAGTTTCTATTTTACTTCTTGCTTTCATTAATCATAAGACAAAAACTTTCATTTATATTCATTTAACTGCATAAACTGAAAGAGAAAATTTTTGGGGGAAGAGTGATAGAACCAACATTTTGGAGATGGTAACATAATCTACGTTTTTCGAGTTAAGAGTTTGATGTAAAGTCACCAGTTTTGACCTTTTGTACATTATTGTTGAAGTGCAACTCCTGGTAGGCATTTGGACAATACAACATTTACATAATGAATAATGTGCAGCATCACCTGATGACATATATGATTAAAAAAATTATAAAATGCCAAAAACCATAAAATAGCACTTTTACTTTCATATAATTTTAGGCAATGCCAACCATATCCAGTTATAAAGAAATTACTCAAACATACTTAGTTTACACACGTGATCAGTGCATAATATTTCACTCTGAAATAGTAGATTACAAATAAGCGCAGAACTTCACTTCCAGAAGCACTCCTCTCTTCCTCGCTATGCACACTTATCAGTGCATAGTTACGTTCAACGCTGTGTGCACTGCAACAGTGTTAGCCACATCTCATTTCACACTTACTGAATTTACAAGGGTAGTGATCCTAAGTTAATTCTCTAGAACCATCCGAAATTCCACAAATTGATGAAAAATAGAACAATTTAGGCAAAAATGCAAGAAGTCATTATCAAAATCTAATAAAAAAATATGTCAGCTGGCGATAAAATATAGTAGTTGTAATGTCGTTGCCACCGATTGGTACACCACAATACTAAAAACAAACTTCATTAAAAATTGTTAAAAGCTGATGTTTAGAGTAAGTTTCGTCATACAGAGGTGCCAGCTAGAAACCGGCCCGCTAAGGGGAAGTACTAGAGGAGAGAGGGGAAACTGTGAGAGTGAGATAGACAGACTTCCCCTCCTGCTGACGGCCTGTCAAAGATACAGACACTCTGAATATTTGTATACTGTCTCTGGACACTGACGAGTACTGACTATACCTTACGATGGAGGCTATCTTTTTCTTATGCCATAGTAATAGACTTAATAACTATACAATATTCATGAGAATGAAACACAAAACCTAACAAAGAGCAACACTTGATGCACGTGCAAACCAGAATACCATATGTAATACGTTTGCACCGGCCTCAGAACACAGCATGCCGTGCTCCGACTTCCGTCTCTGTATTTAGCCAGTGGGTTGAAGACTGGAAGAAAAAGGAAGTGACACAACTTCGCATACACACCCAAACCGTTTGCTAGCAAGTACTTTTTTTTTTGTAAAATACAAACCTACATGCTTTTTGAGTACCACTAAAAGATTATTTTGAATTCCCCTTACTTGCAGTTTAGGTATGAGTCTTCAAAAAAATAATTTGTTGAAAGTCCTGCGGTTGGTGTCATTTGGACATTCAGTGACCTACGCAATGCGCACTATGAGATACAAAATTTGTTCCGATCCATCTGCCATGTGTGTCAGTGTATCTCCTATGTCATTCAATTCCCTGTTAATATGGCCATTAACAAAAAATATGTATTTGGAATTGAAATTCTTACTGTGGGGATAAGACTCGTTGACAATTGTCTGTTACGAAAATCATGTCTACTAACATAATTTACATATTTGGTGTACTCATGGCAAAGAAATGTATTCAGGTAAAAATCTGACAAAGCAAACATCAGATAAATCCTAAAATCATAAAATACCAATACATTAGTTACACTGGGTCTTAAAAACATGCACATTAAATTGTTCTTGTCCTGTAAATTATTTCTAAATATGCATCACAAACAAATATATTGTTCCAATAGATTTTTAATGTTGTACTATACAAAATAAATCCCAACAAATTTGAAATACAGTCAACTCTCTCATTTCCAAGACCACCAAAATAGCGACCCTCTAGAAATAACAACCCTTTTTTTAAGAAACCATGCAAAAAAATTTAATTGAAAAGGTTTTTCCAATCAAGACCCCTTCGAAATAACAACACTTTTCCAGGGAACCATAAAAAGTCTTAGAATCAAGAGTTTACTGTAGCTATGAACTCTTACACAAAGAACCCTTTTTCAAAGGTTGATTGCACTTATTTATGACAGCAATATGCGGTTGATAACAAATTTGTTAGTGAAATTGCTGTATTAAATGCCTGCACTGCCAGGGCCTACCTGGTCCATCCTGGACATAAGCCTATGCTGTCCCAATGAAATGCTCTTGTAATAATAGTACCTCAATACTTTGGATTTCAAAAATATGCCCAGCTGCAACATCCACTGGAATACTCACATAAATTAAATACAAATTTGTAAATCATTACCTGGCTGGATCTGTTTTGCAAACAAATTCAATCTTTCAGTAACTGTTATTCTGTCCTTTATTTTTCTCTCAAGACCATATGTTGAAAATACACCATGAACAACTCTGGTAATCTGAGCTATCTGATCTTTTGTGGGGGGTGGCAGGCATTTCAGGGTCATGTCATCCTTCACCCTCTGAAAAAACACATATTATCTCATTATCATGACAAATTATGCAGGCAAATAATTATCTACCATTNAACACATATTATCTCATTATCATGACAAATTATGCAGGCAAATAATTATCTACCATTCAACACATATGGACACTTTGCTTAGTTAACATTTTCAGAGTGATGTACAGATATTTGTAACCGATAAAATAAATCTGTACTATATATGGTTATTATGACAAACAGCAAAATGAATTATTTCACTTTCATTATTAACTTTCCACAATCACTAGGAACACACCAACACATGGACATGGTGGTATCCTGTCTTGTACGAAAAAAGTTACCGTGACTCCCTGTGCCGCTGGCAAGAACTCCTCAAAAGAAAAATAAACTGAACACTGCACGTACGTACAACACAATGATCAGATTTGCTGTACAACATGAACTCTTTGTTCCCGTCCCATGGCCCTAAAGTTGTACCTGGTCACAATAATGTAANTATACCTTACGATGGAGGCTATCTTTTTCTTATGCCATAGTAATAGACTTAATAACTATACAATATTCATGAGAATTAAACACAAAACCTAGCAAAACACAAAACCTAACTTGATGCACGTGCAAACCAGAATACCATATGTAATACGTTTGCACCGGCCTCAGAACACAGCATGCCGTGCTCCGACTTCCGTCTCTGTATTTAGCCAGTGGGTTGAAGACTGGAAGAAAAAGAAGGAAGTGACACAACTTCGCATACACGCCCAAACCGCTTGCTAGCAAGTACTTTTTTTTTTGTAAAATACAAACATACATGCTTTTTGAGTATCACTAAAAGATTATTTTGAATTCCTCTTACTTGCAGTTTAGGTATGAGTCTTCAAAAAATAATTTGTTGAAAGTCCTGCGGTTGGTGTCATTTGGACATTCAGTGACCTACGCAATGCGCACTATGAGATACAAAATTTGTTCCGATCCATCTGCCATGTGTGTCAGTGTATCTCCTATGTCATTCTATTCCCTGTTAATATGGCCATTAACAAAAAATACGTATTTGGAATTGAAATTCTTAATGTGGGGACAAGACTCGTTGACAATTGCCTGCTACGAAAATCATGTCTACTAACATGATTTACATATTTGGTGTACTCATGGCAAATAAATGTATTCAGGTAAAAATCTGACAAAGCAAACATCAGATAAATCCTAAAATCATAAAATACCAATTCATTAGTTACACTGGGTCTTAAAAACATGCACATTAAATTGTTCTTGTCCTGTAAATTATTTCTAAATATGCATCACAAACAAATATATTGTTCCAATAGATTTTTAATGTTGTACTATACAAAATAAATCACAACAAATTTTAAATACAGTCAACTCTCTCATTTCCAAGACCACCGAAATAGCAACCCTCTCGAAATAACAACCGTTTTTTTAAGAAACCATGCAAAAAAATTTAATTGAAAAGGTTTTTCCAATCAAGACCCCTTCGAAATAACAACACTTTTCCAGGGAACCATAAAAAGTCTTAGAATAAAGAGTTTACTGTAGCTATGAACTCTTACACAAAGAACCCTTGTTCAAAGGTTGATTGCAGTTATTTATGACAGCAATATGCGGTTGATAACACATTTGTTAGTGAAATTGCTGTATTGAATGCCTACACTACCAGGGCCCACCTGGTCCATCCTGGACATAAGCCTATGCTGTCCCAATGAAATGCTCTTGTAATAATAGTACCTCAATACTTTGGATTTCAAAAATATGCCCAGCTGCAACATCCACTGGAATACTCACATAAATTAAATACAAATATGTAAATCATTACCTGGCTGCATCTGTTTTGCAAACAAATCCAATCTTTCAGTAACTGTTATTCTGTCCTTTATTTTTCTCTCAAGACCATATGTTGAAAATACACCATGAACAACTCTGGTAATCTGAGCTATCTGATCTTTTGTGGGGGGTGGCAGGCATTTCAGGGTCATGTCATCCTTCACCCTCTGAAAAACACATATTATCTCATTATCATGACAAATTATGCAGGCAAATAATTATCTTCCATTCAATACATATGGACACTTTGCTTAGTTAACATTTTCAGAGCGATGTACAGATATTTGTAACGGATTAAAATAAATCTGTACTATACTTTGTACAGTGTTTATATGGTTATTATGACAAACAGCAACATGAATTATTTCACTTTCATTATTAACTTTCCACAATCACTAGGAACACACCAACACGTGGACATGGTAGTATCCTGTCTTGTACAAGAAAAGTTACCGTGACTCCCTGTGCCGCTAGCAAGAACTCCTCAAAAGAAAAATAAACTGACCACTGCACATACCTACAACACAATGACCAGATTTGCTGTACAACATGAACTCTTTGTTCCCGTCCCATGGCCCTAAAGTTGTACCTGGTCACAATAATGTAACGCCTGCTACACGAAAGCAGGTGGGAAGGGGGGTGGGTGGTACGTATCGCATAAAGAACACTTACCTGTAATTTCTGTTTGTGCAAAGGCTCATTCACGTGAAGAGATACCATGCCAAATGAGTTGCAGAACTTCTTGCAAATAATACAATTAAAAAATGCATTTGGATGCTTTGGAGAAACCTGGAAATATGAATTACACGATTCACTACAGGAAAATACGGCTAAAACATTGCAAACAATCAATCATCACTAAAACCAGCAGTGCATCATCAAAAGGCATTGAGATGCCAGGCATTCCTTAAGAAAAAAACCGTAAAAATTACAAATTTAACATTTTTAAGGTGGAAGCAAGGCGTTTCAAATTTTGCCACACACATACTTGATACAGAACACCAGATATTCTTTGTGCTGCACCCATTCCCAAGTGAGATACTTGCCCAAGCCGACATTCGGTCCCAGTATCTACACTGTATGTTACATGGAGCGGGGGTAGGGACAATGCTGTTCACATGCTCAGAACGCTAGTGTACAGAATGATAATGACAAGCATATCACCTTCCTTTGAATCTCACTGCGAGGGAGGGAGGGAGGCGAGTGTCGGGACCTTCGAGACTATCTGTGTTGTCTGAGAGGGGCATNAGGGAGGGAGGCGAGTGTCGGGACCTTCGAGACTATCTGTTTTGTCTGAGAGGGGCATATTGGTTTTCTCACAATGTTAATTTTATAAAATGTCTTGGCAATAGTGACTTGTAAGCAAATATAAGACATCTTAGTAGTGCATGCGTCCACATTAATGTACCCACAACACAAGTCTGTAAAAATGTTAACCCAGAAAACTTTTTCACCTTATTGCATTCCCTGCATAATGCTGGGATCACATAGCTCTGATAAGCATGACACTACGAAAATGCCAACGACAATACAAAATTACGTTTAATGTGACTGCTTGAATTTACAGCACAACAGTTTACAGGAAGGTTAGGNATGCCAACGACAATACAAAATTACGTTTAATGTGACTGCTTGAATTTACAGCACAACAGTTTACAGGAAGGTTAGGGAATTTTCGGCATCATTTACAAGGCGCTTATGGAATAAATTAATTTCAAAGGCAGTGGACAGAACGGAAATTTGTAACACATGATGTTGACAAAGAGAACAGTAATTATGTTAAAAGAACAAGGTATAAATGTTAAAGTTATGAAGTTAAACTGGCAGAACACATTAACTTTTCTTTTCAAAGATGCAAATTTCCCACAACAGGGAAAGTTTGTTCTGCAAGATTGCACACCCTGTTTGCCATGCAGCAGATAGAACAAAATTATAAATTGTTCCTTAATCCGAAACTGCTTCTCCTGCAATAGTTTTTATGCCGACATCAGACATGTCTTGTATTTGATTGGCTATTATGTTTTAATTGTTGTGTCACACGTATCATTATATGCTTGTCGGAGCTACGTGTTTCTTGCATAAGAGTTCCCATTCAAGAAATTCCTGTCAGTGGGGTCTCGAATCAAATTTGCGATACAGCAGCAACAGACTTGCAACTAACTTACGTACGAACAAATTGAGGGTCAGCCCATCGACAACTGTTTGTTCCAAAATACTTAAAAAATAAGGCACTTGAAAATACCTGTAAAGTGAACCTGCGACCTAAATGACAATACTACTCAAACAGAAATCAGTAACATAATCAACAGCTCAAAACTGACAAGCATATATTTTGAGCCAACTTGGATTTATGCAAGACAAACTTTTCCCAGAAAGAAGGTGGACTCAATGTGTTTCAAAAAATTTGTGTAATCACATAAGTAATATGTCAATGCCTGTATGAAAATCCTACACACTCAACAATATCAATAACTTTCTTATAATTGAAATGATTTTTTTTTAAAGATGTTTGTACTATTCAAAATAAGCAGTGACTGTTAGCATATGTACCATCAATTCCAAACTGAAAATAACAGTTACAATTTAATAACAAGAAATAAAAATATATTACTTACAAACTCTAAAACATTAATAAAGTTATTTCCTAGCACTTCTTCCTGTATAGGATTTAATACTGGCGGACAAATTCTGTCCTCTGGATTGTATATGATGTGCTTCTTCTGCACATGTTCCATTTGTTCAGCTAAATCTTCAATGGCAGACTGAATGTCAAGACCACTTTCCTGTACAGCATCCGCCTTAGCAGAATTTGCTTTCGTTTTCTTCTTTTCCCTCAACATTTTTTTTTCCTTCCTCATCTTCAACTTTTTGTTTTCAGGGGACGGCAAGCCTTTGCTGTGGGCGCTCGGAGAACTCGGGTCCTGCGTAGGCAGCGCCTTGCTTGTGTTCGGCGTACCGACATGTTGCACCTGTGTGTGCTGAGCCCCGTCTGGGTCCTCTTTCTTTTGTGCTGCACCTTGCGGAGATGGCTGCATTGTCGATTCTGCAACACCACATTCACCGGACATGTAGAACACTTTGTACAAAACTCAGGTGTTGTGGCTAGTCCAAGAATGCTATACATTATATGTATATACCGTATTTACTCCATTCTAGGCCACTCATTTTTTCTCAAAATATTTTTGAAATACAAAGGTGTGGCTTAGAATTGAGTACCATAAATTCTTTTTTGAACACAGTGTATTCTCTAAACTTTGTTTTTTGGTGTAAGAACAAGAAAAACTAGGCATGCTAGAAAACAAATAACGCAGACATGAAAATATTGTACATAACCTGAAAATGCATGTTTGCTTGAACCAATAATCTATTAAATATTGTAATGACGCAGTATTATTAATTTTTGGGACACGTGTTTCATTTTTATTTCGTTTTGCTAAGCTTCGTAATATTTTTATCAGGTTTGAAATTAAAAGTCGCGGTGGTTCGTTTTACAGTGATAGTTCGTTTATCGGGCATACGTTTTCCGTTTCGTTTTGAATGTCGTAGTTTTCAGTAAGCGTCAGCATTATTTAGAAACTTTCAGATTGCGTTAACAGTTTTGCTCGACAAGTACCTACAACGCAGTTTCAATAACATGTGGAGAGTGTGCGTGGCAGCCCACACCAGGCCCTTATCTGAGGAGAGGGGGGGTGATAGGCAGCACAAGTACATGTGTGCCTGTCGCCATTAAGTCAGTTGATACAGAGCAGTTGTCTAAGTCAGTCGTCTGAAGCAGTCGTCAACTAGTGCTCGCCTAGGCCGCGTCGGGCGTGGCGCTAACCCCCACACCGGCCAACTTGAACTTACTAGATTATTTCTCCGCCAGTGTGGGAGGTCGCTGCATTAAATTTTCTTCGGGCAAGTTTTTAAGAAATGAAATAATTTGTAAACGACTGTGGCGCTGTTCTACACTTGTCTGTTTATCTGTGAACGGTTCGGACTCTGCATACCGGAACTTCGTATGTAAACTGTGTCACTAAAAATGATAACTAAAAGTATAGAAAAATACTCCGGAACTTGACTTTATTTCATATTAAATTGGCGTCCATTTTACAGAGTCTCATGTTACTCCGTCTTAAGCTGGTCGAGTGGCAACTTAAAGCCGACTGTAACTGTGCGCATGTCCCGTTACAATATGTCATTAAAAACAACTTATTAAAGTCAATTTATGAGTGAATATTCACTTCAAATAAAAAACTTCNCCGTTACAATATGTCATTAAAAACAACTTATTAAAGTCAATTTATGAGTGAATATTCACTTCAAATAAAAAACTTCTCCCATGTGTAATTTGATTTGATGTGAAATATGTATATTTGATAAATGAAAACTATTTCTATGTGGTAAGGTAACAATTTACCACCCTACAGTAGCTAAATTTCCTACTAAAATGAAGGTTCAACGTTTTGCATTTTGTATATTTTTTATTTTTTTTTCCCCAGAATTTTTTTTATAGCAGCTTATATATATATATATATATCTTCCTGGATATTCCTCTGCTTCATACAAACAAAACTTAACTAAGTCTAAAAATTTACATCAAAGGGACAACACATTACATTCATGTGCACTTAGCTCAATAATATTTTCCATGAGAACTATTTCTTAATAAGCATTACCAACGTGCATATTTTCTTTTTTTTTTTATATTAATTGTAATTGGAATATTATAGTTTATTGATAAAATAGGAGTAAATGTTCAATATAATAAAAAATAAGATACTTTTATGTGAACAGGCATTTAAACGTGATCATGATACATTTAGGGAACAACCAAACGCATCATACAGGGTTGATTTTTAAAAGGTTCAGTCAAAAAATGTGAACATATAATGAACAGAGTATACTTCAGCACTGCACATCAAACTATCAGTGTTTACGAGTACTAAGTGTTTTTAAAAATTTATTCATGTAAAAATAAAGGGTTAGTTGTTAAATGTACAATATGTAATTTGTGCATGGTAATGTAAAAAATTAGCCACTTTATNGTAAAAATAAAGGGTTAGTTGTTAAATGTACAATATGTAATTTGTGCATGGTAATGTAAAAAATTAGCCACTTTATCCCAAGATTTCTCATGATTTTCTTTATTACAGATTACATTTTGTCCCAATTGCTCTGAACAAACGAGGTCCTTCTTGGCTTTGAAAGGCTAAGAATAAAAACTGACATTTACACGTACCAAAAATTTTAAGTAGTAAATGCAGTTAAGTAATAGCACTAGTTATGCATACTGATAACTAAGAGTAACTCACAACTTATATCAAATGAAAAGGTTAAAGGTGTATTTCACTTAACTGGCCAAAAAACAAAAATATGTCTGCAACATATTTATTAGGAACATACTGCAAAAGAGAACCAGTCTGATTTCATTAAATTATTTAGTCAATAACATTTGCATTTGTTTTTTTTTTTTTTTACTTTAAAGCTTGTAATAACCATTTTGGCCGGTTAACTAACGTTGTGCTCAGTTTAAGTTCTGCAATGTAGATTTTGAATTCTATAACTGTTTGGCGTCACAGTGACGTCAGGGAGTACACAAACATTATTAACAGTTTCAATAGTATGCATTCCACCACCGTTACTACGCACGACAAAGTGGTGTTGCCAACTTGTACTTAAGTTCCAGTAACACAATATACATTTGTTCCAGCCATATGACAACACTTCACACTGTGCTCATTTTAATTATGTTTTCAGAAGGACCATAGATTGTGTTAACTGTTGTATGTTTTGTATTGTGATGTTGGTAAACCTGTTAACTTAAAGTGTTGTGTTTTTGTTCTTGGAGAGAGTACAGTTGTTGTTGCTGTTAAGGTTTTGTTCAGTTGCGTTTTAATAAAGAAGAGATGAGAAAGCAGTGGCAATTATTTATTACAAAGCTAGCAGAGAACGATTATCAAACAGATTGCACCACAATGGGTAGTGATAAGTTATGTACTGTTTTTTGTGATTTATTTATCATTTAAAGAAACTACTTTCATTTCTTATCAGAGCTTTATTGTTTCTTAATCTTTAATCTGATAAAACTTGATGGATGTTATTTTGTATGAGTTTTACATTTCTTTAAGGGAATGGTTACAGCCAGCATGCACAATGTTGCTTTCAAGTTTTCTGGAAAATGCAGTAGCATAAGAGGAACACATTTTCTCATTCTAGATATACTCANCACAATGTTGCTTTCAAGTTTTCTGGAAAATGCAGTAGCATAAGAGGAACACATTTTCTCATTCTAGATATACTCATTTCAGTAATACTACACATATGACATTACGGAAAAGAGGATACAGTCACATAATTAAGAATACATTGCAGTTCTTGTAGATGTTGGTCAACGGCTATTGCACCTAACCACGGTAGTTTTATTAACATGTTTCTTGGTGAAATAAAGGTCAACAGCTAAGCAGTTAAAATGTTATTTTGTCAGGATACCATAGTAAGGTAGGGCCAATTCTCATTCAGAAAACTATCATGCCAAACTCATTTATTCCGATATTCTCCCAACTTTCATAAAGCCTTGAAATGCCACTTAGTTGGGGACGTATTCATTGCAAAAATACAAAAAGCCACAATTTATTCACAAAACAAATGATTAGCATCAGACCTTAAAAAAATTTCGTAATTTTATCTAGACATACAAATTGGTGTAACCTTGTAAGCCAGTATCTTGTAAGTAAGGTCTGACAGCATGTTGCATCTAAGTAAACACATTACGAAAATATGCATGGTTATGATTCTGAAAAGTAATTAAAGTGCTATATTAAATCACTATAATATAAAATATGTACGAGGGCCAATTCAAAAGTCATGGCAAATATTGTTTATCTCCCCAGAATGACCCAACACAGGAAATGTACTATGTGCAGTTGAAAGTGTACGACAAGTACGTTTTAAAGGTGACACCGCGTGGGGTATGGATGCAGCAATGTCCGACAAGAAAAAAAGACAAAAATGGCTGCTTGAAATCACAGTTTAATTGATATATTTTTGTACAAACTGTATACTCTCATGTGAACAGGTACGTATCACACATGTACGAGCCGTGTAACATCCTTCGAAGTAGTCTCAGAGGTTGTCCACGGTTCGTTGCCAGCGATGAGGCAGACATCGTCACAGCATTTCGACGAGAGGTGGCGCNGAGGTTGTCCACGGTTCGTTGCCAGCGATGAGGCAGACATCGTCACAGCATTTCGACGAGAGGTGGCGCACATTGATGGATATCGTGCAGCTGATGGTTTTCCCCATCTGCCTCATCGCTGGCAACGAACTGTGGACAACCTCGGAGACCATTTCAAAGGATGTTAAACAGCTCGTATACGTACAATGCGTACCCGTTCAAATGAGTCTATACGGTTTGTAAGAGAATATATCAATTAAAAGGGGATTTCAAGCAGCCAGGTTGGTCTTTGTTTCTCGTCGGACATTCCTGCATCCATACCCCTTGCGGTGTCACGTTTAAGACGTACTCGTCATACACTTCCAACTGCACATAGTACATTTCCTGTGTTGGATAATTTTCACAAGATAAACAATAGTTGCCATGACTTCTGAATCAGCCCTCGTACATGCATTATGAACTGGCAACATAGAAATGAGATTGGAGAGGTTTGGGTAGCATTTAACAACAAGGTCTTGACAGCCCATGAGGGTGAAAATAAAATGAGAATTTATCCATAACATGCTTATAAAAAATTAACCCTTATGTTATCAGCTCTGCCAAGATGTGCACCTCACAGAACACATTACAAGAACGATGATACATAAGTTTCAAAATAATTAAGTAAATTTTTAAAACAACATGAATATTACACAGGTTTTGTGAGGTAAATAAATGCTGCAAAATATAAATAATTTAGCTATGNTTTTTAAAACAACATGAATATTACACAGGTTTTGTGAGGTAAATAAATGCTGCAAAATATAAATAATTTAGCTATGTGCGAGTTACAAGGACTTGCAACCCTATTACTGGCAATAGGCATTACAATCGCTATAATATATATAATAACGCAGGAAACTAAAATGCTTTCAATTTGTTGCATTTGCAAACATGTTAGCAACTATGTTCAGAAACATTGCTTAATAATACATTTTCTAAATACATAAATTGGCTAGAGGTCATTTCTTAATTTCCATTGAATTTAACCTGTTGTCATTCTCAAACAAGGAAAGAACGGTGTTCAGAAATATTACCTAATGATACAGTCACTGAGTATATCAAATACTGTAGTTGTAAGCCATTTCTTTATTATTCTTTAAATAGTAATCATGTCACGTAATAATGTTTACCTAATGGAGAAGGCATTGTAAATATAAACTCTTTGGAGTGAAGCTTGCTGTGTATTGTATTTCGTAAGATATCTATGTAGTTTGAAATCATTTGTAGAAACTGACCAACAAAACAGTTCAAATACTTTCAATAAATTTGTTTAAGATCAATTAAATTTTTTACTTAAACAGAAAAAAATGCAAAAATTGTTATGTACGATGCAAGAGACAATTTAGCACCACTGCAGGCCTAAACAGCTATCCTTGGCTATTGCTCATGCTAGTACATACACAAACCAACAAATCGCAATAACAATCATGTTACATAAATGTTACGTTATCTACTGAGAAAGTCTATAAACTTTATATATATATATATATATATGTCCACTTAACAGTTCATGTATTTACTTAAATGTAAGAACTCTGTACGCACAACATTCTCTCGCAAAATAGTGTTCAAAAAAGCATGGGTACTCTTTCATTGACAGGAAACTTAATGACGTGCACTTTAGCCTATCTATAATTTACCAGACACTGAACAACACAAAAATTTAACACAGTGGTGTATTATTACGCTTTAAGTAACAGTTTTAATTAAAACACAGCCTTCCACATACATACACAAACCAAGCTGCCAGTAATACTGGCCAATTGTGTTTGCCTTGGAGTCGTGGTGTGTCTAGCTTGGCCAACAGAAGTTGTACTGCCTTTAAGNGCCCATAAAAATGGCTACTTAAACAGGGTGTAGGACATAAATTAACATAAAATACTTTGAAGTATGCCAGTTTTTTTGGATGTGTGTAACCAGACATTCTGCTTTTCGCAGGCCAATCATTTTTTTTAAGTATTGTCTTGGGAAATGTGAAAGACTGTATGGTCATGAAATGTCATTTAGCCGAGTGTCCTACAAAAAGTCCTGCTTTTTACACACGAAACAACCATTGNGCCCATAAAAATGGCTACTTAAACAGGGTGTAGGACATAAATTAACATAAAATACTTTGAAGTATGCCAGTTTTTTGGATGTGTGTAACCAGACATTCTGCTTTTCGCAGGCCAATCATTTTTTTTAAGTATTGTCTTGGGAAATGTGAAAGGCTGTATGGTCATGAAATGTCATTTAGCCGAGTGTCCTACAAAAAGTCCTGCTTTTTACACATGAAACAACCATTGNACTGTATGGTCATGAAATGTCATTTAGCCGAGTGTCCTACAAAAAGTCCTGCTTTTTACACATGAAACAACCATTGAAAATTTATATTATTTATACATGCAGTGTGTTTTATATGAACTTATTTTACAAACTAACACTTTGCTGTATGGCATTCATTCAAATGAAAAATATTTTTCAATGGAATAAGAAAGTTAAACTGTTATAAAATGTACTAGTGTGTGTTAACTTACAATTAATTTAATTACATTCAGTCCCAGCGTACACAATTGTGTACATTACGGACGTATATGTGAATTTTTTTATGTGTACTGCACACTGCGAATGTGGGTAAATGTCTCGCACACCATCTTACTGATCTAGGTCATAATTGGTTCAAATAACTATAGCTGAACCTATAGTCTGCAGCTCATTGGCTATGACAACAAAACAAGTGTTGTGTCAACTTAAGTACAGCACGCATAATAGTTTTTTTTATTTGCAACTCGTGAAAACATTAATTAAAGTGGGTCTGAAAGGGTTAAATTGTAATAGTAATATGGATTAACATCCAGATATTAATTGGGTGTACTCTTTTGAATTTTTCAATCACATTAGCATGTATTTATAGTACTGTCGTATCTGGAAGTTAATCATACTCCTTTTATTATAAATCATGTTTCTTACAACAAGTGTCCTGCCTCATGCACTAAAAAAATCTAGTCAGTCTATTTAGAAGCCAACAAAGAAAAACGAAGAAGGGTCAATCCTACATAACCAGTTTTGCAAACTTATTCTCCTACCTCTCTGGCTGATATATAATGGTCGTCACATGACTTGCAGAGAACGACCAACAGAACCACTCACTTGGTGCAAAACTCTCTCAAAAACTGCACATGCTCTATCTCTTGGTGCCGTACGAGATCTACCATGCACGAGACATTCTCGCATGAGATTCAAAAAGTGGCAGCGGTGAAGTAGTGGTCAGACTACTCGCCTCCCACCAAGGCAAACTGGGTCTGAAGCTGCAGAGATTCGCCGTCCTCCATTCAAAAAGCCAGGACACCTGACAGTCAACTATCCTCAGCAGTACCTACAGCAGCAGCAACAAGGAAGAAGCAGGCAGCGAGGAGCAGGTGAGAGTGGAGACTTGTGAGTATCGATATTGAGGGGAAAAGATCAGTGATTGCTGTAGGGAAGGCCCCAATTATCTTGCAGCTGTGGTTGGTGAAACAGGACTCTGACACCATATTGGTGAAGGGGGTAGCCTGAATGATGTTTATTGTCAGATGGTCTTTGACACAGGAGCAAGAATAACGGTGGTAATACCGGACATTTTTGGGCCTCCCCCCAACGATTAACTACAGTAACGAGCAAGACCATGCCAGTCAGAGGTAAGGAAAATGTACTCTTAAAGCTTAGTAACCTTAGCATAGAGCAAAATATTTACATAGCAGAAATAGAGGATAAATGCATTTTGGGTCTTGATGTGTTATGTAAGCTGGGGTGCTGTATCGATACTTGACTGGGGGTGCTATGGGTGGACAATACCAAGTTGGTAGTGTCAACACAAGATTTATCTTCACCAATGAGCTGCCTGGTAGTGTGTAGTCANGGGTGGACAATACCAAGTTGGTAGTGTCAACACAAGATTTATCTTCACCAATGAGCTGCCTGGTAGTGTGTAGTCAATACTCCCTGCTTCTAGCAAAACTGTTATTCCTGGAAAACCCCAGGGAAAATTTGTCAAGCGGTTCATTGAGCATTATCGAATCAGCCCAGAAAGGTGAAATTCTACCAAATTGGGTTATTGTTGCAAAAATTTTCGTCTCTTCAACCTTGGACCATTTGCCAGTATGGATGATTAATTTACCTGACAGTGCTATCCATTTTGCAGTAGGAGCCACGACAGAGGGTTTGCAAACAGGTCTTACAAGTACTTCAAAATGTTCCTGAATCTTCAATGCCACAAAATACTGAATATCCCCTACTAGGTTCTCTGGGGGAACTGCTAACCAAAACAAGAGAAAACCTCAAATGGCCACAAGAGAAGGCTGTCTCAGAATTACTATAGAGGAACAAGGATACTTTCCCCTGTGGGCTTTCCCCTTGGCAGAACAACTGTTGCTTATCATCACATCAACACACGACGCCAGGCACTTAAAGCAGCCACCAACGTAACTACCGCTAGCATTGCATTAAGTGGTTGAGGATATATTGAAAGAGATGAGGAGTTAAGATGCGATCGAACTATCAGTCAGTCCATGGTCCTCTCCCATTGTGCTTCTTAGAAAGAAAGATGGCTCTATGAGACTTTGTGTGAATTACCGTCAGCTAAATAATGTGACCATGAAAGACTCTTGACAGATCACAATCTGTTAGTATTTGACTTAAGGGGTGATTTGTATACAGAACAGTTTAAAATTAAACCAACAAACATCAGTACGACTAAAATTAATTTTAATAAACTAAATCTATTACTTCAAAATAATCCATTTGTGATCGATGGGGATAATGTAGATAATCAGTGTGAAAAATTTATTGNGGGTGGACAATACCAAGTTGGTAGTGTCAACACAAGATTTATCTTCACCAATGAGCTGCCTGGTAGTGTGTAGTCAGTACTCCCTGCTTCTAGCAAAACTGTTATTCCTGGAAAACCCCAGGGAAAATTTGTCAAGCGGTTCATTGGGCATTATCGAATCAGCCCAGAAAGGTGAAATTCTACCAAATGGGGTTATTGTTGCAAAAATTTTGGTCTCTTCAACATTGGACCATTTACCAGTATGGATGATTAATTTACCTGACAGTGCTATCCATTTTGCAGTAGGAGCCACGACAGAGGGTTTGCAAACAGGTCTTACAAGTACTTCAAAATGTTCCTGAATCTTCAATGCCACAAAATACTGAATATCCCCTACTAGATTCTCTGGGGGAACTTNCGACAGAGGGTTTGCAAACAGGTCTTACAAGTACTTCAAAATGTTCCTGAATCTTCAATGCCACAAAATACTGAATATCCCCTACTAGATTCTCTGGGGGAACTTCTAACCAAAACAAGAGAAAACCTCAAATGGCCACAAGAGAAGGCTGTCTCAGAATTACTATAGAGGAACAAGGATACTTTCCCCTGTGGGCTTTCCCCTTGGCAGAACAACTGTTGCTTATCATCACATCAACACACAGGATGCCAGGCCCATAAAGCAGCCACCAACGTAACTACCGCTAGCATTGCATTAAGTGGTTGAGGATATATTGAAAGAGATGAGGAGTTAAGATGCGATCGAACTATCAGTCAGTCCATGGCCTTCTCCCATTGTGCTTCTTAGAAAGAAAGATGGCTCTATGAGACTTTGTGTAGATTACCGTCAGCTAAATAATGTGACCATAAAAGACTCTTGACAGATCACAATCTGTTAGTATTTGACTTAAGGGGTGATTTGTATACAGATCAGTTTAGAATTAAACCAACACACATCAGTACGACTAAAATTAATTTTAATAAAATAAATCTATTACTTCAAAATAATCCATTTGTGATCGATGGGGATAATGTAGATAATCAGTGTGAAAAATTTATTGNCTAAATCTATTACTTCAAAATAATCCATTTGTGATCGATGGGGATAATGTAGATAATCAGTGTGAAAAATTTATTGACTATTTAAAGGATAATATAAATAAAGTAAAACACACCCAATTGAATAAAACAGAAAATATTAATACAAAATACACTTGGATGAATGAATACTTGAAATATTTAATCAAATGTAAGGAGAAGTTATGGGCAAAAACAAAAAAGAACTATGTAAATGAGCAAACAGTAACTCAGTATAAGATTTGCTGTAATAGAGTAACATCATTAAAACATCAACTAAAAGCTGAGTACTACTCCAAAAAAATTAATGATGAACAAAGATATAAAAACAAGTGGAAAATAATAAATAGTACTGTAAACAATAACAAAAACTGTACAGGTAAACACCAGGACATCAAACTTAAAGTAAATAACAGATTGCTGCAAGATGATAGCGAAAACATTGAAGCATTTTATAGCTATTTTACAAATATTGCTACTGAAATTGCATCTAGAATCCATTAACAACCTGAAAAAACAGCTACAGTTGTTGCTAAAGAAGCAAACTAATGATTAGCAATACTAAAACAAACTAGCAAAAGTGAGATGGGCAATTTAATAAATGAGCTGAAGACCAAAGATACTTCTGATTATGATGGCATTAGTAATATGCTCATCAAGATGTGTAAAAGTTCCTTAATTAAGCCAATAGTTAGCATCATTAACTTGTCTTGAAAAAATGGTGTCATACCCAAAATACTTAAGAAAGCCCATGTGGTGCCCATTCATAAATCCAGGGACAATATTTTTATTGTCACCACTAAGTAAAATTATTGAAAAAATTGTTAAAAATAGATTGCTTGAGCACTTGAGTAAACATCAGTATTTCTATCCATATCAATATGACTTTCTTAAGAGAAAAATACCACAAAAGCTGAAATAGATATCATTATAAAATTACAAAGTGCAATCGACAATAATAATCATGTGCTGGACTATTCCTGGACTTAAAAAGGCACTTGATACAATGGAAACAATGTTANGCAATCGACAATAATAATCATGTGCTGGACTATTCCTGGACTTAAAAAGGCACTTGATACAATGGAAACAATGTTAATCAAAATAAGGAAGTCCGGTGACAAAGGATTAGCATTTAACTGGTTCCAAATGATATAACGGACAGAGAACAGATTGTTCACTGCAATAATACTTTTAACTCCGCAAAATCAATAACAATAGGTGTACNGATATAACGGACAGAGAACAGATTGTTCACTGCAATAATACTTTTAACTCCGCAAAATCAATAACAATAGGTGTACCACAAGTGTCAGTCCTG
This sequence comes from Clitarchus hookeri, assembly GCA_002778355.1. NCBI lineage: Eukaryota > Metazoa > Arthropoda > Insecta > Phasmatodea > Phasmatidae > Clitarchus > Clitarchus hookeri. Next base: position 366,514 of record NQII01001085.1, on the reverse strand, counting down.
TATAATATTTATAATACCGTATTTGATTGCATATAAATTGCACATTTTATTTTTAAAAATTTACTGAAAACTGGGGGGTGCGACCTATAAGTGAGACAAATGATTAAGGTGCTGGAAAATAAAATAGTATGAAATCTCAACTAAGATTAACTATACTTACAAACTCAACAGTACACATTTTAAAAATATTACTAAATAATTAGTATTTACAGAAAAAATTGTGTTTGCCGGTATCATAAAATAATATAGCTGGGTACAACACTTCCAGACCTGCAAGAAAAAAAAATTGCTTGTATGAATATAAATTACATGAGCAAACAGTTTTAAACTTCATTAAAAAATAATATTGCTATGAAGGACAGTCAAACTTACCATATTTACACATTGGAGGAGGAGGAGTAGGAGGAGGAAGAGGAGGAGTAGGAGGAGGAGGAAGAGGAGGAGGAGGAGGAGGAGGAGGA
>NQII01001085.1:331256-366004 GCA_002778355.1 Clitarchus hookeri | reverse complement strand
GTGGAGGAGGAAGAAGGGGAGGAGGAGGAAGAGGAGGAGGAGGAGGAGGAGGAAGAGGAGGAGGAGGAGGAGGAGGAGGAGGAAGAGGAGGAGGTGGAGGAGGAGGAGGAATCAGAATGGCCACATCCGCCATGGCTGCTGCTTGTTGAAACATCACCATCACACTACCACATGTCGTCGTCTTCTATTCCATCAAACAAATTTGATATTCCAGTATTCTTAAAACTTTTAGCAATTAGTTCATCAGAGATGAGGGGCCAACTCGTTGCAACCAACTCACATATTTTTTCCGGTGATAACTGTTTCACTCACTCTTCCTGTTGGCGTATGCTCCCTGTCTGCACTGGCAATCCATTCAAAAAACAAATGGCACAGATTGTCGTTAAAAGACTTATTGATGCACACGTCCAATGGCTGCAGAATCAACGTAAGACCACCATTTCAGTTTTTCCTTCATTTAACAGTGTCTTGACAGGCTCCACCAGGTGCCCTCGGACTGTCCAGAACTTACAAAGCTGGTTGTTTAAGTAACGCTCCAGACCCGTTATTCCACACGCAATTCACCCACTCCTTCAAAGTTTCGTCCATCCAGCCTTCATATTGCACATGCACATGTACACCACGCAGGAAATTTCTTTTTGGCAGCTTTTTTTGCTTGAAAATTACACATGGCGGCAATTTCCTCCCGTCTGCTGTTATTGCCAACATAACTGTACATCGTAATTTTTCGTTGCCGGTTGTTTTTACCAATACACTTGAGGATCCTTTTTCAGCTATTGTGGAATTCCTTGGCATATTAAAAAAAAAAAACCGGCATTGCTGATTTGACAACAAATATGCTGTGGTTTTCCTCTTCTCAATCACAAACTTGTGGAAGTTTAATACCCTGTCAGTATAATCAGCAGGCAACTTCTGACAAACTGATATTCACCTTCACATTGACAAATTATTGAATCTCATAAAACGCATGACCCAGCCTATCGAAGCTTTGAAGCGACTGTTACCAATTTACTACTCTGGCGCGATTTGCCGAGCCTTTTCTTGCAGCACGTCATAGGAAATTGCACATCCATTATTCCGTGTCTTGCGTACATTTTCAAGCACACCTGCATCAATTTCCGGGAACTTGCTTGCTTAGCACCCCAAAATGCTTTTCTCTTCAAGTTTGTATGGCAAAGTTCAGTTTTCTGCTTCCTCCGTTCACGGCCCGCGGCTCAATTTCCATACTCTTCAGCGAACAAAATTGCTTTCAGCTTGAAACCTGCGGTATAGGTACTTCGCTTTTCCATCACGAAACTGTGTCGCACTTCTTCACTCCCACAACATCAAAACAAACAACAGTAGGTGCCGCGCAAAGAAGATATAAGAGAAAAACCTGCAAGTCAAGACTAACATATGGTACCCACGAACCAACGCTAATGTGCTACTATCTCTGTACATTCCACAGGAAACTTTAGAAAATAATCAATTATTACGTCAGATATCGTATTGCAAGAATATATTCCTTTTATTTCATTCAATTGTTTTAAAATTTCTGTTTCTGTTAAGGATTGAAAAGGGAATTATGTACCGGAATTATTCAAATGCCTTTCTGTATTTTGCACGTTTATCTAAAACTTTCAAAGATAAACTGCAGAGATAATGGTTAGGTTTTTTGTGTTTAACATACATCATTATAAATATTTGAAATATATAAAAAGAAAGCTTGATAAAATTTTTTTTGTAAAAATATCATTTCAAATTCAATTACATGTTTATAAGTTATTTCTTTTTTCCAATAAATATATAAACTCTGGCAGTCAAGGCTGCGTCTGGAGTGCTACCTCTGTACATTCCAAACACACTATGTCCAACGAACTTGCGGTGCACTGTAACTGCGCTGTAGGCCTGTAGCTGCACTTGACAACACTGCTTGCTTGCAAGAACACAGCTGCCACATGACCTTTGCCAAGGTCGCGTGCATCAGCCATGCATGACGCAGGCCGTGTTCTACAGGATGTACAACCACAAAGATTAATACACAACCTATTGTCAATAAATATTTTTTTTTTAACACCCCTTGAAAATAAGGGTGCAACCGGTAATTATTAAGTTTAGGGGCTTTTCTGAAAAACCAAAAAAAAAAAATTCAAAATTATGATATATTTCTACTCTACTAATCACGTAGAACACGAATATACTAGGGGCGTAGCTTTAAAATAAGTACTACATATTTTAAAAAATTGAACAAAATTGTGAAATGAGCAGTATAGCCAGTTTGTTTACGTTTCTGAACGAAACGTCCTAGACCAACAAAAGTTGCATTAATGGGTTCTGCACAGCTTACCTTGTTCATATTCAAAAGGGCCTAATGTTAAAATAAGTAGAACATATTTTAAAAACTTGTCAAATATGTTTGTTTACGTCTATTAACGTCAGAGGAATTATACCAGCCCCCCATCTGGGTGAGTCAATTTACATTCTTTTGGTGCGTTTTACGGTTCCTTTAAATCCCTACAATCCTACATTCGTAGTTTAGTATAAAATCCAAACATCCTAGGTTAGTATAAAACCCTACTATCCTAGGTTAGTGTAAAACCCTACAATCCTAGGTTAGTTTAAAAATGTAAAATAGTGATTCACCCATCGTGGGGTTAGGTTCTGTTAGGTGGGCACATATTAAGAAATTAGTCTGACGTTAATGCCCCTAGTATATTCGTGTTCTGCATCATTAATAGAGTAGAAATATAACATTTTCTGGGATTTTTTTTTTTTTTTACAGAAAAGCCCCTAAACTTAATAATTACCTAATAAAAGCCAGCTTAAGAAAGTTGACGCAACAAAATTCTTGGGCTTGATAATTGATTAAAATCTTACCTGGGTATACCATATAATATACAACATATACATATAATAGGTTCTTTTTATGTACATTGTTTCTGTAATAACTCATGGCTCTTTCATAACACTGCAGCATTTCACATCAAATCATAATATGTAGGTAATAGAAGGTAATTGAGATAAATCTGTGCCAAGTGAAAATTCTGTACTAACATGTCATGTATATGTTCAAGAAGAGAATTATTTAGTTGTAGTATACTATGAGCTAACAGATGATTGTGATAGAAAATAATTGTTTAAGTTAGTTATTGTCTGCAAATACTATGTGAAGTGCTTGCAGACTATATTGAAAGATAATTGTTTAGTTTATGTTTGTAAATGCTATGTTATGTGATCACAAAAGACTGCTAGATATTATTATATAACTTATCATGTCCGCTGTCGAACTTGTTTGTAGAGCCCTTAATATGAGCTTCCAGCTCTCTTGGGGCAGGACTAAATAAATAGAAAAAAATATACATACTCTAGTTTAAGATTAAAAGAAAATAATTTTTTTGTATATTACCTGGGGTAACATCCATGGGATGATGTTCTATCACATTAAAATTTAACAAAATTGTATTCTATAACCAAAGAGACAAAACAATATCATTATACAAAACCACAACACAGCAATACATCAAGTATAAAAAAAATACAACACGTCACCAACAACTGCCGAAGATTACAGGAACGAAAGGATAAAAATGATCACACATTTGACAACGCATGGATTACGGAATGTATCTAAATTCACGCTAACGTCTTAGGAGCAAGACGCAATGGAAATCAAGAATTTGAATTAAACCGGCAATATTAACAAAAAGCTAACTTAAAAAAAATTAAAAATGTTGAAATTTAAAATTGAAGGGAAAATTCCGCTTCATCGACAATGCACAATATGTCCAAGGAAGTTTAACAGAAATATTGCTGTAGGCACATAGAACAGGGGCACATTTTATGATATTATTCTCCCGGCCAACTTGTGCATCATCTGCTTTTGTCCTCCAGCCAAAACTTCATGGACTTTCATCACAATGGCGAAATGATTGCGAAACGTTTTATAGGTCAGGTGAGGAAATTAAAAGATCTTAAACTGTGTCTTTAGTTAGATTTGTTACAATTTTTACATGTGTATTTTGGTAATTGTAGCATGATTAAACTGTACCAATTTTACATTCCCAGCACAGTTGGGGCAATCTGCAAAACCTTTAATCGCAGATCAGTTATTCAGTGCGTTAAAGGCTGTGCTGGAAAACAGATAATGAATAAATAAAATAAAACAATAAGAGAGTATTCCATGGTGTGTAACCTCCTTCGGAGCTTAGCATCAACACTGCAGCAGCAATTCAGACTTAACACACTTGTGCGACGGTGCAACAGTGTGTGGTTAGGGACCAAAATAGAGTGACTTGTGAAGGGACAATATCAATGGCTGTTCCTTTACAATTCTATCAACCTGGAAGAGCCATCCCTGCTGGAATATTTTGTTATATTATGTTCATTTTTGTACTTCTTGTAACTTTTAATGTTATTAAACCAAATTTATTAATCAATGTCTTGAAGGCCATCTGTCAACAAGATGCTCATGCATGCCACCAAGTAACTCAATAGCAGATTATTTATTTAGAATAGGGAGTTCCGAAAACGAAATAAATTCCCACGGGAAATTGTATAAATCAACATTACTAATTACAAAGAACACAAATTTACTAGGCGAATCGCGATATTAGCATTACATACTATAAGATGCGATAGTAAGGGATATGACGATGAGCGAAATTAAATGGTAAAACACACAAAATTTATGTAAATTACAAATTATTTGGGTTCGTTATCTATGTTAAATGTAAGAAGACATTACCTGACTTCAGTATACGATATGTGATTACAGGATGAGAGTGTGCTGACACGAGATAATGTGTTAGAAAAAGTGTAATAAGTAAACTCACATCGGTTCATCCATCCCCTGTAATTCACCAATCGTGAAGTTAGGTTTCATTTAGTTAGGTCTTATTCATCTCACATGGCTAGTGGCAGCAGTATGTGACATAGGGTCGGTTACCAGAGCGGGTTGGAGGTTGGATTTTTGCCCGGCGCCTTAGATCAGTGGTGAACTAATGAATTGAGGATCGTATGGTTGAAGACCCAGGGGCCCTGGTGAACCTTCTGTCAGTTATTTGCTTGGTTGTCGCATACTTACAGTTGCACTCTTTACATACGATGGCGAGACTGTCGGCCGTCTCGTACACCTGAACTATATTACTAAAAAGACTGGTGATGCTAATAAGGTTGCCATACAATGATTTAACACTATTTAACTTCTTGAGTTGTTTATTCATCGTCAGTTTACAGACGAATAAATGTATGAACAATATGCAAAATGGTCTCAGCCCTTGCGCGGCGAAAAAAAACATGGTTTTAAGTTGAAAACATGATTGCATTAAAAACTCTCTGGTGAGAGTACGATGGCTCTCCCCTCAGTACTTTAAAACTAATACAAATGTTCTGGTAATTAATTTTAAAATATTGTAGTTAAAAATAATTTCAGCCTACATGCCGGTACTGAGGGCCTCGCGGAGCGAGAGACTTACACCGCCGGTCTCGTTCAGGTGCTATCACCCNTATGAACAATATGCAAAATGGTCTCAGCCCTTGCGCGGCGAAAAAAAACATGGTTTTAAGTTGAAAACATGATTGCGTTAAAAACTCTCTGGTGAGAGTACGATGGCTCTCCCCTCAGTACTTTAAAACTAATACAAATGTTCTGGTAATTAATTTTAAAATATTGTAGTTAAAAATAATTTTAGCCTACATGCCGGTACTGAGGGCCTCGCGGAGCGAGAGACTTACACCGCCGGTCTCGTTCAGGTGCTATCACCCNCAGCCTACATGCCGGTACTGAGGGCCTCGCGGAGCGAGAGACTTACACCGCCGGTCTCGTTCAGGTGCTATCACCCACAATTTCATAGTATATTTCAGGCGTACGAGACGGCCTACAGTTTCGTCATACGGTATAAATAGTGAAACAGTAAGTATGTGATGACATCATCGACAAACTGACGGAGATATCTAGGGCCCCCTGGGCCGTCGACCAAACTATGCTCATCATTGACTCTTTAATGGGTTATGGCGCCGGGAAATCCAACACTAAACAGCATGGCACACTATTTACACCTTATGACGAACTATAGGCCACCTCGTACGCCTGAAAGATGCTAGAAAATTGTGGGTGGCACTACAAGGGATGAAGCATCTCATGTGTCCCAGACGACAACGAATCATCACACATTGAACTTTGTTAAACGGTTTATTCACTGTGCTTGAATGCATTTGAATAATGAAAGAAAACAGACCCAGTAATTACGGCCTGACTGTGATCTTAGCGTGAAACTGAGCGTGGTGTTATGCGGATACTCTGTTGCGTTAAGCTCTCTGGTGAGAGTGCAGGTGGTTCTCCCCTCGGTACTTAAGTGAAGTGATAAAACCCTAATAGATTGTACCAAGGGGACTCGCGGAGCAGGCGACCAGCGCTGCCGGTCTCGCTCGAGTGCTGAGACGAACAGGCAGCGACATCGGCATCCATCACAAGTGACGAGTACCAGCATCAAACACTGAATGGAAAAACATGATATGAACACTATGCAAACATTATGACAATAGTGAAAAAAATGTATAAATTAAATGAAACACATTGGTGATATCCTGTTGATTATCAAATGTATGTTAAGGTTGCTGTTGTGAAGTTGGCGGGGAGTGTCACTGCACTAAATTACATGTTACTAGGATGAAGGCCTTTATAGGCAATCTCCCTTTTTAAAAACATAAGTGTTATTTTATAAATAAACATTACATTTACTTAAACGCTTTCTCGTGAAAAGTGTCTGTATTTCATTGCCTGTGATGGGTTTGAATTTCACTGGCTACAGTGTTGCCAAGTGGTTGTCTCCTGAAGTGTCCACCTAGGTCAAAGGGGTGTAGGTTGCCATGCTCGATTGCTCTTAATACAATAAAACCCGCCCCTGACAGTAGCTGTGAATGAGGTGACTGTGAATGAGTTGACATTGTTTGATGTGTTTGGAAAAATTCTGTGCATTACTGGTTACACTTTGGGGTACTTAGCACTTCAGCTTCGGCTTACAGACCATTTAGACGCCACTTGGTGGTGCGTCACATATGTCGCGGCGCGAGCTGCTACGACGTAACGACCAATTTCCAGTGCACTCAACAGCTGTGGGTTTTGTGTAAACACTATTTCGGGTCGCCTTCTTATTTATTAAAAGAGTTAACTCTTGTAATAAATAAGGACAACGGTCTCCTGGATTACATAATTTTTGTTCGCAAGAAGGCGCACATTCCGTTCTTGTCAACCTGCACTACGGACTCTTGGCCTGATGTGGTTGGTTCAGCCTCGGTGTAGTTGGTGCAGTTGATGTGACTGCGGCGGTCAGAGTAGGTACGAGAAGCTCGTGGACATTAGTGAGTCAGTGTAAGTGATTCCTTATTTTATTTCACCATTGGCACTTCTACTGATAATGGCTGTATGGTGTTTTTGGCGTGTAGGGATGGCCACATAACAGTTTCCTGTGATAATTAGCGGTGTTTGAGGGGGCCGGCATAAGCGGGACTTCACAACATTATAAACGCAGTTTTTTTTTTCTTATTTTGTAATCAAGCAGCGCCGCGGGCGCGGACTGTTTGTTGATAAAAAATACAGCCTTCACTTGACGCACCAGCTGATGGCGAAAGGATACATAAATGAAAAGTAAACATTGGCGCTACTTTGGTCGAACTGTCAAAATGTTGCCAAGTTATGTGAGACAGAGAATACAAATACTAATGCATTGCTGAGATCCAGCTTGGGTAATTATTTAGAATAGGGACTTTTCTGAAGGAAACACGGCACACTCACAAAAGTAACATTAATGAGTTCTGCACAGCTTACTTTTTTAATATTGAGGAGGGTATAATGGTAAAATGTAGAACGTACTAAATAAAATCGTTTAAATACGATTAGTTCGGACGCAATGTTCAATAGCCATGTAATGCTGTCGGCGCAGAAGTGAACTGCGTTCAGTTGCTGTTTAGATGCAATTCAGCGCGGTTCGTGAATTGTGTCGTCCGAATCTGACCTTGCGAAGGCTTGTCATTTAAGAATGGACGTTAGAATAAAATCGTAGGTTATAAAAGCACTAAAATCGTATATTATAATTAAATCGTAGGGTAGATTAACACCCTACAATCCTAGGTTAGATTAAAAATGTAAAATAGTGATTCACTCTTCGTGGGGTTAAGTAAAGTAAAGTTAGGTGGGTACATATTACGAAATTGGGCGGACAAATGTTGGTAATTATCTAGTTTAGGGGCTTTTCTGAAAAACACAATAAAAATTTAAAATTATGATATATTTCTACTTTACTAATGATGCAGAACATGAATATACTAGGGGCATCGCTTTAAAATAAGTGCAACATATTTTAAAAAATTGAACAAGTTTGTGAGATGACTGTTTCTGACAGTTTGTTTACGTTTATGAACGAAACGTTTTATGCCAACAAAAGTTGTTTTAATGAATTCAGCATAGCTTACCTAGTTGATATTGAAGCGGCCGTAGTGTTAAAATAAGTAGAACATATTAAAAAAAACTTGCGAAATATGTTTGTTTGTGTCTATTAACGTCAGAGGAATTATACCAGCCCCCTACCTAGGTGAGTCAATTTACATTCTTTTGGTGTGTTTTACGGTTCCTTTAAATCCCTGCAATCCTACATTCGTATTTTAGTGTAAAACCCAAACATCCTAGGTTAGTGTAAAACCCAAACATCCTAGGTTAGTATAAAACCCAAACATCCTAGGTTAGTGTAAAACCCTACTATCCTAGGTTAGTTTAAAACCCTAACATCATAGGTTAGTGTAAAACCCAACAATCCTAGGTTAGTTTAAAAATGTAAAATAGTGATTCGCCCATCGTGGGGTTAGGTTTTGTTAGGTTAGGTGGGCACATATTACGAAATTAGTCGGACGTTAATGCCCCTAGTATATTCGTGTTCTGCATCATTAGTAGAGTAGAAATATATCATAATTTTAAATTTTTATTGTGTTTTTCAGAAAAGCCCCTAAACTAGATAATTACCTTAAGGAAACGTCATAGACTCTCAAAAGTAACATAAATGGGTTCTGTAGAACTTACCATTTTAATACTGAGTTGGGTGTAATGGTAAAATAAGTAGAACGTACAAAATAAAATAAAGTATGAGCAGTTCGGCTGCTTTGTTTACATAGGACGCCATGTTGAATAGCCATGAAATACTGTTTTCACGCAACCTACCGGCGGCGGATTTCAAGATGTACGATACTTCAGTTCGCGGTGAGTGGAGTGTTGGTGTGGGCAATGTTTNAGTAGAAATATATCATAATTTTAAATTTTTATTGTGTTTTTCAGAAAAGCCCCTAAACTAGATAATTACCGTGTAATGGTAAAATAAGTAGAACGTACAAAATAAAATAAAGTATGAGCAGTTCGTCTGCTTTGTTTACATCGGACGCCATGTTGAATAGCCATGAAATACTGTTTTCACGCCACCTACCGGCGGCGGATTTCAAGATGTACGATACTTCAGTTCGCGGTGAGTGGAGTGTTGGTGTGGGCAATGTTTNAACCTACCGGCGGCGGATTTCAAGATGTACGATACTTCAGTTCGCGGTGAGTGGAGTGTTGGTGTGGGCAATGTTTGTGATGTCCGAATCCGACCGTGTGAAGGTTTGTGATTGTAGAATTGAGGGTGCTAGTACGAGTGTTTCTGTGCGTAATAGTCTGCTATGTGGCGGGTGTTACTTGGACGTTTTAGTAGATCATGGTGTTTTGTCGAGTGAGGTAATGTGCAAGACATAAACGACGTTTCTTGAATTGGCCAAGAACAGTGGAGGTCGTATACTTCCGGTATGTTTTACTGTTAATTTAAAACGCTAACATCCTAGATTAGATTAAAATCCTACAATCTTAGGTTAAATTAAAAATGTAAAATAGTGATTCACTCATCGTGGTTACGTTAGATGGCCACATTAAGAAATTGGGTGGACAAATGTTAAGTTGGGGTGTTTTTGTATTTTTGTCTGTATTTTTAGTGATTTTACCCCACAATTTCCTTGATCTTCATAGCCCTCCCCACTATCGTATTTGTGGTTTGTATTGGAAATATGTTAATGCCCTTAGTAAATTTGTGTTCTGTGTAATTATTAGAGTGGAAATATACCACTCTCCGTGATTTTTTCTATTTTCAGAAAAGTCCCTATTGTATATAATTACCAGCTTCTCAAATGCTGTCTTATTTTTGTGTGCCTTAAGACTGAATATTTCTGTTGCATAGTCACTGCTTGAGATCACGATTTTGAACCACGTTTCATAGTCGTCGAGATCTTGCTTAAGGCGGCAAATAAGCCTGTCTTCGCCAAGTTCACTGCAGAAGTGACTTGAGATGGTGTTTTTTTGGAATGGCGGACACTGTTTGGATAACTTCATATGTTGAACTAGTGAAGATTATTTCATTACAAAACTAATGCTCTTGATTGTGTGCTGAATTAGGTTTTGCCTGCTCGTGTAAATAAATCACATTATTCATAGTTTCCTTTACAATATCCTATTACACTCGTTCGCAACATTTTCCTAAGCGAGAAAAGCAATTTTGTTGCATTTCAACAAATTAGGGTCACTTTGTTAGTTTATAACCATGTTTTTGTGTATTTGCAATACTTATGTAGGCCTATAATTTAGATTACGGTCTTTTTGAATTGGCATATATTTAATATTGTGCAGACATTACATCATGGTGACAAAAAAATACCTATTTATTTCTATTTTGTGCCTATCCACCATGTTTGGTTTTAATTTGAGCCTTTGTACTACGCCTTAAGCTCGTGCTTGGCCAAGTCTGAAGTGGTAAAAAAATAAGCTGTGCTGCGAGCACGCCATATTCATTAANTATGCTGCGAGCACGCCATATTCAAGAAAATTGCCTTATTTGGGGACTGTGAAACGTGTTGCGGAAATAACACTATCCTGAGAAATAAGATGGGCTTGGCCANTGTGCTGCGAGCACGCCATATTCATTAAAATTGCCTTATTTGGGGACTGTGAAACGTGTTGCGGAAATAACACTATCCTGAGAAATAAGATGGTCTTGGCCATTCTTAAGTTCAGCGTTGAGACTTGACTATGAATACCACCCTTAATGATTTCTCACACCCTGAGTGTAGGGACTCTCCACCTAATGAATGAAATATGATTCTAGGTTTTCACCACATGGCAACTATGGCGATTGGTCACTTCTACAGCGCGGTGTTGGGCGTTGCATTGGTGGTTGCAGACCCTTTCTATCGTCTGAACCATAGCGAGGTAAGCGAAAATGTGGTACCTTAATACATAATACGAACAACTGTTGCAACTTGGATTGGTGCCACAATTTCTCCAAAATTTGTTTTTTAATATTTGTTTTCATGAAACTTTGCTGACGTGAGTTTTTAAAATTTGTTTGCGACAAGTCACATCAAGGAAACGAATACTTCTTAGTAATGTTCTCTCCAGTAGCTCATGTTGTCATTTTCTCTTTTGTCATTTGTGCCAACCGTGTTTTAAGTTACTGATGAATAGCACACGTACATAGTTTCATGAGCCGTTATATTAGACATACCTGTCGTGTCTGTGAAATGTTGCTGTGGTCATGCCATTGAATGCAATTGTTCCCAGCTATGCACGAATGGGATGTCGTCAGACCTAATACTGGCTGTAAGTAACAGTCAAGCACAGAGTGTAGAAGAAACACGCTCTCAGCGTATTTTATTGTTGGGGCCAGATGTAAGGACCACTCCGACATTGTGCAAGTACTGGGTTTTCACATGGGCCGCTGTTGCAAGCATGCATCATGACAGGGTGTTCACCCACAGGGAAAACAGGGAAAAGTCATGGAATTTTCGAAATAGAATTTCAGTGAACATCCTGCATTAGTTCATGGATTCTGGTAAAACCATCACTGCCAGAGACAACTGCTGTACTGTAAAACGTATCTATGACAGGGGTCGCCATCAGCTAGTTCAGTTAATAACTGCAGATAGCTACAGTGCAGCAGATCACTCACAAATTTAATGCTGGACCACGACGACCTGTCAGTAGCCATTCCATCCAGGACCATTTCCTTGCTATGGGGTACAGAAGCTGCCACCCTACGAAGGTACCTCTGCTCGCCGCATGTCACAAGGCTCGTTGATTAACATGGGCAAGGGAACACCATCATTGGACCTCCGATACATGGAAAAAGGTCGCCTGGATGGATGAGTCATGGTACACATTGGTGCACACCAATGAATCCCTCATGTCAGCAGGGTACAGTTCAGGCCGGTGGTGGTGGTGGTGGTGGTATCCTCGTATGTACTTTCAGTTGCTTGACTGGTCTACGAGGTCACATGACGTCAGTCCTATGGAACACATCTGGGATATGTGCACTGTGGATTCTGCTCGAACCAGTGTCTATGTATTGTGGGAGGCTGTGCAGCGGTCATAAATCACGATGGCTTCAGACCACTTCTGGTGCCTTGTGGAATCCATGCCATGACTCAACTGCTGCATATAGAGATAGATGGATATAGATGTATGAGATGCAAGAGTGATGGAGGAGTGCGAAGGGAGAGTGTGATGTGTGGTGTGCGTGTGCATACACACTGCAATTCTAAAATCATGGGACAAACATTGAGGGGTGGTAGAGCTCACTAAAACAAACAATTATTGTATAGGAATATATGGGTGGAAGTGACGCGTTGAGGCACAAACACAAAAATAGCACATTAAATGCACCACAGTGTTTATTTACAACGTTGCCACTAAATGTCTTTTTACAGCAACGTTTATAATAATTGCTCAAAATTGCTACCACCGACAGTAATGCAAGCTTGGTAACGTCGGTGGAGTGATGCTGATGCTGATGCAGCAGGACACTGGCGCACCGTTTGACTGCCCTCAACTATCGCCACCATTGTCAGCCAATCACCACCATATGTAGAGGTCGCCAAGCATGCATGACTGTTGGTGGATGCATTTCCAGCAACTGTTTTAACATTTTCTGTATGGAATCACTCGTTACGTATGCTGCTAATGAACATTTTATGTTTCCGTTAATGTGTTATGTTTTTTTGTTTGTGCCTCAACGCGTCACTTCCGCCCATATATTTCTATACAAGAATTGTTTGTTTTAGTGAGCTCTACTACCCCTCAGTGTTTGTCCCATGATTTTAGAATCATCCTGGAGAGAGGGAGAGAGAGAGGAGAGAGAGAGATAGAGAGGAGAGAGAGAGAGAGATAGAGAGGAGAGAGAGATAGAGAGGAGAGAGAGAGAGATAGAGAGGAGAGAGAGAGAGATAGAGAGGAGAGAGAGAGAGAGATAGAGAGGAGAGATAGAGAGGAGAGAGAGAGATAGAGAGGAGAGAGAGAGAGATAGAGAGGAGAGAGAGGTGTGTACATGTATGGATGCATGTTGTATATTACATAATAGGTAGTCATCTAGTCAATTGAGCAGACAGATATTCCAGGGATACTTCAGTTCAACAANTACATAATAGGTAGTCATCTAGTCAATTGAGCAGACAGATATTCCAGGGATACTTCAGTTCAACAACCGATTCATGTTGTCGGGCTAGCTGAATAAGAAAGACCAAGCCTGTCGCAGATTTTATGCATAAACTATTCAATTTAGAGGTTTGCAATAAAAAAAAAGGTTAATAGTGTATTTTACACACACACTGCTATTGCATCTGCAGTATATGTGTGAATTCAGGTAATAAATTAGCCCAACATGAACATTGGAATGTATCCTGCAAAATAAGAGCTACTAAAGGAGTCCTATGGTTTCACTAGAGATAATAGAAGTAGAGCAAGGGAATTATGTTCTATCATCACCAGAACTGCGATCTTGAAAGCAGGAATGTGGCAGACATTTTCAATCTTATGCAAGTGTTGATGGGTTACTTGTTGCGTGTTAAATTTTACGTTTTCCACAAGTAAAATGTTATATTTGGAGTCTGACAAAAACTATTCGTAGTACCCAGTAGATCGCTTGCCATATCACAGCTATCAGTGTCAACATAAATAAAAATGTACGGAATTGTTTATGTTAATTGGGTTTGATGTACTCAAAAAATTTGCCAATACTATTTGAATATGAATTGTCCCAATAGTCATTAAAATAGACTGCACTTTCTGCTTGTGGTACTCCTGCTGCTGCATGATAGGGAAATTTTATTTCCATATTTCCTTTCTGTTGCACCATTTCTTGCAATGCTACATATAAGATATGCATATTCCATAACTCTCTTCCTACTGCATTCAATCAACAAATATTAAAATCAGCTAGTTTTGTGGGTGAGTAACAAAATATTGTATGTCCTGTTCAAAACTTTGTAAAAGGGAAATGTTAATTTTTTTATTGAAATTTTAGAGCTTGAGTTTAAATATAATTATTAAAGCAAACTGCTGCCCCNAAGGGAAATGTTAATTTTTTTATTGAAATTTTAGAGCTTGAGTTTAAATATAATTATTAAAGCAAACTGCTGCCCCAGTATCAAATTAATTAACATGAATGAGTATGTGAACTCTTATAATTTGGAAATTAACGTAGTTATTTTACANGCCCCAGTATCAAATTAATTAACATGAATGAGTATGTGAACTCTTATAATTTGGAAATTAACGTAGTTATTTTACAGTATTATGCTGTATTTATAAAGTGAGTGAGAGTAGAGATTTGGGCGGCTCGTAACAAAAAGGTCTTGAGAGCCGATGAGGGTGAAGCGAGGTGAGTATGGAGCTGCGCCAGAATGAAAGGGGCAGGGGAAATAGGATATCCCCGAGAAAACCCACCAACCAGTGGCACTGTCAGGCACAATTCCCACTTATGAAAATCCGGGAGCAACCCTGTTGGGAATCGAAGCCGGTTCGCCTTGGTGGGAGGTAAGCAGGCTAACCGCTCGGCCACTGCAGCCCCTTGTATTTATGAAGCTCTTTGTGAATTGTTTGAAACAAATCACTTGATTATCTGCTACAGATCACAACTTCTTGTGATTGCAGCAGTTTGATTAGTTTTATTTTGCATGTGATTGTATGTTATAGTCTATTCACGGTTACTTCCAATTTTCTTAAGTCGTGCTAAAGTTCTACTTCCAGGATATTACTCTTTATGCAAACAAAGGTTAACAGAGTTTCGAAAATTTACTAAAGGGACAGCACACTTTGTGTAATAATATTTTGCATAAGAACTAGCTCTTACTAGGCATTATCAACGCATAAATTTTTTCACGTTTTATTTATATAAATTATAAATACAATATTGTAATTTATACATAAAATATAAGTAAAAGTTAAATTTAATAAATTAAATAAGGTATTTTTATTGTAACATGAGCTTGTGATACNATACATAAAATATAAGTAAAAGTTAAATTTAATAAATTAAATAAGGTATTTTTATTGTAACATGAGCTTGTGATACATGGTATATTTAGAAACAATCGAACACATCGGGTGACTTTTCATCGGTTTGATTCAAAAAGTGTGAAGAAACTGTGCATAGACTGGATAATTTATTTCAGCTGTTTATTTTAGGTCTTTCAGCTTTCAGGTGGTGGCTTACTAACAGCAAATAATCTTATTTCTCACCTAAAACTGGCACTGATCATCCATGACTTAACTGGGATTTGTACCTGAAATCTGTTTGAAGGTAAGTAACATGGCTGTAATAATTTAAAACTTAATCATGTGTGAACTCTTGATAAAATGAACAAAAATACGTGCGTTAACTGTAAAGTGGCAGTGTTTAAAGCAGTGCAGAAAATGTTTTTTCTTTATCTGGTAATTTTTTTAACAACTTTAAAGAAAAAGTTTTAAAGTGAACTAACAAAAGATGTTCATAAAAACAGAAAACAGTTGACGCCTAATACACTCAACATGAAAAAATGAATGAAGGTGTACTGGCTCAGTATCCCTCTAGACATTAGGGGAACGGAGTCTCCTAAAAAAGGATTTTAAGAGGACCGTATGGGCCGACCCGGTCGCACCCTGGCCCTGGCTCACCAGAGCACGTAGCTGGAGAGTTATGCTATCCCTTTTATGGCCTGCAAGGTGATTGGGTATTTAGGAATAGCTGTGAGTGCACAGCTATGCACTATCAGTGATGTTATATTAAATTCAGAGGATAAAAATAAAAGAATTGAGAATTATAATTTAGCGTGTTCAGTGGGTGTTCTGGAGGCACAGGCACGACAGTAAAGATGGTTTAATATTACGTAGCAGCGCGGGGGAGGACAGGTTCTGACGTGGTCCGTCCAGGAAAGAATCTGTTCTTCCTGAGGCCGGTGCCTTGGGGTAAACCACTGCCGGAGTCCTATTGATTGTTCAATCGGCGCAGGAGCGTACGCTTCACGAGGGAAGGTGCTCGGGCCTATAGCAACTTGGAGAGAGGGCCATCCTGATTCCCCTCGGCGAGAAGTTGAGTGAGCGGTGTCACCAACTATGAACCTTAACGGCCCCTCTGGGTCCACAACGTTCCCCACGAAAGGACCCTACGGCTCTCGGTAAATGGCGTGACCAGCTTGTAGCCTGAGAGTCGTTATNTGGCTCACCAGAGCACGTAGCTGGAGAGTTATGCTATCCCTTTTATGGCCTGCAAGGTGATTGGGTATTTAGGAATAGCTGTGAGTGCACAGCTATGCACTATCAGTGATGTTATATTAAATTCAGAGGATAAAAATAAAAGAATTGAGAATTATAATTTAGCGTGTTCAGTGGGTGTTCTGGAGGCACAGGCACGACAGTAAAGATGGTTTAATATTACGTAGCAGCGCGGGGGAGGACAGGTTCTGACGTGGTCCGTCCAGGAAAGAATCTGTTCTTCCTGAGGCCGGTGCCTTGGGGTAAACCACTGCCGGAGTCCTATTGATTGTTCAATCGGCGCAGGAGCGTACGCTTCACGAGGGAAGGTGCTCGGGCCTATAGCAACTTGGAGAGAGGGCCATCCTGATTCCCCTCGGCGAGAAGTTGAGTGAGCGGTGTCACCAACTATGAACCTTAACGGCCCCTCTGGGTCCACAACGTTCCCCACGAAAGGACCCTACGGCTCTCGGTAAATGGCGTGACCAGCTTGTAGCCTGAGAGTCGTTATGTCTTAACGTGTTTGTTATCCTCAAGCCTCAGAGAAAGGTCCTCTTTCCCCTTGCTATGGTGGCGGTAGAAGAGTGGCGTTACCAGCTAGCGACTAGACACCAAACATTGACAAGAGGTGAGAGCGCCCTTCAGTGGGGTCTTTGGTTCGAAACTCTCACTGCGATTGTGCGTGCACCGAGAAGTAGATGAGTGGATATGCACACAGAAGGAAAAGTGGGTAAGGGCAGTGAGAGCGAAAGTGCATGATAGGACCAACAAGAGGTTAACTGGTAGATATATGTTTTATTCCGTCAGTAGGAATTTACAAGAAATATATCTTTGACCTGTGCACGCTAACGTCAGATGGACGAAAGACCAAGTTTACCAAGCTGTTTGCCGTAGGGCGGTCGGAGTTCAGGGCGAGAGAGACCCTGGTACACCTATGTCCGGTGTGGACGAGGCACGTGGTCAACACAAGCTCTGGCAATAGTAATACTATACGCTAGGTCTAACTGCTCCTGCATAAGGCAAGCGTGGTTAGATAACGAGAGTTTCAGAAGATACTCCGGTCAAAACTGCATCTGGAGGGTATGCATAGGAATAAATACCCTCGTAAGACGTGGCGAGTGAGGATTGGCTGGAGCAGGCCGCATGGAGGGGGAAGCCTCTCCTGTTGCGCGGCGAGCATGCAGGTTCGGTACCTGCAGGCGAGGGGGTGGGATCACCCACTCAGACGGCAAGAGGTTGACTCGCTTATGAATAGGAACAGTGCAGTGGCAAAATGAGCTGCGGCATTCTGCGCTACGATACACTAGGGAAACAGTAAAGGCTGAGGCTACAATATGTAACCGACAGCGTTCGTAGCGCGTTACAGTCTTAAAACTTGCAGACACAGAGAGGAGAGAGGGAGAGGAGAAGAAAGAGAGAGAGAGGAGGGGAGAAGAAAGAGAGAGAGAGACACACACAGATATAGATATATATGTATATATAATATATATATATTAGCATGAATGAGAATCTCTACCTAAACATTTTTTGGGCAGTAAACAATTCCTAAACATGCAGATGTTTTACTCTGGTGGTAAGGGAAAAGCAGGAAAATTAAATTACCTTTTTTGTAGTCATCATGGCGAGATAGAATAACAAAACACATTGTCTCTATTTCTTGCTAGTGGTTTTTTTTTTTTTGCAAGCCTGAACAGAGAAAGTTATATCAGAATTTTGGCCATTGTTTTAATGATCTTACAGCTTTGAGATGTAACTGCTATTTTAAAATTTCATTTTTCATTCAAAGTGTGTTTTGTGTACAGTTTTTGTATTGTTTGGTCTTGTATGGTAGTGTGTATGCATGAACTACAGCCCACCTTGAAGTGTTTAATTTTGATTTGTATTATGATTTGTCAATAACTACTGTTTAACCAGAAATAATAAATTTTATTATATTGTTTTATAGGTGGGTCAAATTGTAATACCAGCAAATTCTACTGCAGAGTTGCAGGGGTCAAATGAAGCTTTGAAGGCACTGGTGAGTGTTTAATGCTATTAACGTGCCAGTGTAAATTGTGACAGAAATGGGGGTTGATAATTGATTTAAATGTTAATTCGTGGAGGGGTGAAGAATTTAGTACAGCAACGTCATTAAAGACAGAACTAGTTGCCCAGTCAGTCAAGAGTGTACAAGGAATCTGTCATGGTCTGTATTATGAAACCATCTTGGCATTTACCTGAAATGATTTTTAGATATAACAGAAATCAGAATGGGCGAAACAGAAAGTGAACCTAGGTCCTCTCAAATGTGAATCCTGTGTGTTAAGGGAATCCCTAGTAAAACATTTTTAAATACCTTAATGTCTGGCTATAAGGAACCATTTCTGTGGGCCCTCCCAAAACTGCAATATGCATTCCTGGGAAGCCAAATTTCTCACAAATTAGATTTGTAACAGTAGGATACTATCACATGTGATAAAAAACAATCAATTAATAAATCACAGATACCATTTTGTACTCTGCTCTTTTGCCTTAAGGATACTGCGCAGTAATGCCCAAAAAATGCTATTTTTTTAAAACCATTTTCACTTTCTTCTTTTTGAATATATTTTACAGAATAAAGTTATGAAGTGGCTGCTGGAGATAATTTGTTTTTAACCTTTCCTGGGGAAAAGTTTCACTCCCAGAACATGTATTCACTGATAAACACGTATATGTGTAAACACTGATTTTACAGGACAGTGTTATAAGAGGGAGTCCCTTTAAGGCTTGATCTCATCTGCCATGATGAATTTTTATATTTATGTGACATAAGTTTCTTTTCAAAGAAATAACTAAATATTTCTTATGATAGCATATTTACATTTTACAAATGCTTTCACATGTACAGTGGTTCTCTATGTACCAAAAATGTATGTACTGAAAAAGGTATTCACAAAAAATTTTTTGTGGTCCTAGCAAAATTCTTATATACACGTAGTGGAGATATGAGAGTACTAGAAAAATCGAGTTTGAGCCGAGTACAGTGGACTGTCAAAAAATTTCCATACATGCAGAATTTCAGTAGATGAGGGTTCTGACATGTGGCCCTAGTAATCAAAATGAGATTAACGAGACCTGATGGGGGTGACAGCAATAGACACAGATTAGCTTCAGCTGTTCTTGGCGTGCCAATGAGACTTACTGAATGCACAAGGCCAATAAATTAAAACATTTTCATACACCAATAATTTTGGAGCAAGTAACGTTCTAAGAACTTTAAATAACTACCAACATTACACTCGTGTGTTGCTTAACACAACTTGCTCATTTAAGCATGATTTGAATGCTAATTAAATCTATAAAAAAAAAAAATCAACCACTGTTTGCATAACAATTAGAGTGGCAAATCATAAACTGTTGCTTGAAATAACAGAAGTCTAAAAATAGATTAAACATCATTGTACATATTGTTGTAAAATTTTAGTTGATGGTAGCCTCATGTCTCCGTAATGATGTCATACAATTCACTCAACTGTCAAACAGTTGAACCTGTACCCAGCTTTTCAAGTACCTCAGCATTTTTTTGGACTGAAAAGGTTATGTGCCGCCACACAAGTATCATCACTGCGACTACATGGACATTTCCTCTCTCACTGGATGTTGCAACATACAGTACTGTACACAATACCATACTGTAGTCTATTCACGGTTTCACACCTTTGAAAAATCACCCTCTGTACGATTGTTTCATAAATATGTCGTATACATATCACAAGCGCTTTATAATGTCAAAATAAGATTCTTTGTAGAGGTGGCAAAAATCCTTCATCTCCCCATCATCCCACTGTGTAGCACCATTACAAATGCAGGTGGGCTTTGTAAAAGTATATTGTTTTCTTGCTATGTGCAGAATGTTGTTCACACTCACTACTGACAGCAATGCACCAGCCATTCATACTTTTAAGTTTAATTTTTTGAACACTTCCACAATTATCCTGGGATATCTAATTTCTGGATTATTGCATTGTGGATTTAACGTGGTTCACCTGAGCTGACGTTTAACTGTAGATTTTATGGAACATTATATTTTGTATGTTCATGTAGGTTGACGGATACAAGAGGAACAGTGACTGGGGACTGCTCAAGTCTGGACTTACGCATGAGCTGAACGCTAGTAGTCCTGCCTACAGACAAGCCCTAAATATAAGTGGTGATGCGCAGTATCCTCTGGAGCAGATGAGCACCAGTGCCGACTATCTAGACCTGCTGAACACTGTTCTGGACGGTGGGCTAGCACCAGACACGATTGCTGGTCCCAATAACTGGACCATGTTGCACTTTTCAGCGGAGCAGGGCATCACACCAGTGGCAGAGCTGCTGTTTAGACACGGAGCAAACCCCAATGTGAGGACCAGCACACAAGACACGCCCATCATAATTGCTGCTTGGAGAAACCATTTGCCGGTGGTGAAGGCATTGAACGAGCACGGAGCCGACTTGAACAGTCAAAATGAGGATGGCCGGGCCGCTTTGCACCGGGCGGCCTACTGGGGATATGCCGATGTAGTGAAATATCTGGTGGACTCTTGTGCTAACACAACAGTAACTACAAAGTTAGGTAATACACCGCTGGACGATGCAAGAAACAGGAGTTACCCTGCCATTATTCAAATGCTTTCTCAACAAAGTAGTGAGTGCTACATGTATTAAAAGAGTAAAAGTGGTTAAAAAAGTTAATTCACGAATTCTTAATTTTTTCTGAGAACTCCGTGCAGAACAGTGATTCCAAATGTCACTATAATTATAATTAATGTTTTTATTAGTCTTAATCTACCAGTAGGCGCAGTTCATATTTGTATTATACCTAATATGCAAGTTTATAAGTCCTAAGTATATTACAGTAAATTGTATTTTAATTATAGAGGCATTGAAAACTAACCCAAATAACATGGTGCCGCAAGGAAAAAAAAACACAGTATGCACATACAGTATTTATAATAAATTGTTTATTAAAATATGTATGACTCTAATGTTATATATGTGGTTCCATTTTTAATTAATTTTTCCCCTCTAGGGCTGACTGTTAATATAAGTTTGTGGTTAAATGGGTGATGGATTATAGATGTTCTCCTTTATTTTAATTTCACACATTTCCCAAACAAAATAAGCACATGCAGTAGGAAATTTTGCCAAACAAGAGGAATCAGTTTAACCTTTCAAAATGGCTTTAAATTTATGTACATCATTTTAGCAAAACACTGAAAAAATTTATGTTTCATTGAAGTACTTAGGTTATGTATGAAAAACTGATTTTTGTTCGCTTCAGTATAATCCATTCACGGTATCTTCGATACTTTTGAAAATAACCTTTGAAAAATCACCCTAGGAGTTACATGTTCANGACAGCAATAGACACAGATTAGCTTCAGCTGTTCTTGGCGTGCCAATGAGACTTACTGAATGCACAAGGCCAATAAATTAAAACATTTTCATACACCAATAATTTTGGAGCAAGTAACGTTCTAAGAACTTGAAATAACTACCAACATTACACTCGTGTGTTGCTTAACACAACTCGCTCATTTAAGCATGATTTGAATGCTAATTAAATCTATTTTAAAAAAAATCAACCACTGTTTGCATAACAATTACAGTGGCAAATCATAAACTGTTGCTTGAAATAACAGAAGTCTAAAAATAGATTAAACATCATTGTACATATTGTTGTAAAATTTTTGTTGATGGTAGCCTCATGTCTCCGTAATGATGTCATACAATTCACTCAACTGTCAAACAGTTGAACCTGTACCCAGCTTTTCAAGTACCTCAGCATTTTTTTGGACTGAAAAGGTTATGTGCCGCCACACAAGTATCATCACTGCGACTACATGGACATTTCCTCTCTCACTGGATGTTGCAACATACAGTACTGTACACAATACCATACTGTAGTCTATTCACGGTTTCACACCTTTGAAAAATCACCCTCTGTACGATTGTTTCATAAATATGTCGTATACATATCACAAGCGCTTTATAATGTCAAAATAAGATTCTTTGTAGAGGTGGCAAAAATCCTTCATCTCCCCATCATCCCACTGTGTAGCACCATTACAAATGCAGGTGGGCTTTGTAAAAGTATATTGTTTTCTTGCTATGTGCAGAATGTTGTTCACACTCGCTATTGACAGCAATGCACCAGCCATTCATACTTTTAAGTTTAATTTTTTGAACACTTCCACAATTATCCTGGGATATCCAATTTCTGGATTATTGCATTGTGGTTTTAACGTGGTTACCTGAGCTGACGTTAAGCTGTAGATATTATGGAACATTATATTTTGTATGTTCATGTAGGTTGATGGATACAAGAGGGACAGTGACTGGGGACTGCTCAAGTCTGGACTTACGCATGAGCTGAACGCTAGTAGTCCTGCCTACAGACAAGCCCTAAATATAAGTGGTGATGCGCAGTATCCTCTGGAGCAGATGAGCACCAGTGCCGACTATCTAGACCTGCTGAACACTGTTCTGGACGGTGGGCTAGCACCAGACACGATTGCTGGTCCCAATAACTGGACCATGTTGCACTTTTCAGCGGAGCAGGGCATCACACCAGTGGCAGAGCTGCTGTTTAGACACGGAGCAAACCCCAATGTGAGGACCAGCACACAAGACACGCCCATCATAATTGCTGCTTGGAGAAACCATTTGCCGGTGGTGAAGGCATTGAACGAGCACGGAGCCGACTTGAACAGTCAAAATGAGGATGGCCGGGCCGCTTTGCACCGGGCGGCCTACTGGGGATATGCCGATGTAGTGAAATATCTGGTGGACTCTTGTGCTAACACAACAGTAACTACAAAGTTAGGTAATACACCGCTGGACGATGCAAGAAACAGGAGTTACCCTGCCATTATTCAAATGCTTTCTCAACAAAGTAGTGAGTGCTACATGCATTAAAAGAGCAAAAGTGGTTAAAAAAGTTAATTCACGAATTCTTAATTTTTCTGAGAGCTCCGTGCTTTCAACAGTGACTTCAAATGTCACTATAATTATAATTCATGTTTTTATTAGTCTTAATCTACCAGTAGGTGCAGTTCATATTTGTATTATACCTAATATGCAAGTTTATAAGTCCTAAGTATATTACAGTAAATTGTATTTTAATTATAGAGGCATTGAAAACTAACCCAAATAACATGGTGCCGCAAGGAAAAAAAAACACAGTATGCACATACAGTATTTATAATAAATTGTTTATTAAAATATGTATGACTCTAATGTTATATATGTATGTGGTTCCATTTTTAATTAATTTTTCCCCTCTAGGGCTGACTGTTAATATAAGTTTGTGGTTAAATGGGTGATGGATTATAGATGTTCTCCTTTATTTTAATTTCACACATTTCCCAAACAAAATAAGCACATGCAGTAGTAAATTTTGCCAAACAAGAGGAATCAGTTTTAGAATCATGTTAACCTTTCAAAATGGCTTTAAATTTATGTACATCATTTTAGCAAAACACTGAAAAAATTTATGTTTCATTGAAGTACTTAGGTTATGTATGGAAAACTGATTTTTGTTCGCTCATCACCTTCAGTACCACTTTTTTCATCTTCTCCATCATTGCCAACCATATTTTCTTCCTTCAAAATAAGTATTCTGCATCATCAAGTTTGTTGCAATTACCAGTGGTCACGTTGGCTATTCTGAGAGCACTGTCAACGCACATCAGGCCAGCAGAAAATATGCGATATGCTATACGAACAAGTTCCTAGATTAATTAATATATTTTATGTGGTCACAAAACAGCGATTGTTAGAGTTACAAACTAAATTTTGTGATATAGTAGTAATGTATAGGTGTTCAAAACGAAATGCACAATAAAACAATCCGTATCCATATGAAATGCAACTTTAAAACCTTGAGAGTTCTTTTCACGTTGTATCCCCACTCTCCATCCTTGCTTTCCATACGTGCTTGATATTAATTCCAAAAGCATACGGAATAAGTGCATGGTATTGTGGAATGATTTTTTTTCTAATAATTTGACAAAATATATTTCAAATTCCATGTTGTTTCAAGCCAGTAATATAAGAAAAGTCAACTTTTAAAAAGACAGGATCAAGAGGCAGGCTAACGTACTGCGATCTGTGGAGTAACGCTCTTGGCTACAACTCGCCCTGCCATGCTCGCCTTCTGTCCGCGCTTTCCCCAAAGCATTACCAGCCACAAAAAAAAACAAACAACTTTTGTGTGTAAAATAACAAATTTACGAACCAGATACCAAAAGTTTTATATTTCTACCAGCTCTGCATAATTTTTGAAGTAACCGATATTTCATGTACAGCGATTTTGATTACTAGTAATTTCCATTCGGCCGGCAATCGTTCGTCAATGTCCATTAAACACCATGTTGTTCTCCCGCAAACCTATTTAATTGTTTCCATGTTATTACTATATTGTATTAATAAAAGAAAGTGGGATGCACGTGAATAGTTTTTAAGCAATTCTTACATTGCTCCACACATTTCAAACTCGAACTGTTTAGTATCAGAATTACTGCTTTACAACTGTCGTTTGCGAATAAAAGTGCATTGTCAATCAAGTTTTCCGAATTAGTTCCAGTTATATTAGCTATGACGTCCCAAATGTGGTAAGAACTAAAACTACCGTCTCGCAAATGTTAACTCAAATTCACTGTCTTGGACAAATTAAAAAAAGTTAGCAAATATTAAATTTTTTGCAAGGTTTTATATTTATTTTATAACCTACAAATTTTTTTATAGACAGATGCCAGTCTAAAATACCTCAAAATTTGTTTAACATTACAGTACAATGACAAGTGGATTAGCTGACAGCGTGTTGGTAAAATATACAGCCTCCACTTGACGCACCAGCTGATGGCGAAAGTATACATAAACAAAAAGTAAACATTGACCATACTTTCTCCGAACTGTTAATCTTGCCAAGTTACATAAGACAGAGAATACAGCAAATTTAATTAAAAATTTTCTTACATGTTTTTAGTATTTACAGTACTGTTATTGTGATTTTTAATGTTCCCGTTTGGTTTCTCTTTCATTACAACTCACTCGGGCATACCAATATGCTCAACACTGTATTTTTCGGATCTACAAGCTATTCCTACATCTACTCCTTGCCTGCATGTATTGCACTTGTCTGTCAGTTCCTTCCCTGAAAACCATATCTCAACAATGATAGAAATATGACTACACTTAGTTGCACGCTGGTACCTGCCAATATAAACTATACACACACATATTTCATGCAAAATTGTGAAATATTTTTGTTTCCTATTTGTGTGAGTACTTACACCCAGCTCTTTCTGTTTACAGTACAGCTGCAGCGAACCACTTTTTAACATGCACAGAGTACATAGTATAAATAAACAAAATAAAATTTGGAGATTCTATAAAAAATTATTTGTATTTATTACAATGCATATTTACATACTGTATTTCATGTTTGCATATGAATACAGCATTAAGTATGAGACACATTCCTTAAAAAAAAAATTTTTTTTAATGATGTTTGTACCATTTTTCATGCAAATCACTTTTTTCCACAACATTATAAATAACTGTAAATTTATTTACATTATATTACACTTCAAATACAATCTTTAATTCTCTTTACAAATAACTAAGCAAAACAAAACTGCAAATATAAACACCCGCGTAAAAAATAACATGTGCAACAGTGGCAATAAACAACTTTGAAAATACAAATCAGCTAGTACCCAAAATATATTATACAACAATCCAAACGACACAGAAATAATCAGCTATATTACACTATTATATGTATAAAAAAAATATGCGCCAATCATTTTTGAGCATTTGTAATAAATTTCATACTTAATTAGGTAAAATGGAAAGGATGCCGATGTGTTTTCACGAGAGAAAAAAAAAAGTACACGAGCACAAGCAAGCAATTAAATGCATGCAAATAAAATAACTGAGATCGCAAACAACACATCTTTCAACAGGTTAAAAATCAGAGAAATGAAGACAATAAGCACAATTTACAAAGGGATTAATTTTTTTTTAATTTCAAGTCAACAGATGTGGTGGTGGTGGTGGTGCTTGCATTAGAGCTGGGTTACTGAATCAGTGTGCGAGACGAAGCAACACAACAAGGAAGGAAGTTATCAAGCGTACGTGTATAGAAGTTAGCATATTGCAGTAGAACCTCACTGTTAAGACCCCCTCATAGTTTCCAGGAATAGGGTTGTTAATGACTGGTTGTCTTCATCTAGAGTTAGGAAAACTTTACAAGATTTTGTCCCACCCGACCCACATACATGAAAATATGGGTGGTATCTATTTTTATATATGCACTGTTTGTAGTAGTATTTACAAGAGAAGCAGCTCATTTCCGCATCAAATTTCCAACTTCTTTTTAACAGAATTTTTAAAGATTCTTCAAAATGGGTTTTTAAAGTATATATATAACAAAAAAAAAAAAAAANAAGTTTTAAATCACATGCTTAAGCATTCCGATTTACAAACGTGGGCAAAAGAAATACCTCAAAATCAGAATATTAAAAAAACTAATAATTTTCAAGTGAAGTCCCTCCAATTCAAGGTATAGTAATTTTGATCCATTAATGATGTATTATTTATGGAAATAAACACCCTTAATGTTCTATGAAAACTATCCAACAGTCAACAGTTCACTAAACTTTCAAAATGTGAATGTTTTGAATAATAATATTTCAGCATACAATGTTAATATATGTAAATTAGTGCTGTAAATCAACAGAAAGGAATAATGGTCAAGAGCTTTATGGCACCCACAACGTACATGAAGAGAATTTGGGCGGCTCTTAACATCGAGGTCTTGAGAGCAGATNCATTTAAATTAAATGCAAAAGTTTTAAATCACATGCTTAAGCATTCCGATTTACAAACGTGGGCAAAAGAAATACCACAAAATCAGAATATTAAAAAAACTAATAATTTTCAAGTGAAATCCTTCCAATTCAAGGTATGGTAATTTTGATCCATTAATGATGTATTATTTATGGAA
Organism: Clitarchus hookeri; assembly: GCA_002778355.1. Lineage (NCBI taxonomy): Eukaryota > Metazoa > Arthropoda > Insecta > Phasmatodea > Phasmatidae > Clitarchus > Clitarchus hookeri. The sequence continues at coordinate 338,438 of NQII01001085.1, read as the reverse complement.
ATAAAAACCCTTAAAGTTTTATGAAAACTATCCAACAGTCAACAGTTCACAAAACTTTCAAAACGTGAATGTTTTGAATAATAATATTTCAGCATACAATGTAAATTAGTGCTATAAATCAACAGAAAGGAATAATGGTTAAGAGCTTTATGGCACCCACAACGTTGTACTTCTCTTAAACCCGCCGAGAATTGTAGCTCCAGAACTCTCGTCTAGTGGGTCAAGTGAGGTGAATATGGAACAATGCTGAGTGGGGGAAATGGGAGACTCCCCGAGAAAACCTGTTCACCAGTGGCATTGTCCAGCATGATCTGTTCACCAGTGGCATCGTCCAGCACGATTCCCACATGCCAAAATCAGGGAGCGACCCTGCTGGGAATCGATCACAGACTTCTGTTTCAATCTGCAAAGTGGTAGGCATTGTAAAAATGTTATCGTATTTTTATGGAAGGAGTATGGAAACTGAACAGCTATATATGTATCGCTCAGCCCATCCTTCTGTCTTGCTGTCACAGCACACACTTTAGCCTGAGCAACCTGGCATAGGTAAGATGCATACTCTGCTGGAAGCCAGGCCAGGTGCAAGCGAGACACAAGATGCTGGTCAGAATCCAACCCAATGCATATGGAGAAGGTCCCAACCAGATGGGTCCAGCAAGGTGTATTGAGGGGGAAGGGGGGAGGGGCATGAATGATGGAACTACTACTTGACTGGATCTTCCTGTGCCATCCCTGTGTTGCACCACAGCAAGAGTATTAGGCATGTGTGTAGAGGAAACAAGAGCTTTATTTTTTTTAGAGCACCAGCTGTTCTAAAGTTTTATTTCAGAATAGGCTTGTCGTGGCTTAGTACAGAAAATTAATAATCTAGCAGTTGTGCACAGGAAGGGGGAGAGGGCACCACTATGCAAACAAATGGAATCTATAGGTACCACAGGCAGAAGTAGTGAACAAATCAGATCCAGTGTGATATAGTTATGTCATTGGTGACGTCATGGAACTACTTTCTTTTTCAACATGACAATAATAATAAAAAAAAAATTAAATTTAAAGTATGCCTGGCGACTCTTAAAGTGTACTTCATGAAATGTGCTTAACCAATACAAATAATTCATTTTCTCTCATAAAACATACAAGTTTGTACTATCGGTTTGTTATAATTTCCACCCAAACTGGCTGGCAAACTTGATATGTGAATGAACATCACCTGTTGAGTTTTGCATGGAAATGTTAAATAAAATTGATACCCATCATTATCTTATGTTATAGTATATACAAAACAGTACGTTACGCCTAACTACTTTTACTACAGTACACATTAAAATTATTAGCGAAAACAGTGTGGAGTTTTTTTATAGTTTACATAATGATTTATTGTCACTTAATCAACAAGAAAATTAAAAGGTATTTTTCATAATGACGCGCTGTGGGCGACACCCTTAATCCATTTAAGCCACAGTCAGGCTCTCCCAAGGCATATCCGTTAACACTGTCACACGCCNTGTGGGCGACACCCTTAATCCATTTAAGCCACAGTCAGGCTCTCCCAAGGCATATCCGTTAACACTGTCACACGCCACTGAGTCTACATGAGGAGGCTCGTCACCGAGGTCTGAGTGCGCCTGCACAGTATGCACACGCACTCTACGAAGCTGGCCTGCTGCCGCCAGCGCGCAGTCTGGCCATGCAGAGAGATGGCACACACTGTCTTGCCTTTCGCCCTGCGCATCCCCGCCCCCACGAGCATGCCATTGGGGTCGGGTAGTATAAAAGAGGCTTTGTATCCCACATCAGGCTGTCGCTAGCCGGTGTCCTGGCCACATCATAGTGTTCTGCTACAGTCATGTTCTGTTAGAATGCTCTCCATGACATGATCAGTTGCTGTGCCCTGCATTGGCATCACCTGTGCTGGCTTCGTGCCTTATTTGCAGGGTTTGCCCTCGCCCCATTAACACCACATTACCATGTCAGTCATACACTTGACTATTGTCCATTTCATGCAACTGGGGTAAAATCTGACAATGTGACCAACCTACACACTATGTAAACAGTATATGCTCTTGTTCGTAAAGTATTATATCAGCTGATGAATTGCTGAGGGATGCATGTTGTTAAGTTGGTGATTTTGATGATGGCTTTAGAGGAAAATAGTACTCAGAACTAAAAGTTGTAATTTAAAATTCTAATTATACTTACAACATTTACGGTTTAAATGATATTTTTAAAGCAATATTAATTTTTTTTNTGTAATTTAAAATTCTAATTATACTTACAACATTTACGGTTTAAATGATATTTTTAAAGCAATATTAATTTTTTTTTGTTTTTAGTGAATTTACTTTAAAAACATGTTTAGCAATTATGACAGAGTATCTCGACACATACGAACAGTAAACATTTCCAGCCAATGGCTAGCCATGTTTCCAGTCCGGTGAATGCCGTTGTGCATGTGCTTTTTTTCTCATTATGTTTATACGAGTACCTTATTGGTATCATCTAAATATTTTATCGGTAGTTAATCATTTTGTTTATTTGCTTTCATTAAGCATAGTTCGTTGTAGGTACGGTTGTAGTACGTTTTCTTGAGTGAAATGTAATATTAATCGCACATCTTTACAGCTTCATAAAACTGCTCGTTCCGCCATTTTCCTTAATCGCCGTCCGCAATGAAGCAACACAAATATAATTTAAGTTTGTTGGTTTCAAGAAATATGCGNACACAAATATAATTTAAGTTTGTTGGTTTCAAGAAATATGCGCAGTGTTGATTTTACAGAATGATTCTGGAAACAACTTATTTAATGCTAGTGATGAACAAACGTGATTTTAGTGAAGTAAACTTGCAAGGATTTCCATAGAGAAGTCATAAGAACCTCAAAACAATGCAGTCTCATGAAAAAATTCAAATTGAAGCCCCCCTGCCACCTCTCTGTTTACTTTTTTTCCCCTCGAAATAAAATAAAGAGAACCCCAACAAACTTAACCTGGCACTTACAAAAATAAAACAGGTTGGAATGCCAACCTAGTTATAATATCATACATTGATTACTGGACGGAGGTTAGCTAACGTCAGTCTNTGTAATTTAAAATTCTAATTATACTTACAACATTTACGGTTTAAATGATATTTTTAAAGCAATATTAATTTTTTTTGGCTTTTAGTGAATTTACTTTAACATGTTTAGCAATTATGACAGAGTATCTTGACACATACGAACAGTAAACATTTCCAGCCAATGGCTAGCCATGTTTCCAGTCTGGTGAATGCCGTTGTGCATGTGCTTTTTTTCTCATTATGTTTATACGAGTATCTTGTTGGTATCGTCGAAATATTTTATCGGTAGTTAATCATTTTGTTTATTTGCTTTCATTAAGCATAGTTCGTTGTAGGTACGGTTGTAGTACATTTTCTTGAGTGAAATGTAATATTAATCGCACATCTTTACAGCTTCATAAAACTGCTCGTTCCGCCATTTTCCTTAATCGCCGTCCGCAATGAAGCAACACAAATATAATTTAAGTTTGTTGGTTTCAAGAAATATGCGCAGTGTTGATTTTACAGAATGATTCTGGAAACAACTTATTTAATGCTAGTGATGAACAAACGTGATTTTAGTGAAGTAAACTTGCAAGGATCTCCATAGAGAAGTCATAAGAACCTCAAAACAATGCAGTCTCATGAAAAAATTCAAATTGAAGCCCCCCTGCCACCTCTCTGTTTACTTTTTTCCCCCTCGAAATAATATAAAGAGAACCCCAACAAACTTAACCTGGCACTTACAAAAACAAAACAGGTTGGAATGCCAACCTAGTTATAATATCATACATTGATTACTGGACGGAGGTTAGCTAACGTCAGTCTNTAAAACAGGTTGGAATGCCAACCTAGTTATAATATCATACATTGATTACTGGACGGAGGTTAGCTAACGTCAGTCTTTCAGTGCCTGTCACGACAGGAAACATGAGGAAAATGCAAGTGTGCATTCTTGGACTCCAATTGTTTACAAATGTCTTTTTCTTCACTGACAAAACAGCTACGGTGGAAGGATACGTTGCAGCCGTGCTACTTTTCTAGAACTGTAAAAATTTACCCCACTTACATGAAATTGACAATAACTTAACTTTGCTCTTCATGACACCACTTTAGGCACAGGCTGGGGTGTACTTTTATATTTTGGCAACTCAATAAACCAATCACACTAAATTCAAGTCAGGTCTTCTTACTCTCTAACCACTTTGTTTTCTAAAACCTTCATCCCGCTAGCCCTATTTTGACCAACATCCACTTTATCTCTTCAAGAGAGGGCACGGGTGGCAACACCCTTCCGGTTTGTTAGTGCAGCTCACAGCTCGAAAGGTGACTATGATGTACGTGTCGAGTCCGTCAGGTCAGTTATCACAGTGGACAGAGTGCCAGGGCCTTGGTCTACTTTGCTGGCTGATTCATCAGACTGAGCTTTTTTCCTGCCTTCTGAGGGTGAACCACGGGGGGAGGGGGGAGATCGAGGTGGCTCAAATACGGAATGAGTTTGTGAACCTTCATTGGGGCTACCGGGTGAGCTAGAGCCTGCTCCTCCAGACCACCCAGAAAGAGGCTCTGAACCCTAGAGCATTGTCCCTGGAGAGNACCGGGTGAGCTAGAGCCTGCTCCTCCAGACCACCCAGAAAGAGGCTCTGAACCCTAGAGCATTGTCCCTGGAGAGAGGTTGACTCTTCACAAAGGCCTGCCCAGAATTACTGCATGCACCATTCCTCACAGNAGAGCATTGTCCCTGGAGAGAGGTTGACTCTTCACAAAGGCCTGCCCAGAATTACTGCATGCACCATTCCTCACAGGACACCCACTCTCTCCCCATTCTCTTTGACAATCAGACCTTCTGCCCCAACAGCAGGCTGGAAGGCCGCCCGCATAGCTCACCAGGTAGGAGGTTGGGAGGGATGGTTAGGCAACGCCTTTGTGAGTGCAAAAGCAGCATGGCAGAGAGACTCCTTAAATGGCGGAACACCAGACGGAAGTCATCAAGTGGGTCCAGGGCTCGCACCTGGCTGCATGCCCGGCTGTTTCTCCGTATCGAGAGCCATTTCGCGACTACCATCAACTCCACCTCACCCCAAGGCACAACTGACAGCTCACCCAGATGCCCGCAGTCAGGAGACTTTCATTCCACCAGGGACCAGCAACTTACGCTACTGCTACTCCTTTCTGAACATTCGGCAAGCCATCAAACCAGAACCAGATCACATTACTCGACCAACCCATGAACAGTCGGGCCCGATCAGGTCAAGCTCAAGCTGCTTCTACCGCATTTACCCCTATTGGGACAGTATCATGCCCAGTAATTCGGCCAGCACCATTCAAAGCCAATCATCATCAATTGGCTGCGATTCTGACTAGGCCAGACCATCTTACCCTCTTCAAACCACGAAGTAACTCTGTAAATAAGGTTCTGGCTCCACAGCCCTACAGGGGATAAGGTGTAGATGCCAATTCCTGCCTTAGCTAGAGGCTGTAAGGTGTCGAGTAATGCTCAAAATCTTTATAGATTTAAAGTTTGGCATATAACAGTGAAATCATATAAGAGGTTATATTTTCCTATTTCCCCCCTTATATTTTCCTATTTGCCACCCATGAACTTAATTAAAACTTATATTTACAAACAATCTTTAACAACTGATTCTTTGAACTAGGATTGTTTTCTTATATCTCACATTCCGTGAGATGCAGGCAACTGTCTTATGATTTTGGGATGGTGTTACAAACGTTAAAAACATGCATACACAATGGAATCCTCACTCTGATGAAATAAGGGGATTGTAGAAATTTGAATTAGAACAAATGTGCAGTTACTAACTTTATGGCATAGCATAATTTAGATATATACTGTTTAGTACTTACATTGGCTGCAATGAGAGATTTTTTTCAAAAAGGCAGGTGACTAACTTACTCACTGAAAGTCTTGTATCCCGGCAAGGATGAACCCCCCCCACCCCCCAGTCAGCCATGCAGCAAACCAATCATCCATTCCCCTCATTTTGCAAAAAGAACGTGTTTTATAGCTGCATTAAACCTCCAATGAAACAAAACCACTAAGCAATACAATAAAAAAAAAAGTTGCCCAAAAAAGATGGCCAAATACCTCTCTTTGAGCATCAAAATGTGTCATTATAACAGGCAAATAAACTCGTATATTTGTCACCAGAAGAAAACGACACATATCTTTGCAACACTAACTATTGTGAATACTAGCTAAATTTACCAATTTTCGAATTTAAACATATAATACAAAGGGATGCACAGCACATATTAAAGCAAACAATCTGTTACTGAAATATTACAGTTAACTTACTTTTTTTATAAGGCATAAAAAATTACTATTCTTTAAATATTTTCCTTCAACTTTTATCATAAGACATATTTACTACTCCACTTTGAAGCTATAAATTATTTTAGTAAAAAATTTACATTATTATACAGTATTTACATAACTTCCAACTGATTTCACACAAAATGTAAAAGAACTACAAATACATTAAAGGTATCCAGAATGTATATCACAAAACACTATTTTTAACATCTGGGCTGTAGCATTTCTGTTTCTGCATCCTTAGTTTTTGTACTATACGATTTCCTCTGACAAAATGTAATTTTGAGTTCCACGACTAACGAAGAAGGAAACGGTGCCGAACTTCACTGTTCCTAGCGGATGCTGCTGTATATACAATAGTCACTTACTGACACGAGCACCAAATATTTACCGTCTGAGCCACACACTGCAAACAGCATCTGTCTAGTTAAAGTTCAAACTGGCATTGTCGAGCTGTGCTGCTGCTAGGGCTGTGTCATCTCGCCGTGAACAACCGACAGGAAATTCTCAAGCCCCACCTTCTTCAGCAGTGTCTGAGGATCAGCAGACCCTCTGCACTCCTTTTTCTCAACCTGGTCAACAAACAACACACTACCTCACCGAACACGATTTAGAGAAATAACTGTACATGCCGTGGAAACTGCCTGAAGGGCGACAACGTGCAGATGTAGAAACAGTTTCAACATGGTCGGGAAGAGGCGCTAAGTGGAGGTCAACCATTGGCCTACCCAAGGGACAGACTTTTCCCTCCATCCCACCAGAAAAATGGATGAGGCGAGACATGAGATAGGGGTGGAATAGCTGTGGAATGAAT
>NQII01001085.1:309479-330983 GCA_002778355.1 Clitarchus hookeri | reverse complement strand
CAAAGAGATGTTGTATTTGTAAATATTCATCATTTTCAGTTGAAAATTGTTTGTTTACTTTTTTTTTTTAATGTTTTGCCACCAAATGATGGTTTGTTATGACAGTAAAGTGCACTTCAAACACAAGTTATGTTGTGCACAAATTAAAACACATTATGCTTGTAAACAAAGTATTGTCATGTGTTGAAACTTGTTCCAAATTGGTTTAACCTATATGAAAATGGGTCTAAGACACAAGTTTAAGGATTTTTCTACAGTATAAGGAAATTCTAAGTGTCAAAGAATAATTCACGCAAGCAGCCAGGGAGGCACGTGATTTAAATATAAACACAGAGGTTGGAGGCTACGGCCATATGATTTTGACATGAGAAACATCATACCAGTCTGGTACAGATAATATCTTACGGTGGTCTGGACTGGATGCTGGCCATGATTGGAGGAATTTTTGTGAGCCAAAAATTTGGGAGGTGGGTCTCCAGCTTGTCTTGTTTTCTTAGTCTTGGATTAGGCGCCGTCAAGACAGGATGCATCTCCGAGTGCTGCTCATAATTAGTATTATAGTGCTACGATTTTATTTGAAAGTATCAATAATGTAATGAAATGTGACAGTTAATTACCTATAGCAGTGGGCAGGTTGAGAAGAGACCTGTTTTTACCAAGATAGCATAATTATAGCAACATTTGGGCCTAAGTCTAATACAATGTATGGGAAAGTATTGTTAGTAAGACACTTTGGTGGCAAAGTGCCAACAAATGGGAGGATTATTTGTAATACTTGTGACATCCCAATGAACACTTTAATAGGATTAACAGTTATTTAAGAGCAATTCAGGTGAAATTTAATGTAATAAATAATTGAGGTAGGTTCCTACCAATAGAGTACCCTGAGAATTTTAGAGTTGATTGTACATACAGACAGGCAAGCTATGCATAAACTTTGAGAATGTTTCGTGTCTTTATTGAACTTTAATTGTCCTTTTGTGAGTGACGCTGTTTATATATTTGGAATGAGAAACATAATTTTTATTAATAAGGCAGGCAAGGAGACTTTATTTTATTTAATGAAATGTATCAAAGTGTAAAATTAATTTTTGCATATTAATTTTCTTTTCAAGTTTAATTAAACAAGGTATAAAGTTAAATCAATTATTTTTCTTTATGGTAGACACTAGCCCCACACATACCCTAGGGTCTATGAAAGGTATTGTAAGTGTTATTGAGAGTTATCGATGAGTGACATGTTTCGTGCTGTTTAAAAAAGGGTATTATCTGTTATGTNTATTGTAAGTGTTATTGAGAGTTATCGATGAGTGACATGTTTCGTGCTGTTTAAAAAAGGGTATTATCTGTTATGTATTGAGTGCTATGATTTGTCATGCAAATAATTCCTGCCATTTATTATCATATATAGGAAAAATCACATCAGTTACACTATCAACAAAACAATACGAGGTAAAATTTTATATTTTATCTCAAAAACAGCCCTCACATCATTTTAAGTACCTACACAAAGAACAATAAATAAAAAATAAATAATAAACATTTCAAAACCATAAACTTTTCAATATTGACAATTTTTAATTATGAACCACGCAATTACCAACCTTCACGATCAACTATAAATACGTGGGTTTATTGAAAAATTTTGAAACTTGTCCTATTTCTTTTTCTAGGTATTAGATGTGGCAATGCTGTATCNATACGTGGGTTTATTGAAAAATTTTGAAACTTGTCCTATTTCTTTTTCTAGGTATTAGATGTGGCAATGCTGTATCAGGTGTGATGAAGGCCATATATCAACGTGTGTCACGCTTGAAATGTTACATACATGGGTCCAAATTTGTCCATGTCAATTCATATGGACAACTCGGTCATACAGACAAAATTTTGGGGAACCACGAGTATCTGTAAAATTGAGGTTTGACTGCATGTAAACAATAAGATATAGTGGGAATAAGACATATGTAAGTAACCACGTACATATGTGTTTGCTAGTTTAACATCATAGCACAAGATGTACTACACGGTAATTAAAACGGGAAAAATCATGCCCAAAGTTTATGCATAAGTGCTTAGCATTTTAAAGGTAATTTTCATTACTTACATGAGATGACATCACCTCCGATGATGCTTTTCGTTTCTTGGGAGGAAGAGCTCTGTCGTCGTCCTTCTCTGGGTTTATACTATTACTACTACTAGGCACACTTCTTCCCCTCGATGAAGATTGTTCATCATGTGCATGTTCAACCCTATAACAACAGAGACAGACTGCTTGCATCATCACTGCATACCCTGAAATAAACTTCAGTACCAATGAGTTGAAGATACATTACAGTCAAGGTTGCAAGTAGGCCGCTAAGCTACCAANAGACTGCTTGCATCATCACTGCATACCCTGAAATAAACTTCAGTACCAATGAGTTGAAGATACATTACAGTCAAGGTTGCAAGTAGGCCGCTAAGCTACCAAAACTATATAAAAGGACAGGAATTCAAGTACTCACAGTGTAGTACTTGTCAACAGGCACGCACACACACACACACACGTGCGCGCACACACACAAAGGACCGCAACCGCATACAAAATGTGTCTTCCTTTGTGTGTGCGCGCCTGTCGACAAGTACTAGACTGTGAGTACTTGAATTCCTGTCCTTGTGTGTGTGTGTGTATATGTATGTGTGTGTGTATATATATATATATATATATATATAAATATATAAATTCGCGATGTAATTGTGCCTATAAAGTATTTAACGTTATGAGCATGCTTACTATAGTTCCCTTTGCTAGTAGGAAAAATAGGAGAAAAAAAAAAAAAAATTATTTTCTATTATTTACAATTTAGGCCAGAACATTATATTTGCAAGATTATATTAATAACTTGCGAGTAGAATGTCTTTTCTTCAGTGAATGGGGATGCTGTTAGCAACCAATAATTTCATACAATGGTCATGTCTTTTTTGGTTTTGGGACAAAAGTACTGGTAAATAAAACTTCTGTTATAGGCATATGCTTTGTTTCAAACTAAAATTGCAAATTTTATATAAGTGCTCCAAATAAAATCAGAATTTAATCCAACATATTAATTTTTAAAACTGCAACATAAGACATTAAAATATAGGTTGTCATAAGACCTGCTTATGAAGTCACTGAAGTTCCTAATGTTTACACTTCACTAGGCTTACTGTTTTGTTCACAGTAACATAATACTTACAGGGTCTTTGNTAGGCTTACTGTTTTGTTCACAGTAACATAATACTTACAGGGTCTTTGGCAGTACAATTTTTTTTGATCGTGGCAATACTTCCGTGGAATTATAAGCATCTACTTTCCACGAATTGCAAATGAGTTGACTTCAAAATTGCGTGGTGTAATCATAACCTTATCACATGGCAGATTATGAACATAACACACGGCAACTTTTCTCATAAACGTATTTATAGATATTTAACGCAACAAAAAGTAGCAAAGAGTGATTTTTTTTCTTGTGNGGCAGTACAATTTTTTTTGATCGTGGCAATACTTCCGTGGAATTATAAGCATCTACTTTCCACGAATTGCAAATGACTTGACTTCAAAATCGCATGGTGTAATCATAACCTTATCACATGGCAGATTATGAACATAACACACAGCAACTTTTCTCATAAACGTATTTATAGATATTTAACGCAACAAAAAGTAGCAAAGAGTGATTTTTTTTCTTGTGCCGTGTATTCCTCACCTTTCAAAATTTTAAAATGTCACGGTGACAACGAAACACAACTTGGGAGAATGAACGCATATTCCGTACAATAAATATGGCATTTTTCTGGTGTTACGAATTGTTTATAGCAAAAATAAATATTTTAAAAAGACCAGAATTAGACATCACGTAAATGCCAGAACACTCCGACTCAAATAATTAGTATTCAGAAGTTTAAATAGCCTTAGTTTCCCATACAGCCAGAAAGATATCAAATTCCAACATATATTTAAGCATACAGAGAATGCTTCACAGAACAACAAACAAATTCCAGGCTAATAAAGCACTAGAATTGCACAATCTTCAACAAACTTAAACTAAATCCCCAAATAACGAAATATCAAAAATTGAAAAGCCCAATTTAATTTGTAAAAACAATCAGACGGCACGGACACAGAAGGACGCCGCTATTCCAACTCCAAGGTTAAAAAATCAGAACCGTCTCCAATGGCGGCTACAAAAGAACTCACTCAAATAAACAGAGTAAGTATTCGTAGCTGCAGTCTTGCAACATGTATTTTTTTGGGAGCATATTGTTTTTAGGTTACATACGTACAACATATATCTAAACTAGTCAAATAATTGATACTCAACATACACGATGCCATACATGCCGATACACATTGCGTACATTTTATTTATGCGGAACTTGCAATACATGTCCGCTTGATTAATTACTTTTTTTTCTTCTCACTGCGTGGAGTCAAATATTTTACTCCTATTGACATATGTAAAATAAAACATTTTAAAACAAGTAACGATTTTCAATATTTTGGAACACAAAAATTAACAATCGAATCTCGTAGATTTTTGTTCGTTTTGCCGACTGTATACTCAACATTTTCAAAGAACCCTTGTTCTTTTTCTGTACGCTCATTACCAACTGCTCAAAGTTGACAGATCTCGATTGTAGTAAAACTTTAATAAGAAATTTCTTTTTAAGTAACAAAATGGGAAATTTTAATGTTGATCATCTTTTAAACAAAATAACTAAAAATAATTTTTTACAGGCAAACTAATTTTAAACAAAATTTCATGGATAATTTTTTTTCCTGCTGTTAGAGAGATGACAAAATATTAGCATTTTACAAAGCAAGGACTTACCTTTGACTTCGTTCTGCAGAACGAGTTCGTTGGGTTCTTGATGGGCTTCCTATTAACGCGTAAGTCATCAAATCATCTTCACACATTTGCCTTACTGCGAAAACACAAGAGAGAATATTATAAATACACCTAGAGGTTTTAAATACACATTCGTAATCAAAACAATAACACAGGATACAGTAATTTAAATTCACATGCTGTTATGCCTTATCATTACTGATGCCAAACACTTAAAATATATTTTAATTTCATGTGGGCTTACTTTGAATAAATTTTGTAGCACAAACTGGCATGTAATGACAGTATGTCACATTGCAAGTTGTATTTCAAAATGTTAATATAATAGTAAGTAAAAGTAATCTCAAGTAAAATCTGAGCAATGCAAAGGTAGAGTAAATATGGTTCTTTGACCAGAACATTGTAAAAGTTATCACTTTTCACACATGTCTTTTTTTTCCCACAGTCAAAAAGACATGTATATAAAATTAGCAATAACTTCTGCTATATCAAATGGCAAACTACTGGCGAAATTTGCGTTAATACATAACACTGATTAATGCCAGTAATTACATATTAATGTTTAAAAATTACTTTTCTCAACTTCAAGCAGAAAGGCTTATTAAAGTTGTATCAACCTTTGAAAGGCAAATAAAATCTATCCATGGAGACCACAATTTCCTCATGGATGTGCTTTGGCAATGTACAACTGAACTCAACAAAAATGTCATTTATTCAAGTGGTGTCAAGTACAATCAACAGCTTACTAAGAACGGCTTACCAAGATTCTAACCAAAACAAGTAAATTATAAGAAGATTGCACAAATACAAATGCTTTATAGTTTATAACACACCTATCCATGTATCATATCACTATGCCAAGTTTCAGAAAATACAATTACAGTAAAACTCTCTTAAGACGTTTCTAAAGGGACGTAAAAATTTGAGCTTATTAACCAGGAAAACTTCTTAAAAGGTTCAAATTACTTACATGTTTAGAGACCAGGTGAAAATTATGTAATCTTATTAAGCAGGAAATCATCTTAAGTGGAAACTTTTTAACAGGGTTTTACTGTAATTTAATAAATACAGAATGCTAAGTGTTAATACTGTAAATGAACATGTTAACAGTTTAGCAATAACTGTATAGCATGCATTTCATTAGTGATACATAACTTATCAACCAGGTGCTTAAGAGTGTCAGCTGACTAACATTAGTTCAAGAGTACAGGATTGCTTGTGCATTGACTAAGATGCGGTAGGTAGACTGATTTTTGTCTTCTGTGCTTGTCCCAAACATTGGCTCATGATTTGCTTCCCAGAACTGACAATCACATGCTTAAACACAGAAATGAGCATTTGTTTACACATAGTTTTTTACCTTAAAATTTGTTTAGCAGTACAATGGAAAGTGGATTAGCTGACAGCGTGTTAATAAAATTAATATACAGCCGCCACTTGACGCACCAACTGATGGCGAAAGGATACATAAACAAAAAGTAAACATTGGCGCTACTTTCGTCGAACTGTCAAAATCTCGCCAACTTATACGAGACAGACCATAGCTTGTCCACAGGATGTTAGAAGCGTGACTTAGAAAAATAGACCACCATTAAAAACTAAAAATTTACAAAATTACTTGAGCTGGGTGAAATTGTCACTAAAGAGATGTCTTGACATCAAACTACAAGTCTTTAGCAGGAACAGAGTGGAAATGATGCATGAAAAAAACTGGAAGCAGCATAATGTGCCTTCATTAATACATCTATAGAACCAGAATTGTTTTCACATGCTGTTTCTTGTTAATATTACCAACAAAAATTAGCTACTTCAAAAACTGAAATCTGACTGCAAGAAAACAGCACCGCCAATGAGATATTGTGTGTAAAGGTTAGTGGAAACTCTATCCATCGAATTTCAGGGGACTGACATAAAAATTCTATAGATGCAGACATTCTGTAGATGTGGACTAGACATATTAGTCTACTAAAAAAAACCTGACTTCATTAAACTTTATGTTGAACACATTGACAGGCCTATGTTAGGTATTTTTCAAGTTTAACTAAAAGCAAACAATACAAATGGGAATACATATTAAAGAAAACATTCATAATACAGTAGAACCCTGTTATAAAGTTTTCAAGGGAACCAAGAAGTGTTGATCTNGTCTTGAATATTGTGATTGATAAAGTGCAGTGAATAGCTTCCCGTAATTTTGCGTTGCCTTATTTGTTAACTTTCCCGTGCATATTTATTAGCTACATTTATACATATATGCATTCATAATTTTCATGAAAAAATATTCAAGTGAAAAACTTGTGAGTGTTGTTGGCAACTTCGCATCGCGAATCTATATCTTGAAAATATGGCACCGCTGTTTCTTGTGGTTGCTCTGCTGGTCGTTACCAACATGGCTGCCCCCGTAAACATTGCAATTGCTTGCTGAACGTCTAATAAAACATCTACAGTACATATTTCACACACTTATGTACTGTATTTCCACATTTTTCAGTTTATTGTTTGTATTTCTTGCTTTCTAAATGCATGATGTGTAGTCTGAGATGTCTATTATTATTTTTTATTTTCTTGTTACAAAGTACGAGTTAAGTGTGACATTGCGACGAAATTAACAACAGGTTATTTCGGAAGTGGTAAATTACACAAACAGGGCTAAACGCAGGGCAGTGAGACATAAGCAAATACAATGTATCTTGAAAATTTATGTTGTGTTATCTGTTAGTATTACTTGTGCATGTGTACACAATATACTGCCATGGTGGGTACAGTTGATACTTAAACTTTTTTGTTGATACTTCGTTGTTAAATGATCGGAGCATGTAATTTTCGGCGATGGTACACAAATTTTTGTTCCATCGATGGGATAAAATTAAATTTTAAAGTTTGACAAAAACTGACTTTTTTTTAGCATTATTTACTTAGGAATTTTGTCGGGTTCATGGACTTTCGATCCACCCGTGTTCGATGGACAAGAGTTTCCACTGTATTGTGAAATGTTGTGATTTAGTACACGCACTTTGCACCCCAATACAGAAGACTCAGTACACATTCTGAACACCACTTTTACTAGCAACCCTTGCAAAACTTGTTTGAAAGTGCATCTGTCATGAATATTTGTTTCAGTGTCAAGCAGTGAATAAATCTCCATAAAATCAGTACCATAT
Source organism: Clitarchus hookeri (assembly GCA_002778355.1). NCBI lineage: Eukaryota > Metazoa > Arthropoda > Insecta > Phasmatodea > Phasmatidae > Clitarchus > Clitarchus hookeri. The sequence continues at coordinate 322,954 of NQII01001085.1, read as the reverse complement.
ACAGAGAAACCTCTATTGTACTCTTTTCAAGGGACTGGGACAAAACATCACAAAATACAGGAAAATGTAACACGAGGGAAACTTATGATGTAAAAACAGACATTGGGACCATAAAAAAGTGTGTGTAAAATGCAGGAAAGCGTAAAATCAGCGGGTGTAATACAGGGGTTCCACTGTATTTACTAATGTATGTAGCAAACGTGCAATAACAAAAATATTAACAACTGTNAACCCTTGCAAAACTTGTTTGAAAGTGCATCTGTCATGAATATTTGTTTCAGTGTCAAGCAGTGAATAAATCTCCACAAAATCAGTACCACATACAGAGAAACCTCTATTGTACTCTTTTCAAGGGACTGGGACAAAACATCACAAAATACAGGAAAATGTAACACGAGGGAAACTTATGATGTAAAAACAGACATTGGGACCATAAAAAAGTGTGTGTAAAATGCAGGAAAGCGTAAAATCAGCAGGTGTAATACAGGGGTTCCACTGTATTTACTAATGTATGTAGCAAACGTGCAATAACAAAAATATTAACAACTGTGGATAACTGGTGTGTTATCAACCAACACATACCACACAGCATTAGTTGAAATAGTTTCTAAACTGCCTCAATCTAAATATGTAGACAAGATTTTATGGTTTTGTTTGCAGCTCAATTTCCTTTTAAAATAATTATGATTTCTGTATTATTGATTTATTACGGTAAATGTTCCATAAAGTTAATAAATGTGCATATTTCAATAAATTTTTACATAAAATTCATTGTACATAACATTTAAAGAACTATGCTATCAAGAGTAAACATTTCATTTAAAATAAAATAACGAAGATATATAATCACATTTTAGGTATTAAAATATTTTCTGGTGCAAATGTTTGAAGTTTCTAGACAATGCGTTATCCCGTTTAGTCGGTATCTTACAAAAATATTCTGAATACAATTTGTTATAAGAAATAACTGATGTTTTACTGATATAATAGAAGGGTATTTTTTCTAATTTTATTTCAAATCTTAACTTAAATTTAGATGTTATGCAGTGTAATAACATGTGTATTCTGTCTCATTTTGGTATTATCGCAATTCACCATATAATCTTGTCTCTATAAATAGGCAGTGTCAAGCATTGAAATATAATACATTTGTATAGAATGACTCACCTGGACTTTTTTCCAATGGGTAGCTTCGCATCTCTTGTTCTGGATCACTGTCGCATAGATAATCAGAATCTTCATCACTGACTTTATTTTCTGAACTTTCTTTGGTACTTCTCCCAGAACACAACTGCTCACTAATGTCACTACTTGAACAACGTCTACTGCACAAAACTTTATCCCTGCTACTTTTACTCTTTTTTCTAACTGAACTAGAGGACAGCTTTGAAGTTTTTGAAAGATACGACATCTCTAAGTTCTTTTCTTCAAGTAAACTATCTCTATACGTATTTGAAACAGAGGGTTCTCCATACTCCTCAATTTTTGAATTTAGCCTACTCTGCGAAATTTTTGATTCTCCTCCTTTGCTGCCTTTGTTTCTTGTCGCAGACTTAGTATTTTTCAGAGGGTCTTTCAACCTCTCTTTTTTTTCATGCATTTTATTTCTGACTTTCATATGACTATACAGACTGTTTGAAGTTCTGTTCCAGTAACTATACCGAACATTTTTACTTCTTGATCTTCCTTCAGTTACATCAACTATTTTACTTGGAAGCTTTGTGCTCTTCACATGGTTTCTATCCCTTTCATCCAACATCTCACTTCTAATTTTCTTATGTAAATAATATTCATCTCTTCCCTTATACCTAACATATTTTGAGTCAGATCTTTCCACACCATCATCAAAAGCTTCTGGTGTATATTGTTTGGCACTTTTCACACGGTTGCTATCTCTGCCTCGTAAATCATGGTCTTCTGAATCATCGTCCCTCCGGTTTGCATAGAAATGTGGCTTATCAGAACTTCTGCTCCTTGAACTAGAGTCATATCTGATGTACTTTACCCTGTGCCTTCCTTCTTGACTCTCGTCAAAATGTTTAGAACTCGACTTTGTGTTCCTTTCATGGCGAGAGCCAGAGTCTTGGAATGCATGACGTTCACTTGATTTGCGATAAAATATGTTGCGCGCACTGTTGGCTAAATAACGTGATCTCTCCCTCATCTCTAACCTGCCCCGATGTCTCTCTACAGAGGGAATGTAGTCATGTATTCTGGGGCGAGAAAAGTCTCTCTTTTCTTTGCACTTATCTTTGTCATTGTGTGTTTCCAACCTATGAAGCTCTAAATGCTTGTCATCTTTATGAGAAACTTTCTCCTTCTTAGGACCCTCATATAAACTGCTCAATGGTGAGATCATATCTTTATTTTCTGAAAGCTTGTCATTTATTTTTTTCGGTACTCTTAGCAAACTTATGTCAGTGACTTTGTGGCTACCATATTCACTTGAATTAAGACTTTGATCAGAACATTTATAGGTTTCCTCATGTTCATTTTGTTTGTTTTTATGATGATCCACAGATGTGCTACATTCTTTGGCATGAGATTCATCTTCATCAGCTGGTAATAGGTTTAAGAGTTCGTAAAAAGGTGTTATATTGCATGTAACTTCGAAGTCATCCACTAACAGTTTCACAGCACCATCACTGTATTCAAAAGAAGGTGGTTCACATTCTAAATGAGGACCATTATTTTCGTATGAAATATAGATTACTTTCTCAATGGGTGATGCGAAGTCTTCCTCAATGACTGGATCTCCTGTTTCTAAGATATGCTCTGATGACAGATCTTCATGAGCAGACAGAACTTGGGTGCTGTCTCGTGCAGGCAGGACAGTACCACCTTCATTCTTACCAGAGAGCATAATACCTTCAGCTGCAGCAGGACTCTCGCCCAACAACTGTCCCGAGTCAACAGGATAAGTTTCTTGATCAATTACAAGATTTTGCTCGTGACTAGATGAAATCATTCTCATCTTGTCTACTGCTTGTAATTCATTTGTGGTAAATTTGCTACTATTTTCAGTAATTCCACCATTTTTAGTGAAACCAGGTAAGCAATCTGAAGTACCCTTGCTCACTGAATCTGCAAGTTCTAGATTTGTTTCACTTTCTATACTACGTTCTTTGCAATCACTATGTTTCACAGATGAATTCCTTTTGACCAAACTAGGTGGGTTAGGTGACACTTCATGTTTTTTTCTATGCTCAGATGACTGTGGCACATTAGTCTTTGTCTTCTTTTGACAAGAAACTTCATTTTTGGCAGTGACTGAGCGGTTTACTTTTAAATTACTTATTTCATTCTCCGTCATATTGTCATACTGTATTGAGTCACGTTGTGAGCAAATTTTTTCTCTTGAGCAGTGTGCTGCTGAAGCATTTTCTTCAAATTCTTCCCCCTTTCCACAAACTTTCTTTTTTAACGACTTATTAATTTTTTTAGACACTGTTTCCTTTCCTTTTTCTAGAATGTTTTCTTTAATATCTGCTTTATTGGAAGATGAAGATTTTTTATCCTTTTTCTTTGATGTGCATCCCAATGAACTTATTTTTCTTGATACTGTGTTTTTCGAGTTTGGCAACAAATTATCCTTGTGTATTTTGTTTGGCACTGAAGAAAGAATGTTTCCACTTGATAACTTTAAGGCCAATTCATCAGATACCGAATTCTGTATTTCACAGGTTGTTTTTTCAACTGACTTGCATGTGTATGAAGATGATGAATCCCTTTCAGAAATATGTGACTTAATATCCTGACCTACATGGTTACTTTCTGAATTAAGAGAGTTCTTTGACAAACTGTCAAGAGCAATCTGGATTCCATCTGCTGTAGCATCCTGAAATGAAGACACATCTGTGTTGGAATAATCCTTTCCTATAGTGCATTTATTGGTACCTGCAGACTTCTGAAGAGCTGTATCATCATCTGGTGATGCAAGCACCATTTCAGCCAACTCGCTTGAATTTGAAGCCGAAGCCGAGGTACGTACACCCAACAAATTTAGACTGGAGTCTGCATGCTCTCCTGTGTCTCCTGCGGAAACAATTCCTTTTTCTAGAACACATATTTTTTTGTTCCCTGAAAGATTTATTTTAGTAACTGGAACATCAGACAAAACTGGCTTGTCGGATTCTGACAATATGTTGCTTTTTTCTTCCAACACTTTCCCCTTTCTGCTGCTTGTCACTGAGCGGTCTCTGAGGGAAAGTTTTGGAAATTTAGCAGCTGGGCGACCAGTATTTTTACTTTTCGAGCCACGCCCACCAACACTTGAATGTCGTCTCTTCCGTGATTTAACATCCTTGTCACAACTAGACGTGTTCGATAGTATGTCTTCCAGAGTTCTTACTGGTGAAATTTTATCACTTAGTTTTGATTTTGTTTTATCACCAATATTATGTACACTAGCAACAGCTTCATTTGTTTCCAGTTCGCCATGCATACGAGCAAGCTTGAGTTCTATTTCCGAAGTTAACACAGAGGTGTGCGTGCTATGCAATTCCTCTCTTGAACAATCCAATTTTGTGCCGGAATGTGCTACAGCTTGTTGCTGCATGCGCAGCCTTTCAGCTATGGCATTTACACCTTGTTTGTGTGATTTGTTTGTTTTTTTCACAGCTTCCGCTACTGCAGAAATTTCTATTTCCTCATTTGCTTTGCCATCTTTGGCTGCCATTTTGGAAATGCTTCCTGCAGTCTTCTCCTTACAATTTTTACTCGAGACCTCTGTTGCACTTCTCCTCCTCTTGGCCTTTGGTGGTTCTTTCAGTTTAGCCAAAGTTCGCAATCGTTTCTCTTCAAGTTCCAACCACAATTTCCCATCTGGAAGACACAGATCGAGAGCAGTATTTGGCTGTTCTGCGATTTGTTTGGTATTACTGCCACTAGTATCGTCCTGAACTGTATCTGAAATAGTCTCTGTTACTGGACCCTCACTCTGCAATGCAGCTGTTGTTTTGGTGCTTGTTTCTTCTGAATCATCTTCTTTGAAGGTGTCCTGCTGAAAAGTGTTTTTGCTTGGGTGAATATCTGCTTCTTTCTCCTTGTTATCCTCAGAATCTGTTGGTTTAATTTCATCACTAACATCTGAACAATTACCAAACAGTTCACTGCTCAGTGTACTAGATTCAGTACTAGTGTTCAGTTTTCTTGTTGAACCTGTATTAGAGGTTTCCTTTTCAGTCTTACTATTTTCACATTCCATACAATTAATCAATTCTGTACTTTCATCATCACTACTAGACTCTTCAGAGGATGAGGTATCTGAGTCTGAAGTGGTTATGCTATTTTCATCACGTTTGGTTCTGAAATTTCTGAATGAGGAATTGATTTTACTCTCAGTTTTAGCACCTTTTCCTCTAAAGATAAAAACTGATGTTCTGGCACAAGAGCCACTTGTTTCTTTATTATTCAAAGACATTTCATCATCAGAAGCAACACACTTTTCATCTTGACTACTTGCATCCTTTGTTTTGTCTACGGATTGCAAAGAAGACTGTTGTAAAGAATCTGTAATTTCTTCACTTGCAAAATCAGAGTTTAAATTTGAATCCTGTGGAGTTACGCAACATGTAACTACAGATTCGATACACTCCTCTTCTGTATGCTCTTTCTGTACATCTTTATCACTGCTGATGTGTTTCTCATCTGTAGCTGGCCTATTTTCATCTTCAAGTTTACTTCTTTTCCCAATTTGGCCATCTATGCTTTCATCTCCAACATGATTTTCTTTTTCAATTACAAAATTCATAACATCATTTCTATTCTGCTTTAGTTTTGCTACATTTTCCACAGTTGACAAACACTGATGACTATCCTCATTTTCCTGTTGACTAATTAATCCTGCTTTATCTGGTAGTGCTGTACTACTCATCACCTCTGTTGTATTTGCAGCTGTTTTTATTTTTGCCAAGGTTCCAACACCTTTAGTTTTTTCAACTACTCCATCTTTCTGCTCTTTGACTTGTTTAACAGAGTCATGCTGTCCCACGATTTGTGAGCAAATTTGATTATCTTGAACCTGTGATGCAAATTGGTCTTCCACTAATACTGACTTACCAACATTCTCATTTTCTTGAATGGTTGTTATTGCTTTCTCTCCTGATGGCTTTCTACTAGCAGCTTCTTCAGTCTGGTCTGCTGTTTGCAAACATTCTTTTGTTATGCTTTCACAAAGTGATTCAGTTTGTTTCAATGTTTTGCTAACTTCTTTTTGGGAACATTCACTAAGCTCAAAAGTAGTTTCCGTTACGCTTATCGAGGGTTTGTGGCTGTCTGTTGGTTTGCCATCTGGAACAGTAGTCACATTTTGAGTCGTCCCTTTAGTTTTTTCACACACATAAGCCACTTTATTTGCTTCCATTCTGCAGCACTCATCGATCAGGACTTGTTCCAAAGACATCTGTTGATGGTTTGGGTCATCTGGAGGCTGATAATATGAAGAACATGAAGAGTAATCAGTTGAACGAGAAGGATACTCACCAGTACTTGATTCATTAATGAGATCTGTTTCTAATGACCTTGGTGTTATTGGAATATTTGGTGTGCATGGGAAATGTGGAGTCATTATAGTGTCCTTGTAAGTTGCTATATGTTCCTTTATCAACTTTGTTATTGGAGTGTCTTCAACAATTCTGGGACTAACGATACGAGGTGTCATAGGAACCATCAGACTGACATCAGTACCAGTGTCCGTCTTCTCTGGTGTATCGAGCAGGGCAGCTTGTGAACACGAAGGTACAGGATGAGTCACGTCATTATTAACATCAGTGCATTCTTCAGATAAGTCCAGTTTCCTACCTGCCATTAACTGGTTCCTCACTAAAGTTCTCTTCTTAGCAGCTTTCAGATTTGTTGGCGACTGTACCACCTTTGATGTAGTGCTTTCCGTGGTAGAGAACACTCCACCAGACATCTTTTTTTCACTGTCAAGGGTGATTCCATCCTTTTCCTTCTCAATAGGTTTGTGAATATTTTTACTTGGTGATGGATTTTTCCTGTGTTTTCTAATACAAGAATTATTTTTTTCTACTACAGTGTTATTTGTGCGACAGATACCTGCATTTAACGCATCAGTGCTGCCTGATAACCTACTATTTCCATCTTTGGACTTATTTTTATTTTCATCAGAAGTATAAGGATTTTCTTCAGAAACATTGGGTTTTGTTGGTGTGATATTACTATCTTCATCATTGCCCATTTTTTCGAAACTGTAATTTTTATTGACACCATTTTCTAAAACAGTTTGATTACATTTATCTATTTTTTCTATACACACCTTTACAATTTTATTAGGTACTTTCGACTTGGACTTTTGTCTTGGCTGTTTTTTCACAGTATTCTTACATTTTGTCAGTCTGCTTGCTTTACCAGCCAATGGTGACTTAGCTTTACTTTTAAATGGACTCTGTTTCAGTGGTGTCTGCATACTGCTTTTCAAGGGCGTCTTGACAGTTCTCTTCAGTGATATCTTCGTACTGCTTTTCAAGGGCGTCTTGACAGTTCTCTTCAGTGATATCTTCGTACTGCTTTTCAAGGGCGTCTTGACAGTTCTCTTCAGTGATATCTTCGTACTGCTTTTCAAGGGTGTCTTGACAGTTCTCTTCAGTGATATCTTCGTACTGCTTTTCAAGGGTGTCTTGACAGTTCTCTTCAGTGATATCTTCGTACTGCTTTTCAAGGGTGTCTTGACAGTTCTCTTCAGTGATATCTTCGTACTGCTTTTCAAGGGTGTCTTGACAGTTCTCTTCAGTGATATCTTCGTACTGCTTTTCAAGGGTGTCTTGACAGTTCTCTTCAGTGATATCTTAGTACTGCTTTTCAAGGGTGTCTTGACAGTTCTCTTCAGTGGTGTTTTAGACTTATTTCTCAATGGAGACTTTGAAGTTTTTACGCATCTCTCTGTGCTAACTTCTAATGGTGACTTCTTATCTGTACTGTAACAGATTCCACAAGAACTCTGATATGTCTGTTTACTTTTCACTCTTCTATTTAATCCTTTTATAGAAGTATTTTTGTTTTCCACAGGAACGCGGTTATTTTCTTTTAATGGTGTTTGTCGAACACGCTTTCGTTTTTTCACAGACTGTTTACTTTCCGTGGAAATTTGAGGAACAATTCTATTTTCTGAATCTTCAATAGCCCTAGTATCTATTGTACTCCTTTCAGAAGATGAACCACTTATGTACTCCATGCTGCATTTAATGAGTTCACTTTCTATTCTTCTAGCTTCTTCTGCGGCAACTTTCTTTGTGTGTCTACTCTCCTTTCTGGACTGTGTACTTTTAGAAGGTGGCTCAGGATCTGAATAACTTGGGCTCAGCAAAGCACGAAGAGCTGAATCCCAAGTGTCTGTTGACTTTTTTGTAGCTATTTTATGTTTATCAGTACTGCCAGATTCTGTGAGCTCTCTCCCATCATCAACAACAGATTTTTTAGTCTGGGTCTCACTATTTTCCCCTGGAGAGCTTTCAGGAATGATGAGACCTGCTCCTGTCACCTTATCCCAGTTACCACTAAGAGGCGTGGCCGGACTCCTCGTTGCTATAGGGCACACTATATCGGCACTGTTGTTTTCAGTTGTGTCTCGATCAACTTGACTTTCATTCAAAGTGCTTTGTGTAGAAACCCTGTTAACAGGAGACTTGAAGAGGCTCATTCTGCGAACAGACTTTGACATTTTAGGTGAAGTCTGAGATATAACTTTCCCTGAAACTTTGGGCGAGGTGTTGGATTTCCTGATGCTTGTGGGTTTTAGGGGTGTGTTGAAGTCTAGGGTTCGAATGTGATTACGTTTTCTACGTGGCGTGCTAAGGCTAAGTCTGCGAGAGTTTAAGCCTTTCTGTTTCAAGCCAGAAGAAACAGTTGGTGTGTTCCGAGGATAGATCTCCAGAGGTGGCGGTGCATCATGAGAAACACTATTACCGGTAACACTCAAGTTATGTTCGCTTGCTGAAACAGTTTCTGTAGTAGGCGAGAGAGTGTTTTTACTGATATCGATCAATTTCATTAACTGTGGACTCACTACAGATTCAGAAACGTTTGGTGAGTCTTTGTTAGCAGACTCCAGCAGATTCAGTGCTCCAAGCAGCTGTTCCCTACCTTCGTGATCTTTTGCAACAGGACTGTCCAAGCAAATTGCTGGCAGAGACTGAGTGCATGGATTGCTATCAGAGAAGTGAACCGGCTCTTCTGAAACAGGATAGGAATACAAAGTCACAGGGTTGCCATCTGTTCCTGGTGGGATCACCACCAACTGTTGGCTCAGCGATGGGCTACTTGGAATGACAATTAATTTCTTGCTGAGAGGTGCCCGCTCCTTTTTAGGCAAAATTGGAATGTACCCTTTCTTCCGTGAACCAACTGGTACCACTGGTGCAGATGGACCTAAAAAAAAACATATTTCATGAAAAGAAATAACAAGTTTACAAAAATTAACACACAGTATACATTTGGATGCCACAAATAAAGAGTAAATCTTACATACAAAGAATGCAGAGGTCTGCGAAATAATATAACACAAAGTAAAAATAAACACAAAAGTCTTTAAAGCAGTATACACACACATACAAGTTTATTCTGAACTCCAGGTACACACTGTGAGATGATTCATTATGGAAAATGAGATAAACACAATATGACCTAAGACCTAATGTAATTACTAAGTGAGAGACCCACCATTAAAAATTGGGAATTAAAATGGTTATTTTCAAAATGTCACATATTAAATAGAATTGAACAACAAACTTGTGATAGTGTAGTCTGATTTGACTGCGCATACCGTCCTGTCAACATTACATGATTTCGTATGGAACAACTAACATGTGGTTATAACTAACTACCAGCCTGGCAAGACAGGTTACAACTAGTGATGGGTAATATTTCCTGTCACTGTAACTTTGTAACTGCTCCGGGGTTGTTACTGTCACATGTCGTGACAGAAGATTTCAAGTAACAGTGACAGCAAACAAGTCGACCGGTTCCCATGAGTCAGTGATTAGTGCCAGAGATTATCTGCATCACTTGTCACTAGGATGCATGAATGTGTATAGTTTCTACCATGTCACTGGTCCTGGCAAAGATTACACGATACGCTGAGTCGGCCACGCCTAGCTAGCTAAGTGAAGGCAGTTTAGTAGATGTGGCGATATTGCCTCAAGAAAAATAAGTGGCTACTTTTTTATGTTAAATTTGGCTGTTTCAATTGTAGTTGCAAGATATAAAGTGAATAAAGTATATTTATGAAGGCAGAACTGTGAAAGATTCTATCCATAATGCGCAAATGGATTGTATCAATCTGCAACAGATGCCTCGAAATATGGGGTGTTTTGGTAATTCGTATTTAGGCAGCTCTATTGTACAATAAATTATCTAAAAATCATTACAAAGTTTGAACTGTGTTTTAAATGATATCGAAACTGTTTATCATCATGGTTAAAGAAAACAGTACACAGAGAAGGTACAATGAATGGTACAATGAATTAAATAAGGGAAGATGACAAGCAGTGACATTTCTCACCGAGACTTATGTGTCACAGTCACTGGTTGTCACCGTTCTGGAAATATCCCTACTCCCATCTCTACTTGCAACCTACGGCATCATTCAAATTCTGCATATTTTCTTGAGTATCATTTGCCTGTGAGGATTCATAAACACCCATTGGTGACACACTTTTGTTGATTAGTAACATGGCACCTGTAATTTCCTAATAATATGCCAAGATATTACCCACCAAATGTTCACAGATGGTACACATCAATTCAAACTCACACTATCCATAATTTTTTTTTTTTCATCCCATGTAGTTTCTGATACTTTGCAAATGACAAATTTAATTTCCCAATTTCCGAGGGGGTGTCTCTCACTTAATAATTTTATTGCGTCATGAGTTCTATTGTTTTTTCTACTTAATTTTCCATGATGAAACACAAAGTTTGTACCTGCAGTTCAGGAAACTCAACTTTAAAGGTACTGCAGATGAAACATTTTTGCCAGCACTAATGTTAGTTACTTTGACTACTGCCAATCATTATGAATATCACACAAGGAAGGGGATGGTCTCAAATTGTATATTTTATTGACAAAATGTTTACATGACACAGTTTTTTTTTAATGTACTTTGTAATTTGACATATCATAGACTGTACCTGACAAAACTTATGAAACACCAACTAACAAAATATTAAAGTGTCAAATCAACATCATGTGAAGAATAGGGTTTTTTTGGGAAGAGTTTAAAAATATGATCACTATTTCCTATTTTGGTAAGGTCACATATAAAAAAATCTAATTTGCTTTTACGCACCGGTATTCCTCAAATTTGTGTTTCAATACCGTATTTTTACTATTACACTTATTGCCATATAAATTTTAAGACTATAGATTAAGCATGAAACCAAACATATGATCTAATTATGCTGCAAATCAAAAACACTTTTACACGGAGGAAGTTGCTATCACATCTGGTTTCACAAATGTCAGGTGAGCACCAAACCAGGTGAACTGGCAGGCCACAGGCGTGTTGACATACGGTCAACACTCCTGAGAAACCTCAGCTGTATGTGAAAGAGCATTATCTTGCTGAAACTGGTTCCTGCCAACTCAACCATAAAGGTAGCACGTGAAATTGGCACAATGTCTAAAACATACCGCTGTGCATTTAATGACTCTCATTATCACTGCCTGTGGCAAACAATGATCAGATGAGATGGCAAGTTTGAGGAATATGACATTAAAAAATAGTTGCTTCCCTAACTCCTAGTTTTCAGAGTCTCCTTCAAAGTAATCACCTTCAGCATCAACACAGCGATCCCAGTATTTCCTCCATGACTTCATGCATCCCTGAAAGTTTTCTAGCATGATTAGGGGACAAGGCGAATAGGGGAAGGAGTGGAATTACTGTAATGTTACTGACCATTAATCTGATAACACAATCAATTGTTGATATAAACAAAGCATTAAGTAATCATAGACATTGTACGTGAGCGCTTCACAACCTCATTAACGAAATGACTATGCATAATTGTGCGTCGTCTGGTTTTATTGCAGCCGTAGATATCAATCATCACAAACATCAACCAAGAGTCGACACATGTAGCAGAGTTGTTTTCATTTCAATACAGCTCTAGAGGTTTATCAATGAAAAATTATTGATTCACGAGACACGAAAGGTGATTGTCCACTTAGTGGCACAGTGTTGCCCAGAGCATGTTAACTAAAGTATGGTCCAATGGCTATCTTATTGAAAATGTACATGTGTTTGAAGTTAATGTGTCCCCAAATGATAAAACTAATTTTGCAGGTCTCTAGGTATACGCTGTTGAATGTTCAATAAGCACTTTAAAAGCCGTGCTGAAAAACTAATTTTCTTCTCAGTTTGTATAATTTTGAAATGTGCAAGTTTTACACTGCCATGGGCCTAATTACTTAAACCATGTGTCAGACAAGTGAAAGTGTGAAACTGTTTGATATGTAACTCTGTTACTGTTATGCCAATTTCAGCTCTACTGAATATAAATCACTTAACACAAACTTGAATTGCCATAAATTAAAACATTACACTCACAATACAACGTCAAATCTAGGAACCATTTTTCTTAACTCACTGCAAACTTTACTGGGAACATTCATGTAAGTGCAGCACGTATGAGCAGTGATTTTTTTCGAAGGTTGATTTCAGAAGTGATTACTTTACAGTGAACAGACTATAACTTCCTGCAGCTTGAACATACCCCAGATCTTTTCTGGGACCTTCTCCAACTATCCTATTATCCCCTACTAATATCCACGGCTCTAAATTCTCACCCGCTGCAAATAGTGGGGATGCTTAGCCACTGTGCAGGATATTTGCTCTTCTTCCCTTATTATTCACCAACTGCTTATCTCTGCCCAAGACATATCTTTTACTAGACTTCAACCTACTAGTATCTGAGGATTTCTGTGAATTAAATTTACTTTTTGGGCAATCACAGTCTTCCAATACATATGCCTACATTTGTGTTAGAGTTGTATGCTTAAGTAAAGGTTGGGCATACATTACACAAAATAGTAAGCTAACGGATTTTCAAGAGATGAAGGGGGAGAGAAAAGTGAAGGGGGAGAGAGAAAGATGAAGGTGGAGAGAGAGAAAGATGAAGGGGGAGAGAGAAAGGTGAAGGAGGGAGAGGCTGAAAGGGGGAGAGAAAGTGTGTGAAGGGGGAGAGAAAGCTGGTGAAGTAGTGAGTAAGTGAAGAGATTTGGAAGGCTCTTAATATCGAGGTCTTGAAAGTTGATGAGGGTGATTGAGGTGAGTATCGAGCAGAACCGAAATGAAAGAGCGGGGAAATCGGGAGATCCCCGAGAAAACCCGCCGACCAGCAACATTGTCCGGCACGATTCCCACATGCCAAAATCCAGGAGAGGGGTGAATAGGTGGAGAGGGAAATGGTTTGGACAGAGGTGGAAAGGGGCAGAGAGAGGGTAATGGGGGGAGAGA
>NQII01001085.1:243584-308777 GCA_002778355.1 Clitarchus hookeri | reverse complement strand
GTGGTGAGGGGAAGGGGTGTGGTGAGGGGAAGGGGTGTGGTGAGGGGAAAGAGGGGACAAGAGTTGGAGTGGAGATGGAGTGTAGAGGGAGAAGAGGGGTAGGGGTGATTAGGTGAAATGGGGGTGAACAGGGGTAGATGGAAGAGAGCTTTGTTTGCATGAGGCAGAGGAATATCCTGGAACTTTAGCAAGCCACAAAATGTGTTAACAATTTGCTTGGCACACTCCCTGAGTTATGTTTACATTATGTGATAGTTTTGTAAATTTCTGCTCAGTGTTCTATATAACACAAGCCACAAAGTTGAACTGTATCTTAATGTCTTGGCGAACCTTGTAGGCAGAAGAGACAGGTTATTAGATGTGGGGTGGAAATCAATTTCTTAATTAAATCTGAAACCAAAATAAGTATAAGTTTCTTTGTTTGGCAAGATACTGAACTGTTAGCATTCTGCTGTAATAATGTCCTGTTCAGTGCAACCATTCAAATTTTATTAGTGAAAAGCAATTTTGCAACAGTCAGGCAAATAGTACCTGAAACCTGCATAGGTTTTCAGAAACTTATAGTGAATGTAATAAATTAATTTAAGAGTATACTGTTATAATTAGAAAATAAACAAAACATTATAATGGTGATTCTTTGTGTTTATTACGGATGAAAACAAAAACTATGACCAACTGATTTACCTCTTATTTTCAACTTGAAATTTAATTTTCTATAACAAGATATGACTTGACATAGGCTGTTCATGGTAAAGTGAGCACTTTTGAAGCCCGAGTTACTGTTTCTTTTCAGCCATTTTTTAATCCTTTAGCCACATTTTAAATAAGAATTGCCATGCAAGTAATAAACACAGTGTATATATTACACCGCACTCTAAACTTAACATCTACGACTAAAATAAAATACATTTATTGACTATTATTTCAAATGAGAGAACTTTCAAAAGTGCTCACTTTACCGTGAATAGCCTAGGTTGTTAGGTGTGGGAAAGCAGCTAAGTGTCTCATAGTAGTGTAAACGCACAGAAGCCAACATCTTCAAAATTCGAGCTGTTTTCAATATATTTCTGTGAACTGGACTGTCCTCAGAATATAAAAATAAATAATTTTATATATATATATATATATATATATATATATGAGTATAAAAGAATACCCAAACTTTGAAGGTCTATAATAGCAAAACCAAACCTACAACCTTGATTGACCAATAAAATGAACCATAGAACCGTGAAGTTTGTTTACCATAAATTCATAAATGTTCAATGTGACCACCACGAGCAGCCCAAACGACATCAATGTGATAATCAAACTCATTCCACACTCTTGTCAGCATGTCCAGTGTTACGGTTTGGATGGTGTCCGTAATTCTCGTTCTGAGGTCGTCAATGTTAGCCGGCAATGGTGGACAAAACACTTGATCCTTTATGTACCCCCATAGAAAAAACGCACGGGGTAAAATCCGGGCTTCTTGGGGGCCAGTGATGAAGAGCCTGGTCACCAGCTGCTCCTTGACCAATCCAGTGTTGCGGCAACGTCTCGTTCAGGTATCCGTGAACAGCTAGGTGCCAATGGGGTGGCGCACCATCCTGCTGGAAAATGAAGTCTCCCGCCACCTCTTCTAACTGAGGAAACAACCATTCTGTAAGCATGTCCAAATAAGGGATTCCAGTAACTGTAGACTCATGAAAAAAGAAAAAGCCCAAAACAGTGTCTATGGATACAGCGCAAAACACGGTTCACTTTGGAGGAAGCGCGCTCGTGTTCGGTGGTTTCATGTGGAGGCTCCTGACCCTATATCCGCACGTTGTGCCGATTCACCTTACCATTTGTATGGAACGTCGCTTCATCGCTAAAAACCAGCGTAGACATGAAGGCATCGTCTACCTCGTTCTGGGCAAGAAAGAGCACGCAGAAATCACATCTCAGTTCTTTATCCCTTTCAGTAAGAGCCTGTACAAGCTGTAACCTATATGGTTTGTACAGCAATTGCTTTTGCAACACTGTCCATACAGTCGATTGAGGGATTTGAATTTTACAACTAGATTGTAGAGTTGATTTTCTCGGACTGCGAAAGAACGCTTGTTGAATACGTTGCACATTCTCTTCGGACATATGCCGCCACCCGGAACTTTTGCCTTTGCAAAGGCACCCTGTGTCACGGAACTGATGAAACCAACGTACAATACTCCACCTATCGGGAGGACTAACCGATTCACATTTAGCAAACTGAATAACAGAGAACGCCTTCTGTTGTTCCGTCGCCATCGTGATGCGGACTAACACCCAACACACGCTCATAGTGCGACGGCAGACGCTCCCAGTGTGGTCTCTCTGCACATAAAGGAAACATCAGACCACTCCCTTCACATTGACGTGTCAAATGCGAGCTCGTTACCCCCTCACCCCCTCAAACAGAGAGTTATGAACGCCATCCAAACCACAACACCGGACATGCTGACAAGAGCGTGGAACGAGTTTGATTACCGCATAGATGTAGTTTGGGCCGCTCATGGTTGCGACATTAAACATTTATGAATGTATCGTAAAAAAAAAACTTTACGGTTCCATGGTTCATTTGGTTGATCAATCAAGGTAGTAGGTTGTTTGGTTTTGATATTATATATTTATATACACACACAGTAAAGCCTTGTCACCAGATTCTTACAGTGTCTTTGTTCCCCCACCCCTTTTAGAGAAGGGGGAGTGTCTGGCAGTGGGGGGCAGCTTAGAGCAATAAATACTGCATGCCAGAAGCTCAAAAGGGGGTAAAGGACAGATATTCAGAAAGCNCCCCCCCCCCCCCTCCCCCCTGTAGCTAATAGTGTGGTGTACTAAAATTTTATCTGCTGCAGCTGGATCTGAAACTGCTTTGTATGGTGGTGTGTGATGACTAGAGGAAAGCACTAAGAGGGGAGAAGGTAGATTCGCTCCACGAGTGGAATTGGGTTGTGTGCCAAACAAATGGTTCACAATCTAAAAACCGCAGTACAGCACTTTGCTAGCATAAGAATTGTAGTGTTGCATGCAGGCTAGACAGGTTTGCTTTCAACACTCTGCCAATGTAAAATCACAAAAGAAAACAGGAAGTGAAATACACACCTGCTGGGCCAGATTATGCGTGATTATGTGAGGTATACAAAAGTAAGCATGGCATTGAGTACTCTGTCACTTTTTGAAAGTAGAATGATTTGCACCCATCAAATGCTGTGCTCATACAAAAATCTATGATCTTGTTCTAATTATTATGACTTTATTGCGATTTCCAAGACCCCCTCTTAATTTCCATGATTTCCGTAACCGGTTCACACCCTGCAATAGAAGCATAAAATTGAATATACATGTGGTTGATGGTTAACTTGTCCTCAGATGAATTCACAAAATTTCCAGGTCTCTTATTATAAGATAATAGTGTACTGAAAAAATAATATTTTTCAGTCTCTATGGATACAAAAAACTGTATGTTTGGGATGAATTTTTTTTTTTTTTTAGAAATAAGCGTACTAATTAATACAAAAGCCGAAATATTTATGAATGTTTACTTACGTTTAGCAGGGTTTAGAATGTTGATCAACTGCAGATTCTTCTCATTTCCACACAGAATTAATGGCATCTGCATTAGCTGAGCCTCTGTTAGTGGCTGGGAGATGCTGACAGTTCCTTTCTCCGTTACAGAAATGGGCATAGTACATCCTGCATCTGGCTGAGTTGCCACTGTNGGGAGATGCTGACAGTTCCTTTCTCCGTTACAGAAATGGGCATAGTACATCCTGCATCTGGCTGAGTTGCCACTGTGCCGTCCTCTTCTGAAATGCCTATCGATAATACTTGGCCATGGTGCAGAGCCGTTCCACTCGCGGCTGGTTTACTANGCCGTCCTCTTCTGAAATGCCTATCGATAATACTTGGCCATGGTGCAGAGCCGTTCCACTCGCGGCTGGTTTACTAACATGAGTAATAATCGTTGCACTTTCATCAACCACATAATTGTTCGATAATGGTATGTCTGAACAACCACTGGAGTGTGGGAAATTACTCACAGTGTTGCAAACATTTTCCCCCCCTTCTCCCACACAATTAAAATGTAAAGTTTGATTACTGACACTTGGCGGCATGTTAATTTCAGGGTGGGAGAAACAAGTTTTGCTGCTGTCTGTTGTTATGCTGCCGGCATGATAAGGTTTATTTGAGCTGCTCATAATTTGCTGCGGCATTACACTCGCTACACTGCAAATGGATTGCTGACTTCCTGCACTGACCACAGAAACTGGACTTGAGCTGCCTGTTTTTGGTCCACTAAGAAGTGCTGCACGATTTGGTGACAACGAATAATTTGAAGGAAAATTGCCGTATGTGTTCGCTGTATTTGCCTGTGAAGATATACACACCAAACTGTAAACTGCTTTGCCACTGCTGTCATTTGAAAGTGTAGCTGAGAAAATTGTATCAGCACTGTCAACAACTTTCCCACCTAACAAATCACCTGAATTTGTCAATGAGGTACATCCTTCTCCATTAGGATTTTCTGAAAAAACTGAACTAGAGACTCCNACAAATCACCTGAATTTGTCAATGAGGTACATCCTTCTCCATTAGGATTTTCTGAAAAAACTGAACTAGAGACTCCTGATCCTTGTTGAGACGAACAATGAACAGTTCTGCTTTCAACACCGGTTTCACCTGGAAACTTAGATGGGTCAGCTTGCTGCACTTGGCTTGGATGTGACGAAATTGTGACTGTAATCTCACTGCTGCTGCATGGCTGTTTTTGTGAAACGTCCGACGAACTTGTTGCTGTAGACTCCGATGTTACGCACTTTACGCTGTCCACTGTCTTGAGTGTGTCCGAACAAAGGTTGAAGCTTTCACCAAAGGAAGGCAACGAAACATTTCCGTCGACAAGCTGGTATTTGTCACTTTGCATAGATGCGACCTCCTTTGCGAAATGGTCTATGCACGACGCAGACATGATGGAGTTATGGTCGTGGCTAGTGTCTGGGATGTCGCTAGAAACCAGATGCCCCAGAGTTGACTTGAAACATAACATTGGTGGAGACTGCTTGTTTGGCGAGAACACATTTGCATTTATGATAGACTCAATTGCAACAGCATTCTGGTGTTCCAGAGATACTGGACAGTCACTCCCACTGTCTCCACTTGTACCTGCAGCACTTTCATGCGAACTTTTGCAAATTTTTTCTTCCAAAGTTTGGCTACCAGACTTCTCCTTCTGCACCACAAAAGTTTCAACTGTGAAAAAAAAAAAAAACACAAAATTGATATTAAGAATAATAAACTGGATAAGTATTGACTATTAAACAAGACGGGTGCAATAGTATGGAGGAAATCTTAGGGAATAACAGCAGGGAGATGTAGAGGCTTGATGACGTGCAGTGAAGGAGGAGGAATGGTAAAATGACAGAACGAGATTAGTGCATTTTACTATGTTGACATGGTTATAGACTGGAAACAGCACTGGATGATTATGATAAAGCACTGAGTTAAGCAAGTCACTGCTGGAAATACCCTATGGTTCTCAAAAGCTCTACCAGTACTGCAGAAGGAAACATGGGCTCACAACTGCCAGGTGATACACAGACTATATTTATTTATACAATAGAACCCCAATTTCAAAAAATGTCATGGTTCCTAAAAATATTTTCTTGATTTTGCAGTTTTTTTTTACTTAAAATTTACCTATTTTAACACCCTGACACAAATTAATTGTATTAAAAACGTGTTTTTTCACGTTAAGACTGTTTCATCATCGATGGTGCAAAGTTAACACATTTATTTAAATTAAATACCAAGGCAGATGTTCTGCAAATGAAATGGTACTCCACAAGACCATAAACAATCTGTAGTTAACTAAAANATGGTACTCCACAAGACCATAAACAATCTGTAGTTAACTAAAATAAAGGTTAAATATTGTGCACTGCTGAACTTTTAACAAATGTGAAATCCATTTCTGTAAGCCTTTTTGTACAACATTTATTAATGAAATTTTAATTTGTTTAAATAGGAAGAAGTCTTCTGGATAAAAATATATTATAATACGACCATAAACGATTTAATGTTACCGAGAAAAAAGTTTACACTATGCACAACTTACCTTATAAGAAGTGCAAAATCCATTTCCAAAAAAACTTTTTGTACAAAAATTAATGATTTATTAATGAAATAAACAAATTTATTTCAATATGGAGAAGTCTTTTGGATATTTCAATAAGGAGAAGTTTTTTGGATAGAAAAATGCATCCCAAAAGGCAGTGGAAATCCCTCTAACCACCACAAAAATGTAAGCATTGTGGCACATACTATGGATATATGTTTTGCCAGTACAAAGAGCAACTTTCTCACTAAAATGAAATAAATAAACANATTGTGGCACATACTATGGATATATGTTTTGCCAGTACAAAGAGCAACTTTCTCACTAAAATGAAATAAATAAACAATTGTTTGTACGCTGCAACCACAATCATGCCTTCATTTATCTAACACATTGATTGTCCATAGCGGCACGTGTAAATTCGGCCGATACGCACGCACACAGCTGGTGCAAAGGACATGACCTACTTNTTGATTGTCCATAGCGGCACGTGTAAATTCGGCCGATACGCACGCACACAGCTGGTGCAAAGGACATGACCTACTTTTCAAGGACAACTGCGACGCGTACGACAGAGAAGCGAGGCGTGTTGCAGCAGAAACAGGCGCTGTTGGCACACCGTTATCATTGATGTAAAGAGTTGTATCCACAGTCGAAGCCAAAAAACTTAAATGATTCATCAATAAAAAGCACAAAAAACAAAATCCAAAACCATACATAAAATCATATTCGAATAAAAATAGCGTAAGCAGGTCAACAGGCAATGTAGTCACTCCACAATGCAACCTGTTATCAAAATCCAAGAAGAAAAGCCAAAAATCAAAGTAGTTATAACAGCACTATTGAAAAAAATTATCCAGAATATGAATACTGCACACAAAGGCATGGTGGGTGTGGTCACATGACATTATATATATATAATGATATTATGGTGTCATCTGATAGAGAATTGTCAGTCCTGTTGGCATGCTAAAGTATAACGGTTAAAGGATATGAGAGTCNATTATGGTGTCATCTGATAGAGAATTGTCAGTCCTGTTGGCATGCTAAAGTATAACGGTTAAAGGATATGAGAGTCTGAAATAACAGGCTTTGGAAGTAACACCTCTAGGGGAGAAGGGTATAGTTTCAAATGCATTTCATTCAAAACTAACAAATATGGACATTCATCTTTATACATAGGTACTATATAAAAGCNTATAGTTTCAAATGCATTTCATTCAAAACTAACAAATATGGACATTCATCTTTATACATAGGTACTATATAAAAGCACAATGCCTGTTTCAACACAACATAAAATGTTTAGGAGTTTTGTAATGGAAAAGGAAGGGGGAAAAAAATGTTTACTACTCTGATATCCGAAATATGTGATGGATGAAATACCTTGACCACTGTCCTTCTTGTTCCTTGCATTCCTGAGCCTCTGTTTCAGAGGAATGTCTAACAAGTTTGATCTGGGCGTGGAGTCACAACCGTCTGCCATGGGTCTTGTGTCTACACACGGGTGTCCTTCTTGTCCATCTTCTGCCTCTTTTTCTGTCTCATCCCCCACCAAAGGATCAATTGGCCCTGTATACATTTACAATTGGCATGCATAAATTACGACTACATTGACAGAAAAATAGTACCTTGCAAACAGATAATGATTGTGCTGGAAGTGTTCACATATTCGTCATCTAATGAATTCATTTAAAAGTAACTAAATCATGAGAACACTTCATACAAATACACTTCTATTACTTCAACTAAAAGGCAGTAACTGAGAAGTTCCTTTGTGTAAAATATATTTGATGTTTATGTCGAGCTCTGNCTATTACTTCAACTAAAAGGCAGTAACTGAGAAGTTCCTTTGTGTAAAATATATTTGATGTTTATGTCGAGCTCTGTAAAGCAAGTGCTTCGCTACCCTGAGTTGGACCAACGTGTACAACAGAGGACGCATGTTCGGAAGATGAAACATAAATCTTCAACACAAAACAAATTTATTTAGGGACATACTATATGTAACACTTTGAAATTTACAATTTTGCCTAGTAAAAAATATCCAGATTAATGAGGGGCCAAACAGGTGAGATTCTATTACAAATATACGTACTAGACTGTCACAAAAATAACAGTTCTATTGACAACACTTTCTGATTATCAACTGCTCTCAGTAAAAAAGGCATACTGTGTGTACCAAATTAAGGTACTGTAACACAATAGTGCTAAGCTGAAATATGTTTTTACTAATAGGTACCAACACATCCAGTATTTAATAATATTTACATCTACAATAATTTTTTTTACAAACAGTAAATATAAGGTGGTGGTGATATTACAAAGTGGTCTTCGCTCACCACCATAACGTGCTCACGCAAAAGTGTTAGCTTCCTGTGCAGTACAATTGCAGTGCGGCAACTTAGTAGTGCAGGTGATCCATGACCACCAGCGAGAAGCAATCGCTAGATATAAGTCCCGCGTCTCCTCCTCTCTTTCCTGCTCACCTCACCCCCATTGCAGAAGCCACAACTCGCCACAACATTACACATTTTTCCCCCCTGGAATCCTTCAAAAATAGGGTGGGGTATTTACACTGTAGGATGGCTTACACAAGTAAATATGGTTAGAGTGATTTTACACGCCATACTCGTCTAAAGTACGTAGTTATGTTATAAACGTTGCTTACATTTTATTCTTCAACTTAAATTGTGAAAATTGTATTTCCTGAAACTGAACTGTGGCTGGTTTCCTCTATATTNTTACATTTTATTCTTCAACTTAAATTGTGAAAATTGTATTTCCTGAAACTGAACTGTGGCTGGTTTCCTCTATATTGAAATGAAATACCTACAGTAGCATTTCCAGCGAATTAAGAAAGACTACCAGCAATCAAAGCATTTATCTCACAGAAGACACAAACAATATTAATACAGATTTACGGACAGCCATACACCTGGTACGAGTGGCTTAAACTATGCTAGCGACAGCTTTCATGCCTTGGGAAGAGGTTTCGTAAACAAAGACTGGGAGAATAACAACTAAGCAGCACGAGGACGCACATTACAGCTCCAGCTGACATCTCTTTGTCACCGTCCCCATCACACTGTGCTTACCAATACTTATTTCTAGCGACTTTCCCCTTTGGCTATTCTCCCCAGCAGAACTGAACTGACAGTGAAACATCAACGACTTTAGTCGTTGCAGTGACTGAAAATTCCTCAGTTACTTCTTCCAGAGGTGGCCAAAACTGCATTGGCTGCTGTCAAGTCCCAAAAGGGCATTATGCGATGGTGCGGATGCTAGTAAATACGGTACGACCTACACATGCTCACTAGCGCATGACTTTTGTTCCTTACTTATTTTTGCATTTTCCCCTCTGCTCCCACACCTTCAACAACGGACAAGCAGTAAAAAAAAAAAAAAAAGCCCTGCTAGATGTTATTTACAACTTTACTTCCAAATTAATTTAAGGTNCGGACAAGCAGTAAAAAAAAAAAAAAAAGCCCTGCTAGATGTTATTTACAACTTTACTTCCAAATTAATTTAAGGTATTGGGAGGTTTTTTTAATTACTTGATGGTAGTGTTTATCCACTGTTTGAAACACACACACACACACGTGCGCACACACACACGTGCGCACACACACACGTGCGCACACACACACGTGCGCGCACACACAAACACATATGTATATGTATATACATATATATGTATATACATATGTATATATATATACATGCCTCACCCTTATTTTTTAACAACATTTATTTTAAAACGTGGGGCACTTACACAAGTAAGTACGATATACATTNCGGACAAGCAGTAAAAAAAAAAAAAAAAGCCCTGCTAGATGTTATTTACAACTTTACTTCCAAATTAATTTAAGGTGTTGGGAGGTTTTTTTAATTACTTGGTGGTAGTGTTTATCCACTGTTTGAAACACACACACACACGTGCGCGCACACACACATGCACACAAACACATATGTATATGTATATATATATATATGCCTCACCCTTATTTTTTAACAACATTTATTTTAAAACGTGGGGCACTTACACAAGTAAGTACGATATACATTATAAAACTGTATTATTTGTTTAAATTTTTTAAATATATTATTTTAATTATAAATCTCATGCTATGCAATTAATTT
This sequence comes from Clitarchus hookeri, assembly GCA_002778355.1. Taxonomy (NCBI): domain Eukaryota; kingdom Metazoa; phylum Arthropoda; class Insecta; order Phasmatodea; family Phasmatidae; genus Clitarchus; species Clitarchus hookeri. Next base: position 298,519 of record NQII01001085.1, on the reverse strand, counting down.
AACATACAGCATTAATAGAAATTGTTTCCTCCCAGTATCAAGTCTGCTGCAGGTTGAGCTGAGCTGTCCTCTATTCAGGTAAATGCAATTAATTCAATTAAAAAAAAAAAACAGCTAAATTTAAGGAACACATTCATTCATTTTTTCCTTTTTCTGTTTAGCTACTACGTTAGCAATACTGCTAAGCGAAAAAACGAGTATCTAACAGGGAAACAAAAAAAAATGAAGAGCGCTCCAGGTCTATTGAATCCCCCCCCACAAGCACTGTACGTACCTACCAAATCTTCGAGGAACCTCTCAAACAAGGGGTCTTGCTCCGTTTGCTCAACAATTGTCTTAATGACACTATCCATCTCTTGAGAACTCTCACCAAGTGGTCCACTGGGGCCACTACTTGTTTCCACAGGCTGATGTGCAGATGGAGGCACAGGCTGCTGCACGAACGCATGTACGTGCTGCTCTGCTCCGATAGCTTTGTTGATGTTCTCTGCTATTTTCTGATGCAGCTCCTTGTTTTCCAGGAATGCCTGTGTCAGCAACTGCAAGCGTGCAACATACCATCTGCGTGTCAATGTTTCTTCCAATGAGAGTACGGGATCAAATACAACACCCGTATAAGTACTGGACGTAAAAACTTTTTTCCTAACAATAATTATTGTAGCACATGTCGTGAATGGCACAGGGAACGGAAAATTTTAAAATCACAAAATATTTGTGAATTTACATAAAATTTGGAGGAAAATGTGAAAAATGCATTCATGTGAAACCAGCAGTTTTCTTTTCTGCATATAACATTTTCTTGCATGTGGGGACAAAAATTTGTAAGTAGCAACAGGTGCAACTGGTTTTGTTAAATTACACTATAAATGCACTTTCACATTCAGTAAATTATTTCACTGACTTTTCAAGCAACATGACTGTTTTGCCCGAATGTAAAACAGCAACAAAAAAAAGAAAAAAAAGAAAAAAAAGGATTACTCTAAAATAAAATAACCATAAAAAATATTAACACAAAAGTAGTGTATAGAGATGTGCCGATNAAAAAAAAGGATTACTCTAAAATAAAATAACCATAAAAAATATTAACACAAAAGTAGTGTATAGAGATGTGCCGATTCAAATCGGCTTATGCTGAATTTGCAGATGTTGACAAAATAGGTGCTTCTGTGGATTAGGAACTGAAGACATTTTCCGCCAATTTGACAAAAATAACATGTTGCTGTGGTTCTTTTGTTATCTTTCACCACAAATAATTGATAACTCTTGCCTTTCTGAACATTGAAAGTTTTCATGCATAGCGAACGCTTTACCACCAGTACCAGGCATTTAACAAAAACCCCAGTGAAAAAGATGCTCAACTTCCACTGTTTTTTCAAACAAAGTTTGTAGTTTTTGCCCCAAGAAATGTTTTGCCGGAGACAAAATGGCTTAAGTCGCACATACAATGCTCACCCATTTCCGAGATCATAATTTTTTTAAAAGGGAATTATTTATTTTCAGTACATAAAATACCAGTACTTCAACTTTCTTGAGGTCACTAACAATTAAACTCTGAAATGTGGATATACTGATGTTTTTAGAATGGCGTCAGTGTCCATTTACTTCAGTTTTCCTTTTATATAATGCTGGTTCCGGTGCAAGTGTAAGATTGTGCTATCATCTTCCATCCAGGGATTAGTCCGCTTTCATCTCGGCCTAAATGGAATGTTTAAGCATTAAACGTAAATTATCATAAAAGTTTCTATATTTTAATATGGCTTTAGTTGATAACAAATTCCCTGAAATAGTATTTTATTTAATGATAACAAATTTTGTTTTATCACAAAAAAATTTTGCAATGGAAAACTAATACAATTAAATAAATAAACCCTGTATTTCTGCCTCAGTTTTTGCAAAAAAATCAGTAATACTGATAATTGATTTGTTAATACGATTGATTGCCGGTATAAACAAAGTATTAAGCAAACAACCATAGACAACTGTATGTGAGCACTACAAAATCTTGTTGCTCATTTGTCATGAATCATCCGATTCTATCGCAGCCGTATATACTGAACATCACAAAGAACAAGAATGTGTCAATGCATGTAGTCAAGTTATTTGTTTTCATTCCGGTGCAACTTAAGTGGTAAAACTATTGATTCGTGAAACATGAAAGGTGATTGTTAGGTGCAAATTATTGTTTGTTTATAACACAAAAGTACTGAGACTCGACTTGCATGTTCAGTAGCTTGATGTCAGCTGTAAAAAAATTGACTCGAATGACAAGTCAATTATTGTTAGATCATTTCAACTCGATTTTTCAAGTCTCAATCCATCATTACCAAAAATGAGGATATTTACTCAGTCGAATGCACACGGAGACATCTGAAGACAGTGCTATATGTAGGAAAGGGCATTCCTGCAGCAACTGTTTACACTGGAAATATTAACACACCATCTTATGGAGAAAATGGGGGGGGNNNGGGGGGGGGCAGAAGACTTGTATACTTGATCTGTGAAAACTTGTTATGCAGTAATGTCGTAAGCAAGTTTTACTGTACATCTGCCTGTGGAATAAAGTTTGTCCATGACAGCTCTACCTTACTTTTAGAATCATCCATGTATTTTATAGGAGTTGAGTTGAGAGATTTGAGCGGCTCTTAACAACGAGGTCTTGAGAGCTGATGAGGGTGAAACGAGGTGAGAATGGAGAAGTGTCAGAATGCAAGGGCGGGGGATACGGGAGATCCCCAAGAAAACCCGCTGACCAGCGGCATCGTCCGGCGAAAAACTGGGAGTGACCTGGCCGGGGATTGAATCCGGTTCACCTTGGTGGGAGGCGAGCAGTCTAACCACTCAGCCACAGTTGCCCCTTTATTTTACAGGAAATGTGGTATATATAATGGCATTTTCACTATGTGACATAACTAGGTACTCTTAAGAATNCCCCTTTATTTTACAGGAAATGTGGTATATATAATGGCATTTTCACTATGTGACATAACTAGGTACTCTTAAGAATATAAATGACATCCAAAATTTAAGTTTGTTGCTCTAGTAAATCTTTCATGTGTAGGAGATACTGTAACATGTATGATGAGAAGAACTGAAAAGATATAGCTACTAAACTTGGTCCTCTAATCTCAGTTTATGAATATGGTATCAGTTACACACATACTAACTAACCTCATGATCTAGGATTCATATCTATACAATTTTATGACCATAAATAAGCCCTAAACACATCCTTTTCAAGTACATGTGAAAGCATATGGTTTTACAAGCACTAAATGATTGTTGTTTTTCTACTACTTCTCTATTTACCTATAAAAAATATATTTATTTAGTCTCCTTTGTACATACTGTTAAGCTTATACTTTCATTGGGCTCCTCTTCTGACAAACTACGCCTCATTCTTGGTGACGAAGATGTGCCCTTGACAGACGGTGGGGAACCTTTCGTTGATGGAGTTCCTTTCCGTTTCGAGCACGACCTGCAATAAAACAAAATAACTTGGAAATTACTGGTGATATCTGTTTTTCTTCAACAAGGATTTACATCACAATCACATGTTGTTGGCAGTGAATTTCACTGAGAACTGTGTAAAATACTGATTTAACAGATAAAACACACTTTCTTGCCATCATAAATGAAAAAAATTTTAAAAATATTAAACTATGCATTGTGATGTTAGTTAACAGTAAATTAAAAATTTCTACAGCTCTGTTCATGTCTATTAAATACAGTTACTTAATGAAACAAAAATTCTGCGATGATAATAAATTTTTCTGTACTTCGATTATGAGTAAATAAAAAAATTAACCATAAAAAGTTGGTAACACCCTAATTTTACTATGTACTATAACTTTACTGCACAAATTGTAGCTACAATTTCTTGTATGTGACATCATTAATCATTATTCATCCTTGCATTTTCTCAACACAAAATCCTACTTAAATAGTGTCAATGAACTTCTCTGAAATCATCTAGAATTGTTAATTAACACAAAATTATGGATGGGTTAATATACAACGATCATGATTTCTTCACACTTTTTGAATCGAACCTTTGAAAAATGACCCCAAGTATAACTTGTTTAGTAATTTATTAAAAACAATTGTATCATAATTTTTTTTGTTCTTCTATATAACTTAAAATAATTTATTTTTTAGTAAAATTAATTTTTTACTTGCAGTTTTTATATAAATTTTATAATAATATTTAATTGTCTGTATAACTGATAAACTGTAAGAAAAATGGAATTCTTAGGTCCACAAGGAAAGTAATTAAAGTATTTAGTAAAGTATTATTTTATTGGGGGTTTTTTTTTTTTTAAAATTCATTTAAAAGTACAGTACTGTATTTGTAAAATAATTGTTTCTGACTGACTTGTTCCAACCTTTAAATAGCTATGGTAGACATACATTTGGTTGTTGCATATAAAATATTTTCATAGTCCAGCACACAAACATNAACCTTTAAATAGCTATGGTAGACATACATTTGGTTGTTGCATATAAAATATTTTCATAGTCCAGCACACAAACATGGCACATTTCTTGCATGTGATGTTCCCTATCTAGACCTGTTTATGTTCATATGAGCTATGTTGACAATTATATTTTCTCCCGAATTCCATTACGTATGCACTCTGCTAGCAGCATTTGCGGGATATTAAATAACTAAGCTCACCACAATATGTCTTAGCATTTGTTATTAGCAACTTAATTCTTGAATATACAATGAGATGTGTTGTTTTGGTGTAGGTGTATTGGAAGTGTAGAAACAATTGAAAAGAAAAAAATGATTGGTCATTGACTTCAGCAAGAAATAAGATACATTACAGATAATACATATGTTTTGATCAGACAAAGTGAAATGAAAGAATTTGACGTGCGAATTGAATGGAACATTAACAGTTGGACATGATAAATTGTGCACATTCTAAGGTAAATTCCATTCACTTAAAACTTTCATTGCGATTACCTATTATTGTTTTGATGTTGTGGCAATGAAGAAGTGCAACAGTTTCTTGATGGAAAAGCGACGTAATTACACCGCAGGTTTCAAAATTAAAGTGATTTTGTTCGCTGAAGAGTTTGGAAATTGAGCCGCAGCCCGTGAATTCGGAGTAAATGAAAAGTTAGAGCGGGGCTGGAGGAATTTTTCTCACTTATAAGTCGCACCCCAAGTTTTCAATAAAATTTTTTAAATAAAATGTGCGACCTATATGCAATAAAATACGGTACACTTCATTTAAAACAAAAACCTCAATGTTAAACATAAAAATAATTGCTCTGTTTTTTAGAACCTAACTAATCTCTAGTTATCTGGATAAAACAATAGCAAATGCGACTTTCAGTAGCAGATAACAAAGTCCTTTAGATCAGGTTTTCATTTACACACTACGAAATATTACTGCGACAGAANACTTCATTTAAAACAAAAACCTCAATGTTAAACATAAAAATAATTGCTCTGTTTTTTAGAACCTAACTAATCTCTAGTTATCTGGATAAAACAATAGCAAATGTGACTTTCAGTAGCAGATAACAAAGTCCTTTAGATCAGGTTTTCATTTACACACTACGAAATATTACTGCGACAGAACAGTGTTTTGATATTTCTCCCTGCTGAATTAATACTTTCAGTAAAATATTCAACACTAAAAAGGTTATAGGGAAGTTATGTTGTGAAACAGAAAATTTGAGGACTAAAAATTTATACTGATGTTTTATTTGAATATGGAAACTGTAGTTCCCTAGTTGAGTACTTAAATATTGTAACCAATTCTGTAAATGCTAATTTTAGCAATTCAATTTCACATGAAAAAAAAGTTTATCCTGTACTCATTTTTTGTTTACAGTGTCATAGACCTGCATTTGAATGAAAATGTTGGCAAGACGTGGACACACATAAATTTGTGTTTCCGACAAACCATTATTAAAACCCAACTCGCCACGACAAGAGAGTTGGGAGTGAATTGTTATCCACTATTTTTTTAGATACTACATATATATAAAACTCTGCATTAATGTGAGTTTAATTTTAGATTGTTTTTATGTGTTTACAGCAATGTAACACGACAACGGTGGTGCCATCTCTTGGTCAGCATCGGCTCTCAAGACCTCATTGTTAAGAGCCGCCCAAATCTCTAAACTCAACTCAACTCTTGGTCAGCTGTGGCAAAGCCCCTCCCTTGGTTGATTTTCAGCCAACCACAGCTGTCCCAGTCCAGAATTTGTATTGGAACGCATGCGTGTGCTGCCAAGAGGGTGTATTGTTGCATTTTAATTACAATTTTTTGGTGGCTTACTTAATGCCTAATTAGGTCGCTTATTGTGGTTGGAAAATGGCTAGCCATATCCAGGCATGCAGGGTTACTTGCTAACTGTGTGATCAATCCACACTTATATTACATTGCAGAAATGGTTTGCGAGTTGTACGTGCACATGTTTGTTGGGGTCACTTGCATCGCTTTGTAGAACTTTGTGTTCCGTTGGACACCATGGGCCGTAAGGCCGGTCGGTATTCGTGTCACACCGCTTCCACGATCGTTTCGAGCACGTCTGTAAACTGCATCTGCATTGTCATGATCTCCTCTTAAATACTGTGTAAATTATCAACAACCATATTACTTTTGTCTGCTTAGTTGTAAAGTAAGTTATTTTCTTGGACAAGAACATGTGCATAGCCCATCAAATGCANGGACAAGAACATGTGCATAGCCCATCAAATGCAAGCAGCCCTACTTCTAGACAGGAAAAATTCTCTCTCAAACAAATCTATTGGCGGAAAATTAATTCACAGCATAAAAGTATAAGAGAAACATGACACAACAGTGCATGTGACAACAGAGCCTACTTAATCTAAATTTTTTTGGCAACATTTATTTACAATTGGCACAATAAAAGTCTGCAAATTAAATAGTACTGAGAAGGGAATTTGCGACTCACATAATGTTGATCCCTTAAACACGAATTTGTGAACACACACAACATTGAGAAAAAAATACATATTTTTAAAGTCACACACCCCCTTTCCTCTTCCTACAGCTGCAAGTTGCAGTAAGATTAAGAAGAGATTAACAGTCTCTTATTTACATAAAATATGAACAATGTATTATATCTTAAATTATACAAATATTTTATTAAATAGCAATACATTCATAAGGGTTGTGCAAGTATTTGGTAAACCAAAACGAAAATAAAAAATGACAACTTTCATTTCCGTTTTAGTGAAAAATTTGGTTGCAGAAAGTTGTAACGGAATGAAAATCCTTGATTTTGATGAATATTTAAGTTTTTAATCTAAGTTTATCTAAAGCACCTGTAAAGAAAAATTTTGTATGTAAATCATTTTGTTTCCATTATTTTATAAATACATTAACTGTATAAAATCTAATTTTAAATGTATGCAAGGACCACTGAGGTATTTATTCCATATCCTATATTTTTTTGGTTTGGTTCCACAAAGAAGTTGTTATAATGAATACCTTGCTAAATGTTATGAAATTCATTATTTCTTTAAAAGTAGGTTCTCATAAAAATATTTTTCATTTTTGTATCAGTTCCACAAAAGTTCATAACATATTTTTAGTTTTTGTTTCATGAGAAAAAGAAAACTCTATTTCACAATTAAAAAACCTCTCTACCAATTCAGAAATTGTTAAAAATCACTAAAACTACATTTTACAAATACATGCCTGCATTGTTCGGACAGTTAAAAAATGTTAACAAAGAATTTTACATTTGCGCTCATGGAAGTCGCATGGCCGTGTATTTGTTTACATGTGGATTACAGGATATGTAGTGGCCAGAACTAAAAGAATTAATTAAGCAGGGCTTCAGAAACGTAGGAAGTAACAGTGAATGGACTATACCTGAATTTGTCAATTTCAATTCCAGTACCAATTCTGTTGTCAATTTTCATTAGGCAAACACACAGAAAGGCAGGTCCATTCAAATTTTGCTTAAGAAATGAGCCAATCCATTTATTTTAAGAAATGTAATCCATGGAAGATGTATGTGAATGGTTTACTATTCTTTCTAGCAATACGCAGTTCTAAAAATCACAACAATTTTGTACTAATTTCAACATATTGGAATACAAGGTCATGAACTCCACTAATCTGCAAACCATTACTAGAACGAATAACATACGTACGTAATTACAACACACCGCAACAAATGGAATACTTACGTCTTACGTTTGGGAGTTGAAGTACAGCTGCCTGATCCAATTGGTGCTATGATTCTCGAGTCCTCCAAAAGTGGGCAATCAGGGCTCTCCTTATTTCTGAGCTTTTGGCTTGAATGGTTCCTGTCAGATTCCACATCTTCATTCGGCAAGAGTCCTGGCAGGCTTTTCGCTGGAGTTGCTTCCACTAACACATAAATCACAAATACCACTCAGTTTTAATAACTGAACAGTTTTTTTTTTTTCAAGGCAGATAGAGATGTGTAGCAGTATAATACAATATATGAAAATAAAGCTGCTGTTGCTTAAAAATAAAAAAAAAGTGAATTGATTTATATAAACTTGCCAAAACATTCCAACTGAATCTGTTAGAGAATAGTCTATTATTTCTTGAATTTGTGTGTAGATATGGCATTGTGCACTTTTTGATTCCTCGTATGGTGACATTCAAAATTTATAACTTTTTGCGCTGGAGTAGTAACACATACCGCTAGCGACACACTGCAGCCAGCGATATTGGTAGTAAGTTGTGCAATTGAGCATATACCGGTGTAAATGGTCAGTAGTTATAAAATTAAAACTATATTGTTCGCCCAGACATCTGCGTGAACATTGGTCCTCCAGGCTGGATTATGCTGGCTTTTGGACAGTCGTAGTTTGCAAGTCAATTTTGTCACAAAGCATGTCTTTGTGTTGCCACCCGCGTCACCGGTGCGCATAGCTGGATTAAAGAACCACAATCACTGCAGACAGGCTGAAAATTGCTTTGTCACTCATAATTGTAATTTGTGGTGTGTGTATACCAAGTCAATTACACATGTTAGAGAAGAGAAATAAGAGCAGCAGCCGCTATGGCAATAACCATGAAACAATGTGTAATGGAGTAATGGCATGTGCGTGAACTGCAAAGTGTTGTTTGTGATTGTCGCCCAGCAATTATGGCAGAGACAGAAGCAGCCTTTGTCAGGCTTCGACTGACAACTACACCTTGCTAGCAATATTCATTACGCTGTAGAACAAACATAAATTCCGAATATTTGTGAAGTATGCATGACCTAATTAGTGCAGCATCATTTTTAAATTATTGGGTGACTTGCCATTTCACAATTACCAGATAATGCATGACCAAAATTTGGCACCGACATTATTTGAAGACGTTTGTAAAACATAAATATGCAATTAAGAAATAGTTATTTAATTGAAAAAGAAAGTTGCGTCAAATACATTGGAACTTCTTTGTATTTAAACCAGATGGATTGAAAGTCCGCACCCATGGAACATATTCTGTGGTCCCATTTTTTATTTATCTACATTTCAAGAAGACCACATTCATTGAAAATCGACATGTATCGACAGTTTTTTGTCAGTCCCCTGAGAAACGATGAATAGACAATCCACTGTAAATAGATGGTGCACGAGACAGAGCCTCTCGAGAGTAAGCACACGCAGGCTCACCTGAAGTCACGTGCTCCATCTCCTGTGCAGGCTGCTGAGCTTCACCGCCTTGCCACCGCACTGACAGTCTCCTGCAGCGCTCTGCCGAGTTTGACTGCCGAGAGCGTGCTCGACCCTGGCTGAGCAGAGGACTGGTCGAAGCCTGAACTGCACCGTTCCCACTGCCCTGTGCCCACACACATGTTCCTGTCAAATCACTTCACACCTCCGGTGAAGATGTTTATCCCCACACTTTTTATTGATCCAGCGATATTACAATGATTTAAAATTAAATCAGCAAAACCACTGTGATCATAAAAATTACAGAACATCAGCGTGGCAACAAAGAACATAAAACTAGATCCTCTGACCTTTTCAGGTTTTTCCTGTCTCTGTCATATTTTTCCCTTACCTACACTAATGCAATGAAATTAAGGGTAATTTTATTCAGCCAAAATCTTTTACATCAATAAATATATGTTTCCACGAAATTATAATCTTGTTACTATTTAATTTGTGTGTTCAAATGGTACAAAAGTATGCAACAAAATAAATATTTCTTTAGTTATTTCACTATCAATGTACATGTTCAGACTTTTGTTACAAAAATTAGATTTTCTGTGTTGAAAATGTTTGTGTGGTACTAGTAACAGACAGTTGAAATACACAAGATACAATATTGTAACACTATGGAAATAATACAAAACCTACGGTGTACTAGTTTCCACAAAAATTTCCATATTTTACAAATTGTCACCGTCATGATACACCACAATTAGCATTTCAAAGATGTTTTGAAATGCCACATATACAGACACTCCAACTCATTATGCACCGACACATCACTCATTAATGTTCAAGACTAATGTGTGCAGCGTATTGTAGAGGATAGGACCAAAGCAGAGTGTGATAGAATATATGCTTTATTTAGTAATAATCTTAATGTAAAAACAAGTGTGCATGCACAGACACACATATATAAATAGGATGTCACAGAATCATTGCGACAAATTTCTAGGGGTGATAGGTAATGTAAAGAGGAACAACTTTTGTCAGAGATGTCCAGAGACGCTCCGTTGCGATACCTAACATCCTCGTAAAATAGTTCCACGCGCCTGGGAGGTAGGCATTCGTCGGCACCTGTATTGCATGCATGCTGTCGATCATACAGTCATCTGTAGCTAGTGAACGTGAAGGTCGGATACAGAGCCTCACTTCTGTCCTGAAGAGGTAGGCAGTAACAAAAGCACTGAGAGCTGCATTGGACCGCATGTGCTGTGCACACTTCGTTACGTCCTTCCCTCGCCATCTTCCACTACATAGAACTGCAACACTGTCGCTGCTCGAGTCAAAACAGTTGTGTATTCACCATGACTGCGCTTCATACACCACACTTGTCATAGACTTTTATTCTTCATCATAACTGAAGGATATGCATATGCTATAAGTTTTTATCAGAAATGCTTCCAACAGATGACAGTCACAGTACATACTGTTCCAGAAACTGCATCAGCAACAACGCAAGTACAGGACCTTCCATCTACCGTAGGAGGGTAAGAGGTGTCCGTATGCCACATTTTGAAGCGGAAGTACTGGACAGAGTTGAGGTGAACCCCGTTCACAAGCACCCATGCGATCGCTCACAATATGGATGTCAGCCACACCTCCGTGTGGAGAGTGCTCCGTCAGCACAGACTACATTCATTCCACGTGCAAAACGTACAGGCACTCAGATCAGATGACTTCGAGACCCGTACGTTCACACAGTGGTTTACACAGCAGTGCATTGCGGAACCCGTTTGCATTGTAGGTGTTGTTTACAGACGAAAAGTGTTTTACGAGAGATGGCTATTTCAATACCCACAACAGCCACGTGTGGGCAGAAGAAAATTCATGTGCAGTGGTGACCACACTTCACCAACAACAGTTTGCGGTGAACGTGTGAGCTGGCATCGTTCACGAATAAGTTATTGGACACTTTACCCTTCCAGCTTGTTTAGACGGTCAGGCGCATATATATATATATGATCCGACACAACATATTGCATGGAGATTCAGCAATTGCTCCTTTCACAAAAGCATAAATGACTGAAACATCAAACATTTTTTGGAAAGGAGGATTATAAATAGGTAATTAAAACATCTGAACAAGCACGAAAATCCCCTGACCTCTCAGAAAATTCCCTAACATTTCCTTGTTTTACCCGACTGTTTAAAATTCTCCGATTTTTCCCGGTTTTCCCTATCTGTAGCCACACTGAACATTTCCATTATATTAAATGACAGAAGGATCATTGTTTATTCATACTACAATCATCGCACAGTCTGAAAGCACTAGCACGAACTACCAATTAACGGAAAGCTAACACCTGTATGATTTGTACAAAACAACAGCCTACCTAATATGATTTGGTTAGATTATGATACACAACATAAAATGTTGTATGAAATGATTTTTAAATTTGGAAAAAAATTTTACTTGTGTTATTTAAAGCTTTTTACAGTACTTGCAATCAAATGGCATGTCATAAAGATTAATAATTTACTGTTCAATGCTACTAGTTTTTTTTTTAATTTCAACAAAAGAGCTACAGCATGCAAAACAGTATCACAAACACGGCAAGCACACCAGCACACCCAGAAAGCAAGCAACTTTGTGTACTCTCAAAAGATAGAGCTTCCGTGTACTGTACAGGAAATTCAGAAAGTGTTAGTACGTAATTAACGACGTCAAAGACTTGGCCAAGCACTGGCATTTACATATATGTGTGGGAAGAATTAGGACATGGTTTCTGTCGGACCACTTAGATACCTCCTTTAATTGTATTGAACACTTTAGAGTGCATCTCAGTATCTAACAGATGCATTAAATAGCATTAACTGAATAATTTGAAATTGTTATTAAAATTAATGTTTATAGTTATCACAAAAATTCAAAATCAAAAAAATTAAAATGGGTTTAGAACCACTGGATTAATGTTTCTGTGCTAAAAAATTATGAGTCGTGTCTGGTCTTCCGCCTCATCATTACTTAAGCACGCTACCATAGCAAGCTTGGCCATCGAGCACCACAGTGGTTCGTAGATTTTTTTTACGGTGTCAGGTTGACACCTAAAATTGTTTCCTCTGCACTTTTTGTCAATTATATTCCTTTATTTTCTACAATTCATTTTCACATTACAATAAATCAGCATGTATGCAAAAGTGTGTTGGCTTCACTTTGCTACACAATACAAAAAGCATTTCTCGACTGCATCTACAGCGACAACATATGGTGCATGTACCTGTCTTTGACACTACACAATTAGAATTTGTAATACAATCATATAGAAAAATAAAATTATATNTATGGTGCATGTACCTGTCTTTGACACTACACAATTAGAATTTGTAATACAATCATATAGAAAAATAAAATTATATAATAGACTACAGAATAATAATAAAAATAGATTCTTCAGATATTTATGAAATACTCAGAATGCAAAAATACTGTTACAAACATTTGATATATAATTTCAAAGTCAAGGATATGTNAATATTTATGAAATACTCAGAATGCAAAAATACTGTTACAAACATTTGATATATAATTTCAAAGTCAAGGATATGTATACCCATGTTTAATAGCTAGTGACCTTTCTTTGGTGCCCCAGCGTTTGGCACGCTGTAGCCATACTTAAAATGGCCAAATAATTTGTGAGTGGTATAAAAATGCAGTATACATAAATGTCTTCAAATACATTTATTAAGATCACTTTCACAATAGTACATAAGCTTCATAGAATGTGTAGCTATTCCAAAAGTGCTTAAATCTACGGTGTAACCTTGTAATGATGCAATATTCATAATTTTTCGGGACACGGGTGTAAAATTCTTTCGTGTGTATGAAGCTTTGGAAAGCGTCGTAATATTTTTATCGGGTTCAAGTTTAAAGCCGTGGTGGCTCGTTTCCCGTGATAGTTTATCCGGCAGACGTGTGCATTTGTAGGTTATCGAGAGGACGTTTGCCGTGTTACGTTTTATCAGGAGGACGGTTACAGTTTCGTTTCGAACTTTGGTTTTTTGGGGAAGCGTCAGCATTAATTAGATTAGTTCGTTTCTGTGGATCAGGTAACGTCGACAGGTTTTAGTTCCTCCAGCGCAGTTTCAGGCAACGTCAACAAGTTCGTTTCTGTTGACAACGCAGTATCGATAACGTGTTGAGAGCGGGACACGTGCAGTTTTAGATGACGCTGCTGGCAGATGCCAGGCGCTTATCTCAGGAGAGGGGGGTGATAGGCAGCACAAAAAGAGGCGTCTGTCTGTCGCCCGCAGAGCAGTCTTATTCAAGTCAGTCGCCAGGGAGAGTTTCTTCACGTCGCCCGCGAGGGCAGGTCAGCGCAGTCGAGAAGTATCATGCAATGTTAGCCTAGGCCGCGTTCGGGCAGGCATGGGCAACTAGACTTTAATATATCATTTCTCAGCCGGTGTGGGAGGTAGCTGCATTTTAAGTTTCTTCGGGTCAGTTTTTTAAGAACATTAAGTAAACGACTGTGGCACTCTTATCTGCAATAGTACATTTAATGGTAAAGGTTCGTACTCTGCATACTGAAACTCCGTCTGTGCGTCTGTGAACTGTGTTGCAGAATGTTAAATAAATATATATGTATCAAACTAATCTGGAACTTCTTTCTTAAGTAACTAGTGTTCAATTAACTGAGTCTCGTGTTTCTACCTCTGAGCAAGCCGTGGCAACGTAAACAGTCGACAGTAACAAGTGCCGAACGTTAACAACATGGCGTCCACCTGTTAAGCTGTAATATTCTAAATATTAGCTTAACGAGAATATGGGCGGAAATTTACAACATGGCGCCCAACTGTGAGGCAGAAATAATATTTTAAATATAACGTAAACGTAACAAAGGCCCGCAACTTTACAACCTCCATGCAACACTCCAGTTTCTATAATTTTCTTGCATGTTCACTCAGTACAGTCTGAAAGAAACTTCTATTTAGCAAAGTGATAAAAGACGCTGCATGGATAGTTTTTTTGAGTGTCATTCACCTACATACATAATTTTTTAGACTCCTGGCTGGAGTCCTTAAACTTTGCCAAGCAGTTTAAATGTTCCCCCCTCCCCCAAGTTAACTTCACCACAGCTTGGCTGTCACAAATGTTATCACACTACCTGCAAACATGGAAGGTGATTCACCCTTCCTCTGATGCTGTCATCATCTTACATACTTCTAGATTGCATCAGAGAAAGAGTAACTTAGTATGTAGTTTTATCCAAAGCATAATTCCATTCTACAAACAGGAAGAGCCTCAGATGCCACCTTAATGTGGGAAAATATCTCCAATTGGAAAGAAGGCAATGTGGGGCGGAAAGGTGGAATGGAGTGGATGGAGGTCTTACGTGCCGATGAGGGTGATACAAGGTGAGTGTGGAGCAGCGTCAGAATGGAAGGACGGGAGAAACGGGGGATCCCGGAGAACACCTGCTGACCAGCGGCAGTATCCTGTACAATTTCCAAATGCGAAAAACCGGGAGTGGCTCCGCCGGGAATCTAACCCAATTTGCATAGGTGGGAGGCAAGTAGTCTGACCATTACACCACTGCAGCCCCCAGGGGAGGGGGAAGGTGATCTAACTGTTTTCATCTAGAGAAGGGGAAGGAGGAAGAAGAAGGAAACAGAACGTGGAAACACACAAAAACAGCAGCCCAAAGCTTCGTCTCTCACAAAAAAAAAAATTGCAACTTTCCTTGTATCTCACTCTAAGCTGTATTATATCCAGCTGTGTTAAATTGGGCTTCCAGTAGAGGTTTCACTGTAAAATACGAAGACGAGAAAAGAAGGCTGATGTGGAACAAACCTGTGGTGGCATAGTGATGCTGACTAGCAATGTCTGACCAGACCGAGGCAAGCCCATCAGGTGACTCAGCTGTTCCACCAGACTGCACTGCGTCAGTGACGCCGCAGAGCTCTCTGGCAGCTTCTTCAGCCAATCTGACACTTCACAGACAACCACAATCACAATGTTGCACTTATTTCACTTTACATCATTGCGTATGTTATGAACAATTCTGCTTCAACAAATAAAAAAGCAGCATTCCTTTCTATGATACAAATAAAATTAAGTAACTTAGTCTAAAATTTACATACCATCTAACAAAATGCAAAAACTGTTCAAGTAACTGCACAGAAAATCATTATAATATAAATATTATCTGATAAATCTGAGTTATGTGTTATTTGCTTACGAGAATTTTGGCTGGAATTAGCTTTCACCATTTTCAAGATACGCCACTATTCAATACATAATTCTATAACATATAACTGTCAAGAAAAATGCCTGTCAACTATGCTAAAACTTCATGTATTCAAGCAGCTTCTACTGTTCCCGACNCACTATTCAATACATAATTCTATAACATATAACTGTCAAGAAAAATGCCTGTCAACTATGCTAAAACTTCATGTATTTAAGCAGCTTCTACTGTTCCCGNATGTATTCAAGCAGCTTCTACTGTTCCCGACACACACACACACACACTGTTACAAAAAAAATTTGGAAAATAAAAATTACATTAATTTTTTATTTTGTTTTTATTTTTACACAAATAAACTGTATAAAATAGATATGTATGAATAAAAAATATAAAATAATTATACAGAAATTAAACAAATGTATGGATATAAAAAAACTAAATGAATAAGTAAATATACTTATTCCTAATTCCATTTAATTATTTATTTACATATTCAATATTATGTCTTTTATCTATTTGTACATATTTTTTTAAAATATATTACATTAAAAATGCCCATATTCTCTATGATACATATAAAAAATATATAACTATATAAACAATAATTAAATAATTGAATGAATAACTTAATACTTAATGCATAAATAAATTACCATAAATAATTATAAACATGAATATATAAATATTGAATAGGTATATAACAAAATATATTATTAAATAAATATAAGCAATTACAAAAAGGAATAAATAAACAATTAAAAAAAAAAAGGAATTAAATTTTACATAGTAATTATACTGCTTTCTATTTCTTCAAGTACCACCCTATAAATATGTATACGAGATAACTCAAATAACATTGAAAATCTTAATTACTAATCTGTCACATAAAAAATTAATAATAAAGATTTAATATATAAACAAGTGCATAAATACATAAATAAATATAAATACATATACACAAATACATATATAAACAGATAAAAATATAAAATAAGTGTATTAAAAAAATATATTATTAAATATTAAATTAAAAATATACAAAAAATAAACAGGTAGATAAATAAATAAATTAATTAATTAATGGAAACTAATGAAACTAATTGTCTAAAATTTTTTGATAGGGTGGTTTATACCTTTGACAGCAGAACTGAACCACTAGTTTACTTAAAATATTTCAGAAAGTATTTAATGACGAAACACTAAGAGTCTGGGTGATGTGGTGTGACTGTACAAAGAAAATACACAGGAACATCTGCAAATGTCATCAAATTATTTCATGTAAATAATTTTGGCTGCTATTCTTGGTTCTCTTTTAAATTTCTAGACGAGGAATCATAATTGGTTTATCAGTGTTAGATTACCCATTAGTCAGCATGTCAAAAGCACCAAAATGGTCATCTTGTGTTATTACCCCAAACATTTCTTTTCACACAATTCAAGCAAAAAGACTTTAACGAAGAAGAGATCATGCCTGGCAGGCAAGTAAATCCGTTACACAAGAGATGGCAACATGTTACACAACACAATAATGTGACCACAAGGTAAGTTCAAAAAAGCAAATCCACCATACAACTGCAACTAAAGAGCATGTGATCTAAGACCATCCAACTCTCCCTACTGCAACTGAATAGACAATTAAAATTCCCAACTTCCTTCGCTGTTTCTTTTTGGACAGCTGAATGTTAATTTTGGTTGTCTCCACCACTATACAGTAGTAGGACAAACCCCAGTATCAGCGGGCAGTCACGTAACGAGCACTTCAGGATGTGAAGGGGATTAGTCACACAGCAGCTAGCTGCCCTATGGGATAAGTCTGAGTTACACGGTACAACACCTCCATGGCATCTACGTCTGGGATTTAAGTCATGCATGAAGTCTGGTACACCACTGTGAGGCATGGGCATAGAAGCCGTGGGGAACGAGCGGTTTCGAGCCCTCACTATGTTCTGCAGCCAACAGCAGAATAGAAGAGCAAGGGATATGTGTGTACCGGCGTCCGGTAAGTAGCCATGTGGCGACGTCACGTCCTGTAGAGTTTCTGCCTACCGAGTGGCCGTACGCATATTCACGGCCTGGCGCCCCGGGTATTTAATGTTCAAACATTCTCACTTATTACCAACTGATGCCGGTAACAACTTCATAAAATATTATAATTTAATTTGTATGTCCTTATCATAAAAGCAATTTTCTTTAATCAAACCAACACATAAAACATGTGAATAGAACTGGTATTAAAAAAATTGTGTAAGGCAGAATGAGACAGCAATCTCCCCGAGGGTAGTCCCTCGATAAGGGATTCTGGATGATGACGGAATGAAATCACACCCTCACTTCATGAATGAAAGTGCCATTACAAAACTCACCCTTGTCATGTTTTTTTTAACAACCTTGCTTTATACCAGGAGGCTAATAAGGGGCTGGGTCACACAAACCCTAAACATAAACTTAACATAAACTTACATATAAGAACAACACACACACAGCTGATCTGGGATTAAAACCCAACACCCATCAATGACTTAAGCCACAGAGGTAACCACTGTTGAAAGTGCCTTCTATGTTTACAACATATTAACATGAAAAAAATGCACTCATACCAGTCTGGAATAAAAATTGGACTGCAGCCATTACAAGCCATGTTCATAGTAGCCACTATGCAACAAAAATAGTTATTAAGTTGGAATAAAATTCTTAAAAGTGTAACTATCATGAGACAAAATAATTAACATGATATCAATATCTAAAAATGATTATAGTGGTAACACTACTCACCGAGGCATCGGATTGCACAGTACTCCTCCAAAACCTGTTTAAGACTTTTGTTATATGGCTTTGTGCTGTATGTACGTCCTTGTTGTGCCATCAGGTAACATTCTTGAAGGTAAACACAATTTTCAAGGAGGCTTTGAGCAGCGACTTCACATTCTTCTTCCAAATATCCTGTGGCAACGGCAATTGAAGAGAAACATAACTAAACATTTCATAAAATCGTCCAAAACAAGTAGACTGCTGCACTTAAAAAATTGGTGGTCAGGAATAAGTGAAAACGAACACTAACAGAAAACATAGTTTAGCAAAATGCACTCTAAATATTATCAACCACACACATTGAATACATAGTACTCAAAATATTATCAACCACAGACATAGAATACTTGGCAAAAAAAATTATAAAAAATTGTATCTAAAACAAATGAGGAACTGCTGTATAACTAAAGACTATGTAAGCTACACATTCAAATTTTTCACGTGACCATTTGCTTTGGAGGGTAAGGAGCGTGAATTAAGTTGTGATATTGGCTTAACACACAGTAAAATATGAATAGTATATAGCCAAATATCCCACTCCTCCCTTTCCCCAGCCCAACACTGCCTTGTGCAATGACTCTGTAGGCTACCTGTCGCAATCAGCACCAAACAGGGAATGTGTCAGAGTTACGGAGTACCTACATGATTCAGCAGCAAAATGTGAGCCACATACTGAGAGAGTAGGATTACATCATGATAGTCCCCGTTTCTTAGCACTTGTGTTCCAGCATCCATTCGGCACGCTATGCTGTAACGACTTGTCTGCGATGTAATTTCTCCATTAGGAATTGCTTTGCTTACAAGACACAGGCTGTGGTCACATGAATGATCTAAACGACTTCATTGTAAATTTGTTCAGCAGCCATGTTTGAACATGTTGGTGAACGGAACTAGTTTCAGTGTTACACCTCAATATCTGTTGCAAAAAAAAAGAAATCCCAACCTCGAAAACACGCTCCCATAATGAATTATAACCGCATCAATCACTCATTAAGGTTGAGTATTTTATTGATTGTTTTAAAAGTTACCTTATTTATATTGTAACAGTATAGCAAATATTGTTTCTTATCCTGGCTTTTTATGCATTTCAATGAATGCAGAAATCTTGCCAATTTCAAAGGCACAAGAGCAAATGGTTAAGCTTGTACAAACTTGCAACTGATAGCCTACTATGTCATAGATAACAAGAAACCGGTGCTGCCAGAAGCACTGCTGGGATGTGATTACTGTTAACCCATACGCTACAGCTGATTTTGGGTGCCTTGTCAAAATATATTTTATACAGCAGGCAACAAGATTTGTTGTTGAACATACTCCAGTTTGAAAGTTCACATGAGAATGGAGTCTTTTTAAACATGAAGTTAAGTGCTTTATTTGATTCTCTTCCGCCACTTCTTTTTTTTTTCCTCATTTTCTTCCTTCCGCTTTTCTTCAATTTATTTCTTTCCATCACGGGATTGGCGTTTTACAGGACAATTTTGACGTATATATGCTGGTAAGTTTTAAAATATACGCGGAACTGCGTCATTCTTTAAAGTTGGCTTTTCTCTGCTACATTTACCCAATATCCACTTTTGTCTTTGTATCATTCAAAAAAATTCTAAATTACTTTCATGAAAATGTTTTATGCACAGTACCGAGCTGCCGTCCGGTGTCCAGCCTTTTCGTGGTATGGCGCAAATTGATTGTGTGCGGCGATCCAGATTGCTGAGAACTTTGAAACACGGTATGCATCCTTCTAATTTGGTACTTGTTTTATAATTACTTTTGCATCTGGGCATTAAGCAACTATTTGGCATTATCACAGCACTTCACATACCACTACATACTTTAAATAAGTTCGTAAATCAATGAAGAACAGCAGCGCGCCCGCATATTGCTATTTAACTGCACGCTGTAAGAGCCCAGCACTGAAGCTTCCGCGCAGTGTTGCCAATCCTTACTCACCGCAGCCTTCAACTACAGGTGGCGATGACTCAACCCATCACGACTCCTTGACCATGTGGGGCAAAAATTGGGCATCAATTTTTTGGGACCTTTGCCAGAAGTCAATCTCTATATCATGATGGTGATAGACTATTACAGTCGTTCCTAAGAGGCTAGAATGTTGTGTGAAGTTACCTCAGAAAATGTTATTCAAGAGCTTGAAGATATTTTCATGAGATATGGACTGCCCGCGACAATTGTTACGGACAACGGAGCACAGTTTACAAGCTCAAAATTTCGTGGCTTCTGCATAGTAAATTGTATTCACCAACAACTTTCAACACCCTTATGGCCTCAAGCCAATGGAGAAGTTGAGAGTCAGAACAGATCCATACTTCTAAGGTCAAAGATCGCACATCCATCAAACCAAGATCTAATTACTGCTTTGAAGCAATATAATTTTGCTTATCACACAACACCACATTCTACAACAGCAGTAACTCAGGCTTCCTTGATGTTTCGCAGGGCACTCCAGAAAAAGCTACCAGTGTTCAACAATAATCAGCCTCACAGAATGGAGGTGACAGAGATTTCGAGAAGAAAATGGAGCAGGAACAGTACACAGATCATTTACGAACCCATACCGATCTAACCCGTGGGGGTAAGGTGGTACAAAGGAATGGCAATCAATTGACTGTCAGGTCTCCGGAAGGAAGAGAATACCGCAGGAACATTTAGGCTGTGAAAAAGTTGTTTACCGAGAAGACAGAACAAACACAGCATGATCAATTAGAAAACTACAAAGCCTCTCCTATAAGACAAATGCCGGATGTCACTTCTACCTATTTGACTGAGCAGCCGTCAGTTCAGAAGCAAAAATGGGACTGGCGACCTCCCGTATGGATGGCCAATTACAACATCTAATATGTATTTTTAATGTTATAAGGTGTTTTAAATATAAACAGTTTAAATTGTTTAAAAGAAATAAGTAATGTAAGATTGTATGTGTAAGAAAAGTGGAAGAAGAATGTTTATTTAGTATTGTCTATGAAAAGTAAAAAATTTAATAAATTATTATCTGTGGGATGAAAACTAATAAACATGTATTAACTATTTTTGTTATTGAACTATCAAACTTACGGAACTGAAAATTAATGGTATGAAAATGACTACGTCTTGGCAGTAAAAAAAATGTACCTACTAAATGAACGTTAGTCAAAAACAAAATAAAATAGGTTAGATATAAGAAACAAGATTCTAATACTACAGACTACCATTGGGCAACAACCATCTTACATTTGTGCTTTTGTTTGGGCAGTTTCTTTCAGACAGCTCTAGTAAATTATCACAGACTGAGTGGTGCTGTGGGTGAGGAGGGTAAGTATATAAATACACGCAGTTGAAGCTGAAGTTTCTTACTTAGGTACTGGTCATACTTGTGTTGTTCTAGTGCTCACGGTATGTTATGTTTTCTTTGGTATTAAAGGCATTTTTTATTCATTTATAGGACCCACTGACATTAATGTACATTGTTGGGCAAATAGGGATTCAAACTTTAAAACATTTATCCGAATGTGTACACCATTTAAATGCTGTTTACCGTAAAGTGGGGCGAAATTGGTTAACAGGGGTGAGATTGAAAATGTTCTATAAATAGTAAGATATGGTACCTGACCTAAACATTTACAGAAAACGGTCATGTTATCAATCTCATCCCTGCTAATCATTTTCACCCCATTTTACGGTAGTTTCTGTTAACTTATGTCTTAAATTATAGTTTTCATTTTCTGCACCAGGCCATACGATGAGAAGGCTGCATAATACAAAAAAAAACCGTTAGAAGAGCTAAGAATTATAAGGGCAACTATAAAATGTACTGGCCGTGTATAATGCTGAGGGCGCGCCAGGGAGCTATAGCAAAATTTACAAGATTATCCCGAGTGCACGGTCACGGTTACAAAGTAGGGAAAGGAACGTTGTGTTTGTAACATGGTTACCGCAACATTTACAAAAATATGGCTGTGGTACTTTGCGTAAATTCGTCACGAAATGCTTTGTTCTCCCAGTCATATTGTTTTATAAAATGCATTAGCACTGGTGTGAAGTAAATATTTCATTTTTAAAGGCCCCGTGCAATTTTAGTTGCACAGGAATAATTTATTCCACACGTTCACAAAAAATTGGTGGCTAAACGAATGGATCTGGATGAACTCCAACAAGCGTAGGCCTACTCACCCAACACAAGTCTTGCTATTTCAGATGGAAGTAGTGAATCCATTTTTCGCGACGCTAAACACAATCAAAAACTTTACAAACTCTTGCCAAACTTTTCTTTCTAATTCTATGTTACTGGCATTTGGTATCTTAACCTACGCAATGATTGTAAACACGTCCCTGAATGTTTTGCTTTGCTCCTTATTCCTCCCATTTTGTCAGTGCAACCAACATAAAACATGTCTACAAACCAAATCTCTTATACTCTTTTGATAATGAGTTTATATAAAATAACCGAATAACCTAGCAAGTTTCTCATCCAACTTACTGCTATTTAGCTGATAATTATCAAAAAATTTAAATTACACATGCAAATGGTAACTAAAAGGTAGTTTAAAATTTTTTTGGCGGGAATGTCTAAATGAGCCGAGTGAAGTTGCAGCCATAAGATGCAGCTACAGATAAAAAGTTATCCAGTACTTGAAACATTAGAGGTTTTGTCAGCAAATAGGCTAAAACCACTTACATTATCCATCTCAACAATTTCCTCTGTAACCATGTCTGTATAATTTCATTTCGTGTCTCTGGGCTCAAGAAGTATTTTTACAGCATTTGATTATATGTCTTCTCAAGTCATCACCACAGTTTGCCCTGAATCGCAAAAGAGCTCGAAAATTCCCGTCTTTTATTTCAAGTGAGGAGTGTAAGTAGCGTGCCAAAGAAGAGGGAAGTATGCTACAGTAATATGAACGGGGAACACGTTTATTAGTTGCGCGGTTGGAGGCACCGACCGAAACAATGTCACGTGACGTACAGAAGGGATCAAATAGCGCATGTCTTGCAACATACCCACGCTTCGCTACTGGTTTGTGATACTCTTTATTGGTATGCTTTAGGAACGTTTCTGTAGCCTTTTTCTGTGGACTAGTCTTTGAAACAGCTAGTCACTGATTTACCCAGGTTTTCATGGCCTCCTTTTCCTACTCCTTCCTAAAAAAAAACAGCGTTGACAATAAATATTTAATTTTTTCTACATATTTCGGGAGGGGCGTCAGTCCCCCGATCCCACNAAAAAAAACAGCGTTGACAATAAATATTTAATTTTTTCTACATATTTCGGGAGGGGCGTCAGTCCCCCGATCCCACTCACTGGCCCACAGAAGAGACCACAGACAGATTTATACACTTTCTGCTTTCTCTCACTAATTTATAATATAAATAAATATCACCGGTAATAGAAACGAGATATTGACTTTATACTCGTATGTTTTGAATATAAACATTTCTTCAAAACGTTACATAAATAATTAGATAAAATAATCTCAGAAATTACAAATATAATTCAGAAAATAAATAAACAAAATGTTTTCTTCGAATTTAACATTTTAGAGTAATTCTTAAAAATGCGTGTTGTAACTGGCACAACAAGGACCTAAGTAACAACTCAGCAGAAAAAAAATACAAATAAAATATGATCCTCCTGATCTCACTCCATTTTCACCTGCCCAACGTTGACGGTTAATAGACCAGGACCGAACTCAAGAGATCGATCTCCTTTCATCATAAGGAATCGTGTAACAAGTTTATATTAAGGTATATCAAACCTGCAGAGTACGAAAATCGTTGTTACTATTCTGGAATGTTTATCCTACAGCCACAAAACATTTAGGCGGACAAAATAGCAAAACTTTCGAAAAGTGCATATCCTTCTGTTTCAGCACAATAAACGGTAGTTATGAGATATCTGAAAACTTATTTTAGGTTAACATTTTCTAATACGGTATCAGATACCAGCAAGCGAAAAATAATCGTGAATATCTGGGGAAGAAATTCAATTTCACTTCAGTCTATAACAACATTTTTTTTATTGCGGTAAATATTAATAGAAAGGTACGCAGAGGGACAGGAAGATGAAGTGTGAGAAGATATGAGACGAACTTGTTTGCACGCCGAGTCATGGTGAGCTAACACCCGTATAAGCCTATGGTATGGAAGACGCGGTGAATTTAGAGTGTTCAAAAATTCCACTGGTTAGTGAACTGCTCCTTCTATATTTACCACGGTGTCTTTTGAATAGTATACCATTTCTTCCCCTTCGAATGATTTCANTAGTGAACTGCTCCTTCTATATTTACCACGGTGTCTTTTGAATAGTATACCATTTCTTCCCCTTCGAATGATTTCAGCAAAATGTCATTAATGACTGCTGCTTGATATTTTTTTTGAGGTCAGAATGGCAATTTCACACAACCATTCCATAGGCTCGTCCTGTATCAAGGTAACGTCAGGATNTAGTGAACTGCTTCTTCTATATTTACCACGGTGTCTTTTGAATAGTATACCATTTCTTCCCCTTCGAATGATTTCAACAAAATGTCATTAATGACTGCTGCTTGATATTTTTTTTTGAGGTCAGAATGGCAATTTCACACAACCATTCCATAGGCTCGTCCTGTATCAAGGTAACGTCAGGATNTTTTTTTTTGAGGTCAGAATGGCAATTTCACACAACCATTCCATAGGCTCGTCCTGTATCAAGGTAACGTCAGGATAACTGTTTGTTATCAGCTCCTGAACTGTAGTCGCCATAGTGCATCACTTGTCTGGGCTAGCTACCATGCCGTCTGTTTCTGGATAATCACCGTTTCCTAGTTTTAGCAGGTGTTCTGGAAATTGACCGCCAGACACTTCACCTCTCAGATGTACTCTCATATTTTTAGTAGGTTTTACCACATTAGCCGAGGGACACGGAGATCTCTTGAAGCACGCGTTGATTTAAACGGCACGTGCTCCTCTCGGCACCGCTGGTAAAGTTTGGCGAAAATCTTCTTTAAGCAGCACTGTCCCACAATCCGTTAAGATTTTGTTACTCTTTGTGTCCTGCAAGAGTCCTATTCAAAGCTTAATTACTTGGAATACTTTGCGAAATTTTACTATTGGTTTATTTGTTGAAACAGTTAACCATGTGTTTAGATATTAATTTTTTATAGTACTTTCACGAAGTTTGGAGTTAATAGGACCATCAAATATTTTTTCTTCATGCAAACTTTGAACCCCCATTTCATCTCTTTAGGGGTTGAATTTTGAAAAATCCCTCCTTTGTGGCTGCCTACATTACATAATGACTGTTTCCTCCAAATTTCATCTTTCTATAACCATGTTGTGTTGATATGTCAGTCAGTCATATGCTGGATGTTGATATGTCAGTCAGTCATATACTGGATGTTGATATGTCAGTCAGTCAGTTAGCTGATCTAATACTTTAATACGTAGCAAATGAAGACATATATTGCNACTGGATGTTGATATGTCAGTCAGTCAGTTAGCTGATCTAATACTTTAATACGTAGCAAATGAAGACATATATTGCCTATTTTTATTGCTCATGGACAGGCCATCATAATGGAAGACAAATTTAGGCATATATTTTCCTTTCGAACTGGCGCTCACATTCAAAATGTGGCTACCAAAGGTGTTGTAACAAAAAAAAAAAAAAAAGGACTAATTATCTCTACAATGCTCGGGATATTGGTCAGAAAATTATCACAAACTTTGTAAAGGAAAGAACTGCTATTGAAGAGTAGTATAATTCCATGTTCCTGTCAAAAAGCCCTGTGCTTAGCATCTGTTTGTCTCTACGAGTTCGCAGAAGCGAGGCCTTTGGAAATAACTGAATTGAAGCCAAAATAAGACAGTGATATGATGCGTCGGATCATTGCAGCATATTAAGCTGGTAGTGCTGCAGGTCTCATTACCATCTTATGCCACGAACTGTGTTACAAACCTGTCGCCTTGGCAAAGCTCAATGGTGGTACGAGAAATTGTGACAAATCAAGACTTTTTAAGTTGTTGGCTGACAGAATCACCTTCTTAATTGCAAGTTAAGTTACAAGTAATTAGCTTTTTATTATTCATGGAAAGGCCGTGGCGCGAACACNCTTCTTAATTGCAAGTTAAGTTACAAGTAATTAGCTTTTTATTATTCATGGAAAGGCCGTGGCGCGAACACTTGAAAAGCACACTTCTGCTAGAACATTCTGACATCTCACAGATTTCATTGTTGCACATGTCAAAAGGAGCTGAACCGGGTTCAATCTCCGGCCAGGTCACTCCCGGATTTTCGCATGTAGGAATCGTTACGGTTGACGCCGCTGGTCGGCGGGTTTTCTCGGGATCTCCCGTACCCCCTGTCCTTGCATTCCGGCGCTACTCCATACTCACCTCGCTTCACCCTCATAGGCTCCCAAGACCCCGATGTTAAGGGCCGTCGAAACTCTCCGTTCCGCTTGTTTGTTGAAGCGGTGTCTACGTGGGTCAATAATACAGTGCTGTAAACACTATCATTGGCAGATAACGTGTGGGTTTGCAATATGCGGAACAGAGCGCCGTAGTGCGTGTTATTGACGTATATAGTTCGTTCACGGTTACTTCCAACTTCCCTGAAGCCCTACTAAAGTTCTACTTTCAGGATATTCATCCGCCGCATAAAGCTTCACTAAGTTTAGAATATGACACCAAAGGACTGCGAACCGCATTCGTGCACAGTCACTTTAATATTATTTTACATAGGAGCAACTATTTTCTCCCTGTTTTTTTTTTTCATATTAAAAATAAAATAAATATTCTAAATCATAGGTATAAGGAAATGCTCAATTTAACCACGTTACCAGAAGTATTAAACGATTATGATACATGACATATTTAGCAAAGGTTTGATTCAGAAAGTGTGAAGACACCGCGAATAGACAATTGCTACAGGTGTGTGTGAAAGTAAAACGAGAGTTGCGAGTGTTGGCGACTGTTACGTGGCGAAGCAGTTGGGGCCCGGTCCGCCCATGGTGCCGGGCCACACTGGGTCAGTCAGTTTGCATCGTGACCTCTTGCCGGCAGCATGTCTCCCACGCACTGGGTGAGTACGTTTTCTCTCTGGGCAGCGAGATCCCCGATCCGCTGCTTCATATCGTCCCTTCGCGGTAAACTCAGCACTTTATAAAGCCCTGCGTAACACCTATAGGCTATTCACGGCAAAGTGAGCACTTTTAAAAGCCCTCTCATTTGGAATAATAGTCCATAATTGTAATTTATTTTAGCCTTAGACGTTAGTTTCCGAGTGCGGTGGAATATACAAACTGTGTTCATTACTTACATGGCAGTCTTTATTTAAAAAGTTGGTTAAAGGACAAAATATGGCTGAAAAGAAAACGTAACTAGGACCTCTAAAGTGCTCACTCTACCGTAAACAGCTATACTTAATATGTACAGTGTGTATTCTTCCACCATAAGCAAATTTAATATTGCCTTGGGGCTGGTAACTTTATTCATACACCAGACTAGTAAAAAAAAAAAAAGTATTGGAAAATTAAATACTTTAAAACTTTGCTAATTCTTACACTTATATCCATAAAAAACAAAAAAACAAAAAAATATATTTAGTATCAGTATTTATTAATATTTACCTTTAGGCTGTTCACGGTAGAGTGAGCACTTTTGAAGCCCTGGTTACTTTTTTATTTCAGCTAATTTNAATATTTACCTTTAGGCTGTTCACGGTAGAGTGAGCACTTTTGAAGCCCTGGTTACTTTTTTATTTCAGCTAATTTATATATTTCTGCCACTCGTTAATATAAACACTGCCATGTGAGTAATAAACACAGTGTATACATTATATTTCACCGTACTCAAAACCAAAAGTCCGAGGCCACAATTATATTTATTTATTGGTTTTTATGTCTGATGAGACTGCCTCAAAAAGTGCTGACTTTACCATGAACACCCTATAACATTATTAATTCTACGTCGAGACATCGAACTACTTTCTCTCCATCGTCACCAAATTTACCGGGTGCATGCCAATCGTTGTGTCTGTTAAAATATATGCAGCTAGGAGCAGTGTCATTTTTTAAGTTTGATTTCAAAAGAGCTCAAATAACCGTGAACAACCTATCCTTTTCTAACTTCTGATTTGTATTATTTAAAAAAATTAAACTTGTTATGGTTTTCTTTTTTAACTTTTATTCCACTTTTTTTTAATTAAAGGTTAACTTCTTGCGTTTTTTTTGCAACACAGAGACGCTGGGATAATATCTCTTCAGTATCTACGAAATATTTTCTTTTCAAGAGGACGTGTAAACTGCAATTCTACTTTTTAGTTCTTTCGCTTCGTGTAAAACAATAACTTGGAAAACGAGTTAAAAGTTTGGAATTTGTTTGTTTCTCCCGTTTTAATTTTTATTTTGCAGTAAAAACTCGAATATTGCAGTGTAATTACCACAGGATCAATAAAACAGACTAAAAGGTTCGACAATACATATTTTTTGATTTTCAGTCACTTAAAAGAAATAAATTATTTTCTAAAAATATTTTAGTTTAAAATAATAGGATTTTGAATATTGGAAGATAAATAAAAACCTATTGCTGGAAAATAACTATTAGGAAGTAAACATTTACAGTGTGATTTTTTTATATATAAGAAAAACTGCATTCAGCCATTATTCCAGACGCTACGACAGATCGTCATCAGTAGTGTCAGATCCAAGGTAATATTAATTAATAATTTCCATTACCAAAGTTTTTAAAGTTGTAATTTTTTTTTAAAGTGATCATTTTAAGTTAAAATGATTTCGTACAAAATTCAAATAGATTACTTTTCTTTAAATAAAGGAATTGTANAAAGTGATCATTTTAAGTTAAAATGATTTCGTACAAAATTCAAATAGATTACTTTTCTTTAAATAAAGGAATTGTATTTAAAATTCTTAACAAAATGTACTTAGAAGTTCCTGAGAATTTGCTGCTTATTAACACGTGTTGAACACGGTATATATCGTTCACAAACTTGAACCACTCTAATGTAGTATAAGGGGCAAATTATAAATCTGAACGCTTGAGTCAGGGTATTTCAATTAATGTTTTCGATATGACTAGGTGTAAATTTTTAGAGTAACAGCTGGAGATACGCCATTTACACCAGGGACAATGATTTTTTTTTTTAACTTAATATTTTTCTCAAAAACTACTCGCTGTTCAATTTGATGCTGAAGTGAAGGTTTTGTCTCACACGTGTTGAAGGGTATTATTAAGTGTCTTTTTTTTTTCGGAGCCGTAACTAGGGTAAGTGTTGCATAAAAGGAAATATACGCAGGGGCAGGTTAACAAAATACTGTGACGTCATCTACGAATAGGTACCTGTTAATTCCAATCTACTCAAATTGAAGCTGTGGCTACTGCTTGCCGTTCCGTTTCACGTCGTTGCAGACGACGTCTTGCTACTGATGGCAGACATTTTCAACGTTTGTAACTGTTGTTGACATTCGCACACAACCAGCGTTGTCCTTATAGCTTCAGATAGAAGCATTCCCATCAGATTGTCTTTAATCGTTTCTCTGTTATTCTCGTTCAAAAAGTGTTAACATTAATTTGGCACAACCGATATAAGCATAAAACTAATAAAAATTAAACATATCAATACTTTTTTTTTATGTTGTCAATTTAACTGGGAACATTGCGGTCAGCGTTTCTATTATAATGTATGCTTTTAAAGTCAAGGATTTTTTTAGAGGTTGGTTTTAAAGGTACATACCGTACTTCGAATAACTAGTAAGCCATAGATGTGTGGGCAGTATTTGTGCCATCAGGTTAGTATATCAGGCTGTTTTGTTTTCCTCCCAGATGAGTTGAGAACTTTAACAATTCTATAAGAAAAAAAAAACCCGTTTAAAAAAAATTGTGTTATGGCATTTATTTTTTCAGCACACTCTAATTTTCTTACAAAGATTATTTTGTCTGAACTGGTGATGACGTACATTTGGAGAAAAGGCTTCTGAACATACATTTTTTTTTACCAGTTAAAATAACGGAGAGTGTAAAACTGAAGTACTCATGCAAGTGCATATAGTTTTAACACGCAATAACTTTTGAGAACGCGTAATTCTGAAATTCGAATATTGTAGAATTCTTAGCTTCTTGAGGGGGAAGGAGTGAGCGAGCGAGTGAAGGGATTTGTGCGGTTCTTAAGGTAGTCGCCTGGGTAGGCAGTCGCCTGGGTAGGCAGTCGAATGGTTTGCAGAGCTCCAACAGAAAACGTTTTATCAAAAAACTGTCCAACGTATCTGAGTGAGGCCTACTTACGAATAACATTTAAGAAACGTTACGCGTCTGTATATGTTTTTCAGTTCCTCCATTTCTCTCTAATGCATGCTTTTATGATGGTGAAAATGGCTCAAACGAGTGTTTTCACGGTCATTTTTAGATATGAACATTCCGGTACAAAACATTAAAATAGGAATAGGGACATGCATCAAACCTTTATTGACGTGACAACGTCTTAAATTAGGTTGCGGCTGGGAGTCACTTATGAAAAAGTGTAACGCTCGGTAACGTTACGATGAGTCACCGAACGAGAGAGAGGCCCGCCGAATGCCTTGCGTCTCTCTCCCACTCAACTATGATCGGTCTGCCGCGCGCGCAGCACTACGTTGTCACGTAAAATCTTCGCCCGTAAAACCGACTTTACAGGCAACCATTTTTTATTATTATTACGTCATCAATTGGTAGGGTTTCCGCTGGAAGTCTCATAGAGGCGCGTTATCGACGGCAAGACTGCACGCCAGTTCAGTGCTTTGCGCATAGAGGCGATGAGAGAGTTGATGCTCATGTCTCGGTCGCCCCTAGCGCTCTCACACTTTAAGGCCCTAGACGTGCAAAATTCCTTCAACAAGGTGGCCACCTTAACACCGAGGTTTTGAGAGCCGAGACGAATGTAAATCATTGCGGTTTTACAGTTTTTGAGATTTAAGATTTATTCATCATTCATTATTGACATTTATTCTTTGTCAAGGCTTGGTATATCTATGAGATGATCGAATAACTGTAGTGTGAATATAGTAACTTNATTGACATTTATTCTTTGTCAAGGCTTGGTATATCTATGAGATGATCGAATAACTGTAGTGTGAATATAGTAACTTCATTTGTTTACCACGTGGAAAAATTAAGAATAGTTATTGATTATCTTCAGAGAACGATTATGGAAGCAATAGTAAAAGTAGTCGAACAATAATTTTTTCTCAAATTTAATTTAAAATGTTCTATATCCTAACAATGTCACATTTTCAAAAATTAATATAAAACACGGATGATACCTAAAAATATTATGTAAATACAATATGGCGTCCAATTATCCCCCTTAAGGTTTGATTAAAATAAGCCGCTGTCTTGTAGAGTGAGGATTTAAAACTAGCATTATTTAGTTATAAAATTGTTCGCAGGTTTTGGCCGTGCTGATATTGTGCACTTTCGTTCAGTTATGCCACTGTCTAAGCGACGAGTTTCCAGACTACGCCGACTACGAGTCACAAAGCAGGAGCTTGAGGAAGAAAAAGAAGAAACTGCAATGTCTTCTGCACCTGAACTCCCAGCGGAGGTCGTACGGCGAAGAGCGAACACTAGGCTTGCTCACTGCCTTATCGCAGTTCGAAGCTCACCACGATGAAGAGGTATGGTGAAAACGTGTATTTACATGCTGTTCATGGTTATTTGAGCTATTTTCAAATCAACCTTTAGAAAATGTCACTGCCCCTATTTGCATGTATTTTAACGGGCACATTGACTGGCAAGCGCCCGGTAAAGTTGGTAACGACGGAGAGAAAGTAGTTCCATGTCTTAACATTGAATTAAAAGTGCCAGGTACAAATATATCAATATCTAAACGATATATTTTGCTTTCTGTTTTTTTCTAATGCATATAAGTGTAAGAATTAGAAAATTGGTGAAGTGTTTACTTTTCCTAATAAGTTCACAGTTTCGTCAACACCAACTACCTATAGTACCAGGGGCTTAAAATACTCAACACAACGCTCAGTCAAAGTTGGTAACCCCAGCAGTGCATCTTGTGCTGTGGTCAGCAGCTCCTGGTACTTCGTACTTTTCAAAACATTTGTTGAGNAAAGTGATCATTTTAAGTTAAAATGATTTCGTACAAAATTCAAATAGATTACTTTTCTTTAAATAAAGGAATTGTAGTTAAAATTCTTAACAAAATGTACTTGGAAGTTCCTGAGAATTTGCTGCTTATTAACACGTGTTGAACACGGTATATATCGTTCACAAACTTGAACCACTCTAATGTAGTATAAGGGGCAAATTATAAATCTGAACGCTTGAGTCAGGGTATTTCAATTAATGTTTTCGATATGACTAGGTGTAAATTTTTAGAGTAACAGCTGGAGATACGCCATTTACACCAGGGACAATGATTTTTTTTTTAACTTAATATTTTTTTCAAAAACTACTCGCTGTTCAATTTGATGCTGAAGTGAAGCTTTTGTCTCACACGTGTTGAAGGGTATTATTAAGTGTCTTTTTTTTTTCGGAGCCGTAACTAGGGTAAGTGTTGCATAAAAGGAAAGATACGCAGGGGCAGGTTAACAAAATACTGTGACGTCATCTACGAATAGGTACCTGTTAATTCCAATCTACTCAAATTGAAGCTGTAGCTACTGCTTGCCGTTCCGTTTCACGTCGTTGCAGACGGCGTCTTGCTACTGATGGCAGACATTTTCAACGTTTGTAACTGTTGTTGACATTCGCACACAACCAGTGTTGTCCTTATAGCTTCAGATAGAAGCATTCCCATCAGATTGTCTTTAATCGTTTCTCTGTTATTCTCGTTCAAAAAGTGTTAACATTAATTTGGCACAACCGATATAAGCATAAAACTAATAAAAATTAAACATATCAATACTTTTTTTTTATGTTGTCAATTTAACTGGGAACATTGCGGTCAGCGTTTCTATTATAATGTATGCTTTTAAAGTCAAGGATTTTTTTAGAGGTTGGTTTTAAAGGTACATACCGTACTTCAAAGTCCCGACTTCGAATAACTAGTAAGCCATAGATGTGCGGACAGTATTTGTGCCATCAAGTTAATATAATATATAGGCAGTTTTGTTTTCCTCCCAGATGAGTTGAGAACTTTAACAATTCTATAGAAAAAAAACCTGTTTAGAAAATTTTTTTTTCAGTACACTCTAATTTTCTGACAAAGATTATTTTGTCTGAACTGGTGATGACGTACATTTAAAGAAAAGGCTTCTGAAAATACATTTTTTTTACCAGTTAAAATAACGGAGAGTGTAAAACTGAAGTACTCATGCAAGTGCATATAGTTTTAACACGCAATAACTTTTGAGAACGCGTAATTCTGAAAATCGAATATTGTAGAATTCTAAGCTTCGTAAGGGGGCAGGACAGAGCGAGCGAGTGAGTGAGTGAAGGGAATTGTGCGACTCTTAAGGTGGCCGCCGCCGAACGGTGTGCAGAGCTCCAACAGAAAACGTTTTATCAAAAAACTGTCCAACGTGTCTGAGTGAGGTCTGCTTACGAATATCATTTAAGAAACGTTACGCGTCTGTATATGTTTTTCAGTTCCTCCATTTCTCTCTAATGCATGCTTTTATGATGGTGAAAATGGCTCAAACGAGTGTTTTCATGGTCATTTTTAGATATGAACATTCCGGTACAAAACATTAAAATAGGAATAGGGACATGCATCAAACCTTTATTATTATTATTACGTCATCAATTGGTAGGGTTTCCGCTGGAAGTCTCATAGAGGCGCGTTATCGACGGCAAGACTGCACGCCAGTTCAGTGCTTTGCGCATAGAGGCGATGAGAGAGTTGATGCTCATGTCTCGGTCGCCCCTAGCGCTCTCACACTTTAAGGCCCTAGACGTGCAAAATTCCTTCAACAAGGTGGCCACCTTAACACCGAGGTTTTGAGAGCCGAGACGAATGTAAATCATTGCGGTTTTACAGTTTTTGAGATTTAAGATTTATTCATCATTCATTATTGACATTTATTCTTTGTCAAGGCTTGGTATATCTATGAGATGATCGAATAACTGTAGTGTGAATATAGTAACTTCATTTGTTTACCACGTGGAAAAATTAAGAATAGTTATTGATTATCTTCTGAGAACGATTATGGAAGTAATAGTAAAAGTAGTCGAACAATAATTTTTTCTCAAATTTAATTTAAAATGTTCTATATCCTAACAATGTCACATTTTCAAAAATTAATATAAAACACGGATGATACCTAAAAAAATTATGTAAATACAATATGGCGTCCAATTATCCCCCTTAAGGTTTGATTAAAATAAGCCGCTGTCTTGTAGAGTGAGGATTTAAAACTAGCATTATTTAGTTATAAAATTGTTCGCAGGTTTTGGCCGTGCTGATATTGTGCACTTTCGTTCAGTTATGCCACTGTCTAAGCGACGAGTTTCCAGACTACGCCGACTACGAGTCACAAAGCAGGAGCTTGAGGAAGAAAAAGAAGAAACTGCAATGTCTTCTGCACCTGAACTCCCAGCGGAGGTCGTACGGCGAAGAGCGAACACTAGGCTTGCTCACTGCCTTATCGCAGTTCGAAGCTCACCACGATGAAGAGGTATGGCGAATACGTGTATTTACATGCTGTTCATGGTTATTTGAGCTCTTTTCAAATCAACCTTTAGAAAATGTCACTGCCCCTATTTGCATGTATTTTAACGGGCACATTGACTGGCAAGCGCCCGGTAAAGTTGGCAACGACGGAGAGAAAGTATTTCCATGTCTTAACATTGAATTAAAAGTGCCAGGTACAAATATATCAATATCTAAACGATATATTTAGCTTTCTGTTTTTTTTTTTAATGCATATAAGTGTAAGAATTAGAAAATTGGTGAAGTGTTTACTTTTCCTAATAAGTTCACAGTTTCGTCAACACCAACCACCTACAGTACCAGGGGCTTAAAATACTCAACACAACGCTCAGTCAAAGTCGGTAACCCCAGCAGTGCATCTTGTGCTGTGGTCAGCAGCTCCTGGTACTTCGTACTTTTCAAAACATTTGTTGAGCCATCCCGACCGCCTGCTGGCCTGTCGTCTTAAGATCATGGTCCCTGCAACAAACAACGGGTCAGCTAATGTGACACACACCAGGCCATGCCTCGTACATCACCATGCAGCTTGAATTCATACCCATTGAAATCTCCCGCCTTTGACCCCAAAATGGCCTGATAGGCAAGGAGATGGCCAGCCCGTCATCAGGCCATCATCAAGATTGAACTTGCTCCAAGCACAACCTGGGAGGCAGATATCCCTTTCGGGAAACCAGGGTTTGGGACCACTCGGGAGTTACCCAGTTTTAACATCCGTACAATGTGGATTATCCACAATCACGTAGACATCGGATCGACCTCTCGCCAAGGTGTCCCGGGTTCGATTCTCGGCGGGTTTCCTTGCGGCACTCTCGTACCCTATACCTTTAAATTCCATCGCTGCTCCATCTCCATTCCATTTCACATCCACGGGCGCTGAATACCAAGTTGTCAAGCGTCCTCCAGGTCTCCTGTTTCAACTCAAGTTGTCTTACGACTGCATGTGTGTCTGCTTCAGGACCACCACGACGACCCTTGTAAAGACGTGTTCCACGGCCTTTTATCTTCAGGCGGCTCCAGTAGCGGCCAGAGCTTCCAGAACAGGAATCCGAACTTCCCGTACAGTCCGCAGTCGTACGTCAGGCAGCTCAACAGACTTCTGAGACCTGTCAACAGGGCTCTCAGGCCGTATTACCGACTAGTATTCTAGCAGACACTTGCCACGACGCTAGTGTACTGCTGAAGTTCTGGCTCCATCTTCTTCCTTCCGACGAATAACGAGGGAACATCGCACTTTGAGTACAAGACTATCGTAACTCAAAATGTCTCGCA
The DNA here is from genome assembly GCA_002778355.1 of Clitarchus hookeri. Lineage (NCBI taxonomy): Eukaryota > Metazoa > Arthropoda > Insecta > Phasmatodea > Phasmatidae > Clitarchus > Clitarchus hookeri. Next base: position 261,945 of record NQII01001085.1, on the reverse strand, counting down.
TACACTCATGAGCAGTTGAATTAGGGATACCCTAATGGGGCGGCGGCTTCTGTGGTTCTGAATTGTATGGGCGCTCGCAGGTCATCGTGGTCAAGCACGCAAGGCTCGGCTTCACCACCTTTGCAGAAATTCTTCGTTGTCGCGTGATAATTTCAGTTTCAGAGGTATTATGGAAAATGTTTGGTTATATAAAATGTACAATTTACTAGTGTTTTAATACATTTACATATAATTTTCTCTGTGTGTTATTTCTTGCTTGCAAAAAGGAAAGAACTTATTGATAAAATATAAATACGTTCTTGACTTTTTACAACTAGCAGATAACACGCGATTAAAATTCAGTACATAAATACTAAACAACTCGTAAAATGTAAATTTTCTAATATCGTACATTGTCATTAATTACTATGAATCCGATATTATGACTCGAAGACGAAGAATTTCAGCAAAGAGAGGGCTGCGGTGGCTGAGCGGTTAGTCTGCTCGCCTCCTACCAAGGCGAACCTGGTTCGAACCCCGGCCGGGACGCTCCCGGATTTTCGCAAGTGGGATTCGTGCCAGACGATGCCACAGTTCGCTATTTAATTCCGGCGCTGTTCCATTCTCACCTAATTTCACTCTCATCGGCTCTCAAGACGTCGTTGTGAAGAGCTGTCCACATCTGTCGACTCAACTTAACGGGCGAGTGATCTGCTGCACTGTGGCCTGTCTATTCGCGGTTACCAACCGAGCTAGCCGGCGGAGACCCCTGTCGTCGATACTTTGTACACCCCTCGAGTTGTCGCTGGCGGCGGTGGCTTTACCAGACTCCACAAGAGCTCACGGTACACTCTTGATACGGTGGCCAGTGGAAATACCAGCGCCAGCATGACTTCGGAGATGGAGTGCTGGCTTCAACGATCCGACCACGAACATATATGCTTTGAGATCTTTTTTTTTCCCCCTGTTTTGTGGTCGGCAGTTTCTCAGACGGTCAGTGTAAGATCTGATGACATCCCAGTCATGCGTGGCTGGGCACTATTCCATTCTACGGCGCCATTTCGCTAACACAGCAGGTGCCTCAAATTCAACTGCTCATGAGTGTATATGGTAAATAAAAGTAAAACAGTTGTCCGTTTTTATAAATTTTTTTACAGTTCTAAGTTTGGGAGTGAATTTGAATGACTAAAACTGTGTCAATCTATAACAGTGCGCAATGCAGTACTTTTAAAACACATCTCTGTGTAAATATCAAATGTTAATGTCTACTTATTAAATCTGTCTTCCGCAGCGCAACACCCATTTATCTGCCGTACGTCCAGTAAACGTTAACAGAATGTTACAACAGTCTTCCACTGCCAAGTAATAGTTATGCNACGTCCAGTAAACGTTAACAGAATGTTACAACAGTCTTCCACTGCCAAGTAATAGTTATGCACGTGTCCTCCTTCCAACACAAAAATTGCAAATTCTCGATCTTATGGGTTACGATTCTCCTGCATTCAGTGTGCGATATTCGTCATAAAAAATAACAAGAAATGCCACTGGATTGTTATTTACTCTGTACTAAATTGGTAACTAACGCCCCATAAAAAACGCTGTCCGGAAGAATTCAGGAATCATTTAAAAAAAGTCAGTTCTTTACAGTTTTATTTTGAAGGTGTTAAGACAGTATTTCTGTGTGGGTAAATACAAGTATTCATTATTGTAAACGATTCGAGTGTCCAAGCTACTGATGTGATATTGTGACACTGCAGACATGCAATAAATTACTGAGTTTTTACCCTATATGTACTTGTACGTTAAATGTTATAATTTGATATAATAAGTTTGAAAAAAAAAATGTTTTTTCTTACTATGCTACGTGTTTTTATTTTGTTTTAGAAACAAAACAGTGGCAATCAATTCAAGCACAAAAAAAAAATTATGAATTTACTTGAATGCATGAGGCTATTAACGCGAGCTGGAAACAGTTTTTGTTTCTAAAATTTCAACATCTAATGTTAAATACTAGAAAAATTAAGAATATTTTTTTAAGTATATAGTACAAAATCTTATTTATAACGCTGTATTATTCAAAATAAAACCTTTTTCATCCATATTAGGTATCATGCATAGCCTAGCTTGACGTATAACTTCCCACATACCTGCACACACACACACACACACACACACACACACACACGTGCACACACGCACACACACACACAAACACAAGCTCTACTACTTAAAAAATTTAATGTACTAAATTAAACACAGCCACATGAGCAAAGTACTAGTTGAATGGATCTTCACTTTTATTTTTCTAGAAAACTAAGCGCTGCATCGAAAAATCTCCAAGCACGTGATATTTGTGGCTTACTGAACGAAACTGAACGAAATATAACACATACGTTATCAATTAACCACTCAGTTGTATGTTAAAAAAATATTTTGAAAGCCACAAAAAGAACAGTTAAACATACGGCCAGAAACGGAGCACCGAAGACTAATAACACACAATTAAAACTGATAACGTGAAGATTGAAGTGATACAGTAGGGTTTTNGAAACGGAGCACCGAAGACTAATAACACACAATTAAAACTGATAACGTGAAGATTGAAGTGATACAGTAGGGTTTTTGAGAAAAAAACATAGCAACTAAAATTTTTTGATAAACGTAAAACTGCTATAACCCCGACTTCTTTTATAATCGCTCTACTTTATCACTACGTGAACACGTTTTCTTTTCTGGTAATTATAAATAAGGACAATTTCTTAGTTTCATAAAATTTTATTGATCACTTAGTACAAAAATACAATTACACATACAAAATGAAGTCGTTCAGAGCATTTATGTAAACTAAACTANTATTGATCACTTAGTACAAAAATACAATTACACATACAAAATGAAGTCGTTCAGAGCATTTATGTAAACTAAACTAACGGTAATTACTAATACCCTATATGCAAACAGGCTACAGATCTACTCATCTAATATTTAACTCCATACCACGCAGAAAGAAAAATATTCTTGAGATCTTGTTGAATGATGTTAAATGAGCAAGCAATCATATCAAATTGAGCTCGTTCATTTACAGTGCAATTTACTCTCTCACATTTGTTCCCTGCAACAAAAACAAGCTAATTTTTTTACGTATTTTGTGAAACATTTTTATAAAACATCAATTTCGTCGTTACGCATTGACAAGTCACCTACCCGGGAATACTGCAAATGGTGAATCTTTGATCAAGAACGTTCTTTAGTTCACTTGGAAGTTTACATTATCGTACTAGAACATCAAATTACAAGTCTCGACAAACGAACAGACTAATATTACNAGTTCACTTGGAAGTTTACATTATCGTACTAGAACATCAAATTACAAGTCTCGACAAACGAACAGACTAATATTACAACGCATTGGAGGAATCTAGGTCCCAAATTCTGTTCAGAACTTCCTACTAGAAACTTTGGCGTTTAGCAATTACTGTGAAAAGCCAATACAAAATAATTAGTGCAAGATAATTTTAAAATACGCAACTATTTTTTTATGTATTACGTTGAGAGTATCGCTCAAAATTATTTTTCTTTTAGATGCATCTGTGGGTAAGGGTAGATACATGGAAACGAGGGATCAAAGGGAATGTTTTTCAGTTACGCCATGCTAGTAAGGTGTCCTCTCTCACAGCCATGCACGTCAATCAGTCGGCATTGAACACTGTCGCTACCACCAACCCGCACTGCCGTATCTCGACCCGGAGCTCCCAACGCTGCTGTAGCCTCCGCCNCCCGCCGTAGCCGCTCCTGTCCCAGCCCCCGCCGTAGCCGCCCGTGTAGTAGCCGGTGTCGTAGTTGCGGGGGCCGTTGCCGTAGTCCCGGTAGTCGTTGTAGCCGTAGCTGCTGGCGTAGCTAGCGTGAGACGCTGCGGCCAGCAATGCGCCTGACAGGAATACCACCTGTTGTAAACAAAACATTCCATCAATATAGCTTGTCAGCTACTAAAGGCCTTCAAGTGCCAGCATTTTTTCTACTTGTTAAGAAAAATTAGAATTTTTAAAATACGATAACAATAATCACATTAAAATACCATAAAAATGAACATATTTTATGCCAAATTTATTGACATAATAGTAAAGGTTTAGAATACAAGTATTGACTCAAACATATTTCTAAAAGTTAATAAAACAGAATTGATCAAACTAAGATGATTGTTTGCTGGAGACATAAGAATGCTACGAAGAAATTTGCTGGAAGTACGACGTTTGGTTCGCATACAATTAAAACTTACTTCTACTTTCACTTTTTTTTTTTTAACTTTAAGTTTATTCTCAAACTAGAAATTATTCTAAAGACGAGCCACATTAGGAACTTCCAAGAAATTTCTTTGTGGCAGTCTGGTGACGTTAAAAATTATTTGTATCTGTTACCAAATATTTTACTTGGGTTCCATCTTGAAATACGCTCGACACAAAATACAAATTTTGAAATTCTGATAATTCCATTTATTTCCGTTCTGAAAAATAACTTCTCACTTCTTTTAATCTTTACTCAACCGGTATTCGATTCTATATTACAATATAAGCTGTAAGTGTGGAAAATCATTTACGCTTTAATTATGACCCAGTCTTCGCTCTCACTGCTATTACGAATATTACGTGCAATTATTACAAATCAGGAAATTTTTCGCAGCTTTAATTTTATACAGAATTTATTCACGATTCTATATTAAACTTTTTTTTTTCCTTGCTTAGACATTGCGCTCCGAAACTCTTGCGCCTCTGGGTGGAGTAAGTGCGCCCGTTTATAAAATCAGACCTGAATGAAGTTCTTAATAAAACGAATTGCAAACCTCATGAATATCATTTTTACTACACAACGCACATTAAAATAGAACTCTGTTGTCAATATATGAAAAAGAAATAACCAAACTGGTTATCGAATAACTGACCGGTAGCTAATTGAGTGAATTTGAGAGCGGAGTGGAGTGGCGAGATTTGGGTGGCTCTTAACATCGAGGTCTTGAGGGCCGAGGAGGATGAAGCGAGGCGAGGACAGAGCAGCGCCGGAATGCAAGCGTGGGGGAAACGGGAGATTCCCGAGAAAACCCGCCGACCAGCGGCATCGTCCGGCACGATTCCCACACGTGAAAATCCGGGAGCGACCCCACCGGAAATCGAACCCGGTTCGTCTAGGTGGGAGGCGAGTAGTCTAACTGAAATTCAGCGCTCGTAATAAACAAAGAGCTAGCTAAATGCTATAATATATTCAATTCACATGGTAGCTATCCACCAGTTTCATTCAGGGCCTAAAAGTATTTTCTGCTGGTGACAGTTGCAAAAAAGAATGGGCTAATTGCAATGGTATACGTACCATCGTTTCTTAAGGCTGTTCAAGGGACAAATTTTTCTCCAGTTTTTTTTTTTAGAATACGTTATTATTTTGTGACACGATAACTTGATTTTAATACCAAATCGTTTGAAAAATTATATTTATCGTGTTCTTTTTAGCGTAAATATGATAATTTGAACTTAAAATCTTGATTTGTATAAATTTCAAAAAGTTTTTTTTAACACGAAGTTTGGTTTCAAGTAAAGTGTTTATTGAAGTCACAAAAGCGATATGTGACAATTTATTTTAAATCTGTCGCATGGTTCACCTGCGGCACAAGTCTAACACCTGGTTATTTTGATTTGAAATTTTATTTCAAAAGTTAAAATTGAAGTACGGGTGAACCGCATTAACAAAATTTCCAAGAAATATTCTTTATGCTATTATAATAACATGAAAAATTCTTACATAGAGCTGCATCCTAACGTATTAATATGTTAAAATTTCTGAAATTTCTATGATAAAAGATGTTAATTTAAAATACTTGTGCTCTAAAAACACTTTGTTTTCTGCAACACAATATTTGTTGTCGCGAAGAAATTGTTGGTTAAATATGAACCACTGCAAAGTAGGTTTGCCACAAAGTTTTTGTTTGATCTTTATATTCATGGCAATGATAACGTTGCATTTTCATTACAATAGTTGAAATTCTTTGTGGTAAAGTCAGTTATTTTATTTTTAAGGTAAAACCACTATGTCGGTGATCTTAGAAAGTCGGTATTTGGTTACTTACCATGTAGCAAGTTTCGTATTATACGAAAGTAAAATTTTAATGATACTTAACCCTTTCCTTTGTTATACAGAAAAATTTCTTTACTGCAAAACGAAGCACGCTCAAAGAAATATTTTTTTCCTTAGATAAAAGTACTACTGTCATAAAACCAAAATGTACGAAGAAAAAATTTCATAACAGCAAAGATGATATACTGTAACCTTCCATTTAAAATGAAATATTGTTACAGTAAACAAAACAGTCTTAAAAAATGGTTTATTTTGCTATAAAGAAAGCTTTGAAAGTATTTTCTACAGTGCGTAACTTGTTTCATTCATTTTTTAATAATCGTTTTTCTTCATTGTTATACTTGTTTCAGACTATTATTTCACACCACAAAGAAAAATAATGTACGCTAAAATGTAGAAAATAATTGTTAACTCTTGAGCTTCCTCAAGGCTTAGACCTAATCTTCCTAATTTGCTACTAACATTACAGCAAGGACTCAGTAAGTGGTTTCGTTAAAATACATGCATTATTTATAAGGGAATATTTTTTGCCAAGGTTGAATTAAAAAATGCTGAGTAAACAGTTAACCAGCAATAAACACGTCGTTTAATTTAGTATACTTTGGCATTTATTTTCCCAATAATATTTGAAATAATTACACAACTTTAACACAGCGCTTTTCTGGTGTTTTAATTACTTAACAACTTGAAAGTTGAAGAGCCGAACTGTTGGCATGTTAGTCAAATAGAGCTAATTTCGCCATCGTTATAGGCTGGCGCCAGCTTCCGCGTTTGAGCAACAACTGACTGGTACCTTTCTCCGAGCCTTCAGGCCGCCTACGCACCCTCGTGACGCAACTGCAAAGATTACTCCGTGTGAACCAAGCAAACGACGACAGGCGAATTGGCGGTTATTCACACCGAGGACGTGTAACTGCGTCAGTAGTCATCGCTCAGTGAAATAAGTTGCTGGGTGTTTTTAATACGGACTTACTTGTTATGGTTCATTCGTGGTTACTTCCAGATTTTCTGAAGCCCCGCTAAAGATCTATTTCCAGAGTATTCCTCCGCTTCGTGCGAACAGAGGTTTACCATGTCTAGAAAATTACACCAAAGGGACAACGCACAGTATTGGTGCGCACTCAATTGAATAATATTTTGCGTAAGAACTGTATCCTACTAGGCGTTACCAACACACACATTTTATCTGTTTTTATTCGTATTAATTATAAATGGAATTCTATAATTTATAGATACCATATAAGTAAAAAAAACACAATCAAACCGCAAAATAAGATATTTTTATGTCAACAGGAACATAAAACCCTTCTGATTCATGACATTTAATAAACAACCAAGCACTTTTCAAAGGTTTCGCTCAAAAAGTGTGAAGAAACTGCAAAGAAACTGTATTAGGTAGGAGCTGCGGTGACTGAGCGGTTAGCCTGCTTCCACCAAGACGAACCGGGTTCAATCTCAGGCCGGGTCACCGGATTTTCACATGTGGGGATAGTGCCGGACGATGGCGCTGGTCGACGGGTTTTCTCGGAGATCTCCCGTTCCCCCGCCCTTTCGTTCCGGCGCTGCTCCATACTCACCTCAATCACCATCATCGGCTCTCTAGACCTCGCGGTTAAGAGCTGTCCAAATATCTTTACTCACTCACTATATTAAGTACATTCACGCAATGTAAACAACACGTGTCTGAGAGGGTTTGTGCACAAGACAAAACGGCTCATCGTAAAGCAATACAGATGGGGTGCGCCTACAGGTTTGTTCGCGAGAGAGAATAATCGGGATCCACACGCAGATGGAATGCACTCCTGGGATTATCATTCTGCCACATATTACTCAACAAACAGTCACTTGTTCCGCGAACTTGAGCTTCACGCGCCAGCAAAATGGCGTCACTTGCCAGCAACATGTCGGAACGCCGTTCGCCAATCAGCACCCGGGTAACTGCTCGCCTATCCGGCAGTTCAGCCAATAAGGAATCTTTTGCAGCACGCAGTAGCCAATCGGACACAGAAGCCCGTTCCATTGCCTCGCGCAGCCAGAGAGTGGTTACGCCCACGTCGAAAGAACTACCTCGCCATTTCGCCTCTGTAAAATTATCTACTCTGTGATTAAGCAGTACAGAGGCCAAGGAAATACGTTTCTATTCTCATTTAAAAGTGTAACGTTAGTTTTGTGTAATAACAAAATTGACGAAGTGGGAAAAAAGCGGGGTGAATTTGCCATCCTTAATCCTATAACTTTTCGTGTGAGGTAATTTAGTCGACGTGCAGAAAATTCTCCAGTAATTTCCGACTTTACTCCCTATGGGCGATGCAATGGTTAGTCAGGAATCTACTGAAGCCGACAGCTGCCATGCCACGATCGGTTTCATTTTCCAGGAGGGTGTTCTCATGTCGGCGTTGTTGCTGTCACTCGTGTCACGTGAGGTTTTCCTCGACGTACTGTTCCTTTTATTCATCCATCCATTTCTTCGCCTCTGTTGCTCACAGCCTACTCTGGCGACATGCACACGAAAGCAAGATAGTGCTTGTTAATGCTGAAGGAAGGCCCGTTATGCAATTAGTACGCGGATGCGAAAGAACGAATACGAACACATAAATGAAACGGGCAGACCAAACGGAGTGTATTTCAGTTCTTCTACAAAGAACAGAAACATAACCACTTGCAAACTACAAAAAGGGAAAACGCTTCTGTCGTCAATTATTTACGTAAGCTTTATAATATACACGCCTCATTTTTAACAACTATACAAAGTTCAATATTCCGTAAAATAGTTCTGCCAAGAAACGCACACGTGCCCATTAATACAATAATTATAACAGCCATGGCTAATCTGAAGCAAATACTCGATTCCTATTGGCTACATGAATTCACGGACACGGGAGAGTTGGAGTGGAGTGGAGAGATTTGGACGGCCCTTAACACCGCGATCTTGAGAGCCGATGACGTCGGAGTGACGTTAGTACGTAGCTGTGCCGGAATTCAAGGGCAGGGGAAACGGGAGATCCCCCAGAAAACCCGCCGACCAGCGGCATCGTTCGGTACGATTCCCACATGCGAAAATCCGGGAGCGACCCCGCCGGGAATCGAACCCTGTCCACCAAGGTGGGAGGCTAGTAGTCTAGCCACTACACCACCGCGGCTCTTGGAAGAGTTGGAAGTTGACCTGGATTTCTTGCGTTCTTCCGTACGTAATCCGCGCGCCTGCGTTCAATTGGAGATTGGACGCGGAGTGTTTAACCACAGAGAACTTAAGTACACAAGATACGAAATGGCATGGCGGTTTCTTTGATTTGGAGGTACCGATTCTCTTATTGGCTCTGAGAACAAACCTTGCGTCTGATTGGCTACTGTATGCTGCGGGAGGTTGTCTGTGCTACTGGCTGGCGGGTAGGTTACGAGGCCTCGCTTGGTGAACGGCGTTCCAACAACTTGCCGGCTAGTGACGCCATTTTGCTGGCATGTGACGCTGGAGTTCACGTACGAGCGGCTATTCCGCCTCTGTATTCTTAAGTACTCTGTAGTTTAACGTGCCGTTGTACAACATGCCTTGTCATATGTAGGGTGACCTGTTTTTTGCGAAAAAATTTAGGCACAAGCTAGACTTCAACTTGTTACGTGTATGCTTGCAAATTTCCTTTCGCTGTTGGCCGCGTGTCTGCGTGAGAAAACATTTTCTTCTCAACTGGGCCAATTAGAGTAAAGTTACCCGGACACTGAATGTCCGTGATTGACTGGCAGACACTTAAGTCGCATGCGGGTTATAATAACGTAACCGAGATACTAGTTCTGAACTAACGTGTTTTGGAGTACAACTAGTCGTGGAATCTTATCACAAAAAAATAGGTGGCCCGAGTCACCAGGCACTTCAGGGCACAAAGGAAACTCAGACGTGGACATCCATTACATTCTCCTCACGCAACGAAGTCAGTTCTCCGACTGAGTATTTGGCTCCAGAGGCAGGTCTATATTTCTGCTGCTAAGGGGCTACATTCCTTTTGCCTCCCCCCTCCTTCCACGTCCCCCTCAGACGGCCTTTGCGCTAATGGCTACAGCCCTCCCCCTTCCCTTCTCAAAATACATCCCGTGTAAACTACACATTAAATAACCAAATATAAATTTAGTATATTAATCGTAGCTTTGAGGAATTTACGGTATACAGGTGTATGTAACCTGTCGATGCCTTTTGCTCTAAAACACTAGAAGACTGCTGTCATCAAACCAACATCAAATCGACGGTCTATAATTTTAGCTTACGGCGGATAGAAGACGCGAAAGATCGTGTTCCAAAAACAAAAGAAAAAGTGATTCTTTTCCTAACGTTCCTACTTCTCTGATTTTGTCGCCCTCGACTATAGTCCCCTAAGCCCTTCATGTAAATTCACCTGTTTATCTCCAATCATCGCCAGCTCTTTTCACGTGCTTGTCTACCGGGCGGAGAAACGAAAGCAATGATTTAAGAGTGTGCTGTTTTTAAACCAACTCTACAGACGATAACCGTAATTTACAATTTTATGAAAGCCGACAGGTTTTAGGCCCGAAGGCCAGCACACCCTCCATCCTCCCGCATTGCAACTGTACTCGGATGAGTAAGGCAATGCACGGCACTTTCTCCTCTTGGTCTCTTCGGGCCATTCACATTTCGAGGTCGCCGTTACACGGTATTCTACCGATTTTCTCGCTTAAAACCTGTCCTCCTCGCCAATCTAGAATACTCCGACCAACTTTTGTAGGCCTTTACCTGAGTACCCTATAATGGGTCATCAGAATTTTCTCTATTCCATTTATCAAATTCTTCTAGAATTCTACCAATTTTAGTAGCAAACTCATTCCATGTCCTGTGGAATTGTTTGTTTTCCAAAAATGTTTCTATTCCTATGTGAATGCCCATTTCTTCCATTCTTGCATCCAGCCAGTTTCTAATTCCTTCTGTCTTGAGGCAATCTGTAATCACATGCTGCACTGTGTCATCAACTCCACATACTTCACACAGTGGGGAGAGCACGAGTCGCATGCTGTAAAGTTTGGCCTTAAAGTTCCCATGTCCAGTAAGGAGCTGCATACTGTAGTGGTTCGTCACCAACCATTTACATTGCAGTCTTGTTCTTATATCAGGCAGCAGCTCAAAAGTCTGTCTGCCCTTTTCTGAGTTTATCCATCTCGTTTGCCATTCATCTAATAGGCTATTGTATATGTCTTCCTTATCTTCTTTTGACAACCTGCCAACCCGTACTCTCTCTGCCACTAAGCCCCTATATCGGACCAGCAAGTCCACAGGCAGCACGCCCGCAATTACTGGGAGTGACTCATTGGGGACAGTTTTATATGCACTTGTAACGGTCAGCAGTGCTGCTCTCTGAGCACTCACTAGTTTGCGCCTGTGCCACGAAAGTTCAGCGCGGTGATGCCACATCACTGCACCATATGAGATGATGGCCTCGAATACTGCTTTGTATATTGTTCGCAGGGTGTTATAGTTAAGGCCCCAGCTAGTGTTACCTAGCCTCCTTAATTTCTGGAAAACCACTACTGACTTCCGTGACACATACTCAACATGCTTTAAGAAACTCATCTTATCGTCCATGATGACTCCGAGATACTTGAACTCTTGCACATTCCTGACAGGCCGTCCCCCGAAGCGCACAGTCGGGCACCTTTTCAGTTTCCCTTTTAGCATCATGGTCTTTGTTTTCTCTACTGAAAAGCTGAGTTTTGTGGTCTTTGACCATTGCCACGTCTTCACCATGATTTCGTCAGCCTTGTCTTCAAGTTCTCTACGAGAATTGCCGGATACCAATATTAGCCCATCATCAGCATAGCCAAAGACTGTGCACCCCTGAGGGAGACCCTGCTCTAGAAATCCATCGAATAGGACGTTCCATAGGATCGGTCCAAGGACCGACCCCTGGGGACACCCTTTCGTCAACTTTTTCTGTACCATTACATTCTGGCTTGAGTATCTACTCCATCTGTTGACGAAGAAATCAAGGACAACCCTGTAGATGTTTGCTGGACATCGTTTCTCCTTGAGTCTGTACATTACCTCCGGCCACCAGGCATTATCAAAAGCACCAGATATATCCAGGAATATAGCCATGATGTATTTACTAGAGGATCCCCTTATCGTGCTCATCACATCATAGAGGGCAAAGTCTGTTCCTGTGCCTCTTCTAAATCCATATTGGCGTTCGTTCAACGTTCCTTCCGCTTCAAGAGCCATAATTAGCCGTCTATTGATCAACTTTTCGAAAACCTTGCCTAGGACCGGAAGTAATGTTAAAGGTCTGTAAGCCTTGGGGTCATCCAAATCCCTGCCATTACCTTTTTGCAAGATTCTCAAGCATCCCAGCTTCCAAGGGGCAGGAAACACCCCGCCTCGAAGACAGTCATTCACAATTCCCAGCAGCATTTCCTTTATGCGTGAATAGCATCTCTTCAATATCTCAGATGTAATGCCATCGATTCCTGGGGCCTTGCCATTTTTCATCTTGTATACTGTTGCTGTTAATTCTTCCATACTGAATTCTGGAGCATCCTGTTCTTCAGATATCGTGTCCATTGACTGTCTCTTAGCGGAGTGATCCTCCCCCTCTTCTTCCATGGAGTCATCAGGAAGGAGTGCGTGGAGCAGAACTTGCATTGATCTCTTCTGATCAGTAATCACTTTGCCATTCTCCTTCATACATGGGGGAGGCACCGATCTTTTCATTTTATCGGCCGTAAGCCGATATACCAATCCGAAAGGATCCTCATTACCGACCTTGGTAACGAAGTCCTCCCACGATTTGGTCTTTTTCTTCCGGACCCTACCGAAATAAGCCTGCTTCCTTGTCTTGTATATTCTGGCGAATTCTTCCCTTTCATCACCTCGAAGTTTATGAAGTTTCCTTCTTGCTTTCTTGAGGGCTTTTCTTTCCTGTTCAAGGTCTTCATCCCACCAAGATAGATTTGGAAGGCCTCTGGAGGTCTTCTTTAATTTCTCTTCACAGGTTTCCTGAATGATGAGGGTCAATCTCTTGACTCGATCATCCAGGGTTCCCTCTTCATTGCCATACAAGCGAAGCTTTCCCAGCAGGGTCCGGTCGAATGCAGACCAGTCCGCCATGTTGTGAATGTACCGGACTTCCTTTTCTATTTGGTCTGGTACTCGGATACCTCCCTTCTGTATTTCAAAGACTATCAGTCGATGGTCACTTGAGCTCTCGTCAAGTACCGACCATTCCCCAATCATGTTTTGCGCCTTTCTGTTTATCACAGTAATATCTAGGTATGATTGTGTGTCATGGGCCTGCGAGACAAATGTCGGGAGTTCACCTTCTGCGTTTACCACATCCAAATCGTTGGTAAGCAAAAATTGGCTTACCAACTCACCCGACTCATCTGTTACCGGAGAGTGCCACAACTCTGATTTAGCATTGACATCAGCACACATGATGAGGGGTTTTTCTCGCAAAGTTTCTGTAATAACTTCCCATCTGTCAAGGTGTTCCTGAGTTTCGTCCCCAAACTGGAAGTACGAGGAGACCATCCAAAATTCCATTGAGCCATTGTTTACTTGTACACAGGTATGGTGTGTGTTAGACACACTAGACATTTGCGTTATGTCTATGTTCTTGTTGGCTCCCAGCACTCCAGCCCGGGGCATATCTCCACAAGTATATACATCCCCTCGCAGGCCCACGACTTTGTCAAAGGGCACATAAGGTTCTTGAAATAGTACAATGTCAAGTTCCAACTCCACCACAATCCTATTCAGCTCTGCAGCCACCGCCGCTGACCGTTGCATATTTAGCTGTCCAATTCTAATGGTGTTACACACCATAATCAATTCTTGAGAGTTCAGCAGACAGGGCCCTCTGGTATGCCGGGCAATCTCTGGAATCTACTCTATGATCATGTTTTTCGCCCTTTTTAAGACAATTAGCGCAGGAGTCCTTGAACTCACTGTCTTCTTTCTTAGGGCAGTTTCCAAATTCATGACCTGCTTTGCAGCACTTGGAACATGTGGATTCCGTTTCTCTGCACTTACCAGCAATGTGACCCCATTGTTGACATTTGTAGCAGCGCGAGAGGGAGATATAATCTCGAACTCGGCAGCTCTCGTAGCCCACATAAATTCGGTCCTTTTCAACCAAAACATTTCGTACTGCTGGGTCACATTGCAGTACCACGTTGACCCTGTCTGCCTCCCTCCTTCCAGTTTTGTGACTGATGGTCACGACCTTTTTAAAGGTTTCTATGAAAGCCGACAGAGAAAAACCAAGAAAGGGCAAAACCTGCATAATTGTCTTTACGAACGTTGTGAGCACATTTTTTGACAGAGTGGTGTGTTTTTGCCGAGCTATATTTGACGCCGTAAATGTTATACATGTTACTGCGGCGCCAGATGTTACGCAAGTGCACCAGTATGCTCACACATTTGGTAAAGATTTCCTATTTTGGCTTCCAAAAACCTGTCGACTTCAATCGACGGACTTGGAGGTGATTATATCCCATGCCCTCTTAAATTTGCCTATTTACTTCTTTTTTTAGTTGTTAATCACACACAGTGGCGCAGAATCGAATGAGGGGGGCGGGAGGAAGGGAGAAGTGAAGAGGAGAGATTTGGGCAGCTCTTAACATCCAGGTCTTAAGAGCCGATGAAGGTGAAGCGAGGTGAGTATGGAGCAGCGCCGGAATGCAAGGGCGGTGGAAATTGGAGATCACCGAGAAAACCCGCCGACCAGCGGCATCGTCCGGCACGATTGTCACTTGCGAAAATCCGGGAGCGATAATACATATGTATGTTATATATATACATTTGTTGTGTGGATGTTTCGCTGTCTGTAAATATAATTTAAAATAAAAGTTAAAATATTTTGTATTAGAGCGGGATTTGAACCCGAATAAAAAATATGCAAGACCACTGGTGCTACCATTCGTCTACGAGCTCTACGAATGGTTTGCAATAAAAAAATGTTATTTCAAGTAAAGTGACACACGTAACTTTTTAAGTTTCTAGTAATATTTGAGTGTTGTTGCTAATAAAATTGTTACACTTGGTTCATGCTACTTTCCAATCTTTGAAGAAGCGAGTTTAAGGTCGTGGATATCCTAAATGACGTAGAACGAAACTTTTCTGATTCCAGCGGCGAAAAGAGCGCTTCGTGTAGCCTTGACACTGTCCATCATTTCCGAAATACGAAGCTACGTAATGTACGTATGTACGGAGATAGTTTCTGTATTTTTGTCTAACGGGGCGCGTTTCCTTACGTTAACTGTACATTTCCATAAATATTTACGTGAATATACGGAAATATTGAACCACGTGGTCTTATGGAGAGGTGAAACTGGGTAAGTATGAAACCTCCCCCCCCTTCCCCAGCCGTATCTTGGAGAATAAAGGCCTTTACACAATTGATACCTTTTAACATTTGACTTTGAGATTTGCCTTTACGTCTGCTTCTCGACATGTTGTTTCCTATGGAGCTTGGCACAGTGGAACTGTCAAGGACAAAGTCAAGCACTCCCTTGACCCTACGATTTCGAAAAGTTGGAGCTTCAAGTCGAAGTCAAGCAGCCATTTTGCCGAGTATCTATCAGAGGTTATGTGGAATGGACAATTGTTAACCGTAAGGCAATTTTCATCTCGGTTTATTGAAACAAGCTCGTCTAAATTAAATAAATGGTAAATAATGTTATGCGAAGAGAAGACATATAAATTGATCCTTATGACTAGAGTAAACAAGAAAGATTTTTGTTCGAGATGAAATTTCAATATAAATAGGCTATTCACAGTAAAGTGAGCACTTTTGAAAGCCCCCTCATTTAGAATAATATTCAATAAATATATTTTATTTTAGCCTTAGGCGTTAACTTAGGAGGGCGGTTGAATATACACACAGTGTGTATTACTTACATGGCAATATTTATTTATAAAGATGGTTAAAGGATAAAACAAATGGCTGAAATAAAAAAGTAACCAGGGCCTCAAAAGTGCTCACTTTACCGTGAATAGCCTATACTCAATATATATTCCTGAGTGATATATAATTATTTACACAGCGAATACACATTTTTACGATGACTGGATGACCGATTTTGAATTGTCTGAACTTCGAAACGGGTCCTCTCGAATGCGAGTTCAATGTGTTAACCACTGCGTCACCTAGCTCGGTGTTGCGACTTTTAGACACTAAGTCGTACCAACACTAATACTCACCCACTTTTTCATATCGGGAGGTGCTAGATGATGTTTCTCCGGGAACACTTCGTTGCCGCACGAGCCACTGAAACAGAAACGCTTCCAAAATACCAACAAAAGCTGAAAAAAAAAAAAAAAAAAAATGAAACAAAGTTCCAATTAGCATTTACATTATATTTTTAGTTTATTTTTTTAACGTTTTCCCATCTTCGAAAATTACAAATTACCAAAATCACGGACATATTGAAAAGCTAAATACACATACAGCTTAAGTTTATTGTAAGAAACAAATCCGTGTACCACACTCGTAATAACTGTTTCACAACGCAAAATGCATGTGTGCACATACATATAGGCATATATATATGTACATATATAGAATTATATTTTCCGTCTACCAAGAGCTAAATAAGGTATGTAGGGGAGCAGCGGTGGCGTAGTGTCCAGGGCACTCGCCTCCCACCACGGCGATCAGGGTTCGATCCCCGGTGTGTTCACTCCCGGATTTTCGCATGTTGGAATCGTGCTGGACGATGCCGCTTGCTGGCGGGCTTTCTCGGGGCACTCCCGCTTCCCCCGCCCTTGCATTACAGCGCCGCTCCATTGTTGGTTTCATTTCTGTCATTCCCGGGGATGACGGTCACCTACGGGTCCCAGCTGGAAAGACCGTCACTCGGAGGGTGTCGCCTTGCCCTGGGTGCACTCCCCACACGCCATTTGTTTATTTAAGGTATTGTAGGAATGACTTATTCTTCTCCATGACTGCCAATGCTAAGCCATTATCTTAACTTTTTACGTTTCTTCAACAAGTGAAAGGCTGTCTGTGACTATATGAAAGCTAGGCAATGCCATTCTGTATTGCTGTTTGAACTCACTGGTCTGGCGAAGTAATTAAATATGTTGGCGATGTACAGAACGTTAAAAAAAAACACCCACAGTGTGGAGTATGTAATTCAGCACAACGAATTAAACATTTTACAAGAGATAACTCATGTCTGAAAATGCGTGGTTTGACCCTCCTTGGAGTTGCGTACAAAATGTTTGTGGGTTCTTAAAGATATGCAACTTACTAGCCAGCATAGAAAAGTTGGTGGGATTTTATGGCAGGGAGACAAGAGTTGCCGTCAAAACCGGAATGGGACACACCACACACAGCGCAGTAGGTTGTAGACGGCGAACTACGAAATGCGGTCTCTCATTCGCAGCAAAGCTATTAAGAGGCAGATAGTCCACAAACTTTTCGTTGGTGGCTAGTGGGTTGCATTTTGAAACCGATATATAACTTGTACCTAACTGTTGTCATCCCATGTCGAACAAACCACTCTCGTAAAATGTTTAATTCGTTGTTCTGAATTACCTACCGCACACTGTGGGTGTTTTTATTTTTAACATCCTGTATATCAACAACATGTTTCATTTAAATACTTCCCCAGACATCGGTGAGTTCAAGCATCAGAACAGAATGGCGGAACCTAGCTTTCATATCGTCGCAGTCAGCTTTGACTTGTTCCGTTGACTTAACACGCTGCTTGCAATACGGGAATCTTATTGCAATGGCAGAGCCGCTCAACGACTGCACGCGAAAAGTTTTCCCGGCAGAAGCTGTTCGAAACTTTACAGGGGAACAGTCTGTAATTGTTAGAAATATACAACTACACCGACGAGAATCAGCAAAGGAGAGGCAACATGACAGTTTTATAATCTGGTTTCACGGCAGCCAGCAACCAAACTTCGGTACCAACAACAGAATGCTCTATTGGTTGATCACAGTTCTGTTTGTTGCGGAAACAATCATAAATACTGATGAAGTTGTTCTGTAGACGGGATTGTCTGTTTTGTAGTAGGGACGCTGACCTCTGCTGTGTGCACTACATCCATAGTTACAGATGCAATCGCAGACGAAACCTAAATACATATTTGTATTGCTATCGCTATCATAAACATTACTTAGATGGTGCCAACGACCAATTTGATTTGTATTTGTATAGACTAGATTTCAACTTGCTACGTGCAGGTGTGCAAATTTTCTTCGGCTATTGACTGCGTGTCTGTGTGAGAAGACATTTTCTACTCAACTGGGCCGAT
>NQII01001085.1:196158-243549 GCA_002778355.1 Clitarchus hookeri | reverse complement strand
GTTGGACGCCCGTGATAGGCTGCAGGGACCCAACACGTGTGCGAGTTAAAGCCACACAACCGCAATATTTGTTCTGAACTAATGTGTTTTGGAGTTCAACTAGTCGTGGGATCTTTTCGCGAAAAACAGATGGCCCTAGTTATAACTAGGACCAGTGACTTTTCGCGTAAAAATCGGAGCTCACAGTAGACTTCAATACTATATTACACACCTCAGCTGTTGTTATACTTCCAGTGGCTGCTGGTGCCGTGCCCGTCTTTGACCAAGCCACTCAGAACTAAGTAACTCCGACACTGAACCTTCGTGATTCGTGCGCAAACGTTTAACACGGGCCAGAACATTTTTTAGCCGATCAAAGAAGCTGGACGACCCTACAGTGCTTTTGGACTGTATCTTGTTTCTTGAAGGTGGATCAGAGTATTAGGTCGTAAATTGTTTGTAAATTATAGTTTTCTAAATATCAGTAGGCATTTTCATGTTTATGAAAATATTTTCACAAGCGTTATGCATACCGGGGATATGTTGCAGTTTGTAGCATTCTACCTGAATAAAACAATACATTTTGTAATTTGAAAGCACTATAAAATACAATACGTTTTCGCAGATTCTACGGGAAAATGTTTTAAAAATAATAAGATTCCCGTCATTTTTACTGCAACAAAATGATGCTTGCTGTCAAAGTATGCAGAATTAAGGTTCTTTTTTTTTTTGTAATGAACCGAGTTTCATGTAGCATTAATTAACCGAGTTTCATGTAGCATGCCGTTGCACGCCCCAAACCCTCCCGTCTTCGTAACGCGCGGATAGCCAATGAGAGCACAGAGAACGGGAGTGACTTACGTAACACACTTCTAAACTTTATCCATTCCAAGGTGGCAGCAGGGATAAACATTGCCAGTGGCGAAGTCTAATTCATTGGCTGGCTAGTCGGTTGACAGTGTGAGTGGGGCATAGAACAGTGCGAACGGCATTATGTAATTGTTTAAGTCAAGTGCAGCAATGTTAATTATTACATGCGTCATTTGATGCTCCGTAATATTAAAAAACTCTATACACACGCAAAAGTGTATTCGCTTGCAGCTTAGAATTATTTTTTATTTGTTGTAAATATTAATATTATTTTCTGTATGACGAATAAAAATGTGTTGGCAAAAACATATTTTAAAAGAGATTCAGGATGCCAGTACCCGAGTACCAATTGTTAAATTATCCGTGATACTTAATTAACATGTTATGTATATGATACTGTTCACATGTCATGTGATTTATTTGACAAAGTTAATTAAGAACATATAAACTTGGGCTCCCATATTCCGAAATTTTCGCATTTTCGGTGCTATATTTTGAAAACTATAATCATTTGACTACACATTAAATTTATGTGGTCCTTCCATAAATCTCTTTCAGATAATGAAATAAAAAATTGTTGTGAATTATGGCGTTAAGCAGGGCTTTCAAAGATGTTCAGTTAAAAGTGCAGACACCAAAAAATTAATTATTTTATATCTGTACCAAACATTTTTTAACTCGTACGCATTGTATGTAATGACATTTACCTCGAATAAAAAAAATTAACGCGTTATATTTTTTGAATAATTTTATGTGAAATACAAAATTATTTTGTTTTGTTGCAGCCGTAATAACAAATACTAACTTTGCTGTACAGCTTAAAAAAATTTCAAAGTAAACTAATCCCACATGGTTTTACGTGACACATATGTAATCACAAAATAAAAAAACTTTATATATAAAAATATGTTAAAAAATATTGCATATTTTGAAATGTATGAACTGTTAATTGGTGATTACTTATATGTCAAGTGGTAACTCACGGCATTAGTTTATGTTGTAAATTTTTTTCATTTGTACAACTTAGTTAGTATTTGTTCCTATGGCTGCAACAGAACAGAAAAAAAATGTTGTATTTGACATTAAATCATTCAAAAAATATAAAGCGAAAAAAAAAATTTAATTGGAGTAAAATGTCATCACATACAATGCGTACAATGTTTGGTACAAATATAAAATTATTAATTTTTTGGGGTCCGACAGTCTTAATTAACCGTGAACAGCGAAGTGCTCAGTTAGCCCGGAGAACGAGTAGCAGAAGAAGTGTGTCTCCTACCTGCGAGTGCACAGCCAGCCAGCAGTTCAAGAGAAGTCTTGATGGCTGACGCGGCGCGAGCGGCGGGTATATATAGGCGGCGCGGAAGGACAGGATGACCATTTGGCCGGGCAGCGGAGCGTAGAGGCACGCGTTCCCAGGACGTTGTCAACGAGGCCCCGGGCTCCTTTATCGCGCCTCGTTCCTCCCCGTCACACGACCGTCACGGCCCACGGAGGCGACGAACCCTGAGTACGCGGCTGCCACCGCGAGGTGACATGCGTGCGTGGTACGTACACTAAAGATGAGGTAAACCGCTTGTTCGTTTTCTGCGCATGTGCCCAACATTGACCTACCCCAAAACGAACACAGTGATGAAAGTGTTTGTTTATATCTTAATTTCTTAAACGACAAGCACTATTATATTAATAACATACTTTTTACAAATTTGAATTTTATCTAAATGCATTACAAATTGGTTAGAGGAAGTATACATACATCTGAAAGCATTTGTTTACAAATCAGTTTTCTAACTTAAATCCAAACCATGCCGTTTTCGCTAGACGTGTTGGCAGAAAAGCAGTTCAATGTCGGGACACGGAGATTGGTTGTGCGCAGCCAGCGAGATCGGTCTACCTCATATCTAGTGTATGGCGTGGTAGTGTGACCAGATTGTTTAATACATCAAGCGGGACACTTCTTACGAGAAATGTGATTTATTATGAAGGAATGGCCTTACTGTAAATACAAGGTAATGTGATTAAAACAATTAAATGGCACACTACGTATTTAAATCGTAATCATTATTACAATTTAGAATATTTTTACATTTTAAACTCATTGTAATATATTATTTACTCGAATGAACGGCACGCAAAAAAGTGTAATTTTGTGAAATTAGTTCATAAAACTTACAGCATGTGTGAATTATATAATTTTTGAGTGGTTGTTTGTGTAATTAAGCAGGTTTTTTTGGCAGAACACTTGGCTAAAGAAGGACATTTCATGACTTTAATTCGGCTTTCACATCCCGCAGGACAGTGCTTTAAAAAATAAAGGACTGCCCCACGAAATGCAGTACGTATGGTCACCCTAGTGTGTGGTTACGGGGGAAGTATCCTTGACATCTTGGATTTACGTATTTTCCTCCATAACTTAATTTTCGAAGTCAATATTTAAAACCAAGCTAGTCAAGGCATAGGAAACATCTTAACAGTTATTTCAAAATCCCACTGTTTTTTTTTCTTACAAGATTAGTTTCACATCTGCAACCATAATCAAATATTACCTAAATATTTAATAATGTCGATCCCGTACGGGAAAATACAGGTATAATTGAAACCGTACAGATGTCAAAACATTCTTAAAGTAGTCCTGTATGCCAAGTCTAGCTCCAATTTTTTTGTGTCTGCTTGTATATTTTCATTACGAAGATTTGTCAGAAAAATCGAAGATGGAATGGATACTACCCCCTTAAAGGGCCCGCCTACGTGGAACCTGAACTGCGCTGCAGAGTGTTTGAAATACACGTATTCCCCATATTAAACGTGGGCCCAATGTGCTGATCTACGAAAAGAACTATGTACACTTCTCACGAGGCCTGTTGATTGCTTTCAAGACGCCGCGCACATTAGAGCGAGTGAAGAGATTTGGGCGGCTCTTAACATCAATGTCTTGAGAGCCGATGAGGGTGAAGCGAGGCGAGCATGGAGCAACGCCGGAATGCAGGGGCGGGGTAAACGGGAGATAGTAGTGCGAGCACCTGCGTTCTACGATACTAGGGGGTATTTGGTGGCATAAGTGCAGTTTGAGTAACCAGTAAAGTGGTGCGGGAGGGTGGACCCCTAAGTGCAGGCATATTTAACCTTGTTAATTGATCTGATTTTCCCCCCTCCCCCACCGATCACTACTGCCCCCAGGGTAGGGAGTGTTATGATTGGCTGTCGTCTTTCCCTACCACTCAGGAGCTGTTCTGTGATTGGCCGACTAATAGGTGGGTATCCTTTAAGTTGCAGCTGCGTCCAAGCGAAAACATTTGGGGAACTTTGAAATTTTTTGATGGTAGGATGGTGGGTGAGGGGGTGAGAGGAGGAAAGGGTTGTGGTGTTGAATGTAAAGTCGGTTTATCCTTGGTTCGAATCCCGTCGAGGGTAATTAAAGCGTAATTACATTTGTACTGGACCAGTCGATGGTTCGACTCCCCGTCGAGGTTAATTTAATCGCAATTGCATTTGAGCAAGTACTTGAAATTACAAGACCAACCTCTATGAGAGTCAGCAGCTACTGAACTCCAACACAGAGTATGACCTTGAATAATAATAATAAATCATAGTAATTGCGTATCGAGAGTAATTACACAGAGAGAAAGTCAATCGGGAGCAAGTACACGACATTTGGACGCAAACTGAATTTAAAACACTAATATCTTATGATTTTATCCCCCGAACAATCTCGGACGACATATAATAAGGGGAAAATATTATTTCAAATTAATGCAGTATTCGCTAAACATCGTGTTAAAGAGATGTGATTTTAATCCCTATTGCGAAGATTATCTTTAATTTAAATATGATGTTTAAATAATAATAGCCACACAATCATGCTAATATCATGTCGGGATATTTTAGTCAAAATACCAAGCACAAAATTCCGCATAGTTCACGAGTACCTAGAGGGGCATGCCCTTACTGTCGGGCGAGATTGTTTGCCTTTTTTGCCACCAGGAGCACTGTACGACAGACACACGTCAGTCTGTCTGCGCCCTCGGAAGACAAAGCATCGCTCTCAGAAGGCAGAAGAGGGGAGGGGTGGCACAAATCCCGTCGTGTATATCGATGGTCCGCCCGCCTGCGAGGTGACCACATACTTCCATATATTGCCAATGGGTGTGCTGAGATCGTGGCGGGAGATTTCACTCCTTTTCCAACCACGGAACAGAGAGTATTGGGGCCTCTCTCAGAATGGTCGATGAAGGGATGAGGGAAGCACGTTTATACAGTCCACCACTAGAGTTCTCTACTGCACTCCTGCGCCCAACACTCGCCGACTAGCGAACCTGCGTGTGTGTTGATGTGTGTTTGTGTGTGTGTGTTTTAACGTATAATATTTCATGGTAGTATTCAGTATTACTTTTTTTCCAAGATATTTATTTTGCTACCATTTTCGTATCAAGTTATTATTACTCTATGTGACGTTACTATTGGCATATGTATTTTAATTTTCAGCATTACATTTTATGTATATTAAATTTAATAATGTGCTAATTTTTTATGTTTATGGTATAAGTTAATGAGCCGCAGTTCGCTAGGCTTGACCGCCATTACTGAATCATAACTGTATGTACGCCTCTCCCGCCGAACAAAAAATAAAAAAAAATAAAGTGTAAAAACATTTTGTTATAGCTCTGTAGAAACATCAGGACTGTTGCCAGAACACGTCGAACCAGCTCTGAGTTTTAAGGTAGATACCACCCCTCAGTATATACCAAGTATTCTGTATGCCGAAATAAGTAATTGCAATTTGCCGAGTTTTAATTCTATATCATCTGTTGTTTCAAGTTTTAAATATGTTTAAAAGGTTTTATTTACTTTGACATGTAATTTTATGCAGTTTTCATGGTTGTATTTTTATTTAAATTGATGTATCTTTATCATTTTAAGAAATTGGCAGCACTGACTGTAGATCGTTTCTTATGATGCAATTTTTGAACGCAGCTCGGAGTTAAGCCCTATATTGGACTGGTTATTTCAAATTCCCATTGTTTTAATAAATATTTTACGTGTAGCTGGAAGAAGATTTTTCTTAGATGACTCGGGTGCCAAAATGGTTTTTAATGTCATCAGCAGTGTTCGTGGAACTAAAGAAGAGGGCCACAGATGTAGGCCTATCATAAGCATTTTATACTTTTGTTAACATTAAAGTACCTTATTTTTGGTTTAATTGAACTTTTACTTATATCTTATCAATAAATTATGATATTTCATTCATGAACAAAATACAGTGAGAAAACAGGTGTGTTGGTAATGCATAGTAACAAATAGTTCTTATGCAGAATATTGTTACACTGAGTGCGCATGAATGTGGTGCGTTGTCCCTTTGGTGCGTTTCTCTAGCCTCGGCTAAGCTTTATTTGTATGAGACGGAGGAATATCTTGGAAGTAGAACTATAGTAGGTCTGAAGTAATAGTGAATGGACTATCGCTGCATCGGCAAGGGAGTGAAGCTCTCCACCAGTCTCCCGACTGGCGTGTTCTGGTTTCGTGACGTCTGTATAACATGTAGTGTTGTTGGCAAGTGGCAAATGGTAGGGTAGCCATCTCGGTTCAAAAAAATTCCCTACAACACTTAACAGTGTCCGCCAGCCTATCCACGTGAAAATCCATGTCTGAAAATTCAAACGGGACACCTCAAAAGTGGGAGGTTAGTAAACAGCCTACTGACTCACGTATGAGTCTATCCGCAAAACACTTATCTTCAACTGTGTTCCTATATTCTGATAATTTTACGGTCTTATATGTGTCACATGGGTCTCCCACAGGCTTCAAAAGGACAAGTACCACAATTTACGTAGAAATAAATTTTAGTTATTTTTTTATGTCATGATTTTTGGTTCAGGGCAATTTCTGACAATTCCTTATTATAGCAACTTTATGTTTTACAATTTTTTCAACGCTATTTTACCTTAAATTTACTGCGTGTTATTTTGTTAATCACAAAAAAGAGTGGAAACGCATTGATATTTTTTATGTGATATGTTAATTGTGTTAGGGTTGTAAGCATTGCTGGATTAAGACAAATAACTAAATATCTATATTCGCACAAAAAATATTTGGTTTCTTAAAAGTTTGAATCCTTATAAGATCAAAGAATCCAGTGTGACTGACAAAAATTATTCTTACAACGAAGTGAGAAAAAAAAAAAAGTTCTTCCAGTTAACTCTTTTTCTCTTGCTATACATGCATACATGTGTATGTGTGCGTGCGTGCGTGTTAACTGTAAATTATTCAAAATATAGTTATCAACGATATTACGTATATTATTTCACATTTTTCGGGTCCTGTAGTTTTGTTTATTTAAATAAATGTATTTGAGAGAAGAACTACTTTCACGGATACTCAGTGAGTGTCCCGGAAACGTTACGAGGCAGGCTGTCTGTTACCGTGATTGCAACCAACCTACTTAAACCCATTATGGAAACTTGCCGGACAGCGCACACAAGTAACAGGTTACGCAAAGTGACGGGAGGCAGCCTATCCACGGGAGTTGGTGATCACTGCGATGTTAATGATAATAATGCCGTAGGCTGTTCACGATAAACATAACACTTTTTAAAGCACTGCCCTTTTTGTCGTCGGGGGTGATACCCGTGCTATGAATTTGGGCTGTATTTTAAATGGTTCGGAAATTACAGCCAACTATGCTTATAAGTTGTCTTAAGGCATACTTGACGGGCGTGCGGTGCGACTTACGGTAGATTCTGGCACGCCGAGCGTTCTGGCGGGTATCCCAGATACAGAAGTGCACGAGCTCGACAGTTCGGACATTGCAGCCAACTGAAGGAACGATAGAAACTGCATGAGGAGGTAATGAACTCGAACATTCTTCAGACAAGATGGATGGTGCTGGCATGTAATGACAGAGCGTAAAGTGGACGGTATTTTATAGGTGAGAGAGCGACCACACTGCTGCTGACAAAAGTATAATTAGTGTTTCTTATCCTACTGCTAGTTGTTGCAGAACCATGGGAAATAAATGTTTCCCGCGCGCGAGTGGCGGCTACGTCCCGTACTGCGCGAACGCAGACAAGTTGAAGGCACAGCAGTGCACGCACGCTCTCGAATTCCCGTTCAAGTTGGAGAGATACATGTGCGCGTGATCGAAACGCATGGACATTGCTGTGCTCTCAATGAATGCATATAACTTTTATGTAGAGACGCAACCTGCCCACAATTTTTTTGTGTGTCTATATATATATAGTCTATATATATATATATATATATATATATATAGACTATATATATATACTTTTTTTGTAATGTTAGAATTTCGGTATTTTTCCACACCATTAATTTTTATATATAACATATAAAGGAAGATATATATAATATATATATATATAATGTCGAGGCCTGTCCACATTATTTTTTCCCACATGTTGGGATGGTAATAACTATATACGCATTCGTCATTAAACATCCTCTTCTCCTAGATGTCGCAGTGGTCTTATGGTCAAGACGCCTGACTGGTGTCGAAACGATCCTGAATGCAACCCAGGCATATTTTGAGTTCCCAAACACCGCTCCTGGCGGCCACCGTTTGAACTACATCCCCCGATGATAGCGCGCCCCTGCAGGTGATGAGTGAACCAACACACATGCACAAAATGGCCACGCCGATACCAGAGCTCCTAGCCGCGAACTGTAGGACTTCAAACACACTGGTGGTGGATGCTAGAATCAAAGATGACCACCTACTACAGGGGGCAGGCGCAGGAATTAAAGATGGATTAGCACACTCTGTTGTCAGATGTGGGAATCAGAGATGGCCACCTACAGCAGACGACGGTGATGAGGGTACATCCAAGATGGAGGACTTGAAAAGCAAGACAGAGAAAAGGGTAAAAATAAAGGAGATCGATAGGAATATGAGAANCCCCCAGGGAAAGAACGGACGAGAAATACAGGAATAAATGAGAAAAAAAGACACATCAGGGAAAATAAAGAAGACCTGGATGAATATGAGAAAACCCCCAGGGATAGAACGGACGAAAAAGAGGCAGGAAGGAATGGCAGAGCGTGAGAATAAATTACATCGTAATGTCAGAGCCTAAAAACTAATCGGAATGAAAGAGCATGAAGTGCCAAGGTGGAATGATAGAGCAGTAGGGAAAAGTGAAATTCCGAAGGAAATAAGGGAAATTCCAGAAAAAAGGTAAATCCAAGATGGCCACTGCTGACGAGGAATGATAGAGCAGGAGATTTCCACGTGATGTCATCCAATATGGCTTCTGTGGCGCTGCGGTACCACAGCCAGCAGCCAAGTGCGCTAGAATCGGCATTTTCCTACTACTTGCGCCCTTACCGCGCCTTGTCGACGAAGAAATGTCAATAAGAATTGCCGAAAAGTTTTTTGGCCACAAAATTGGTAACAACACAATGATTTACCCGCCTGGCAGAAGCCATCTCGCAGCACTCGTTGTTGCTGGCGGGAAAAAGGGAAGCAATGAGGCAATTACAGGAAATTTGAAAGTTATAACATCAGTTAAATGTTATTATAGATTTTCATTATTCTTTTAAAAAGCTGTAATATATCCACAGGACATAATATTACGAACGATATTTTAAATAAACAGGGCTAGTATCTAAAACATTTCCCGTCTTTTTGTAATTATTCATTTGATTACTACGTGCACTCTCTATTGTGGTTCGAAAATAGAGTACAGTAAATCAGCACAGAGTGGAGTGAAGAGTGGAGAGATTTGGGAGACTCTTAGCATGGAGGTCTTGAGAGCTGAAGAGGGCAAAGCGTAGCAAGTATGGAATAGCACCGGAATGCAACGGCGGGGAAAGCGGCAGATCTCCGAGGAAACCCGCTGACCAGCAGCATCGTCCGGCATGACTCTCACACGCAAAAATTCGGGAGCGACCCCGCCGGGTATCGAACCAGGTTCGCCCACGTGGGAGGCCCCCACCACTTCATGATCCAATTGTATGAGAACAGGAATTTCGGGAGTAAAACAGGACATTTTTTGGCCAACCTTGAGGTCATTTGGCGACACTGCGGATGTGTCCTCAGAGGAGAATAAAAAGGGGAGATTGGGGGTGGGGACGGAGGAAGAAGTGACGTCGCGGTTCGCGGTCGCTGTCGCCCGGCCGCGGAAGCCGCGAGCCGTAGTTCCTGATCCAGGCTCGGCGACGGCGGGGGTGACACGCCGCCTGCAAGGACACGCACGCGACACGCCACATCCTCACGTCCTTCCTTTCGCTCCTTCAGCCTGCCCGTCATCGCGCACGCCCTCACACCTACGCCATATTTAATACGACTCCCGCCTACTTGGCGCGCTTGAACTGCGTTGCAGTGTGTTTGAAATACGCGCGTTTCCATGAAACTATTAAACGTGCGCCCAATGTGCTGATCTACGAAAATAACAAACACTTGAGACGAGGGATGTTGAGTGCTTTCAAGACGTCACTCACATCAGAAAAACCATCTCAGAAAACTACAAAATGGCTAAAAACGGCTTTTTCAAAGCGCTGTAGTAAAAAATATACGCGTTGGATCCATTGCAAACTACTAAAGAGCTCTTCATCGAACCTTCCCAAATACTTTCCACCAATAAATTAATAGGTTACCGTTGAAAGTCCCATTGGTTCACGCGGAGCGACGAGAATACTGCATGCCAGTTCTGAGCCTTGCACGTAGCGGCGATGGAACACTTGATGCGCGCGGCAGTCTCGCCCTTATCACTCCAGCGCTTCTTGGCCTCAAACGCGAAAAAAGCTCCAGGTAGGCGGGAGCTTTAACAGCGCGAGCAGTTGGCAGCAGCCTCGCCAAGGTCGAGGCGCCGTCACTTAACACCGATGTCGTGAGAGCCGATGAGGGTGAAGCGAGGTGAGTATGGAGCAGCTCCGGAATGCAAGGGCGGGAGGAAGTGGGAGATCCAAGAGAAATCCCGCTGACCAGCGGCATCGCCAGGCACTATTTCCACGTGCGAAAATCCTGGAGTGGCCCCGCCGGGAATCGAACCCGGTTCGCTTTGGTGGGAGGCGAGTAATCTGACCACTACACAATCGCGGCCCCGCAGAAACTGAGCTGAAGAGGCGTGCAAGTCTTTCTGTAGCAAGATCGCATCTGTAGGACTTTCAGTGACAAACCTGTCTTTATGGTGTGATACTTAAGTTTAAAGATGTTCTGCACCCCCCCCCTACTTATCTTTAATATAGTGTATCGGAGCTGACATACCGAAAAGTCATCGTGGAAACACCCATTTTACCCATTAAAGATAGAAACAAAGTGGAAGCCAGTTATCGAAATCGAACTGGAGTTTTTTCTTAAACACTATTCATAAGCAGCCACCATTCAGAAATACTAAGATTTTTTTTATTGAAGTTCCGTTTAGTTTGTGACCTAGATGGGGAAGTCTTAAAGGGAAGATTTACGTAAACGAGTACCGTTTTTAATCGCTTATATATGGAGTAATTAAAAAAAATTATCTGGAGATATAATTGTTATAATTTGCTGGACATATTCTGTACGATAACCGCATTACTTCAACATGTCATATCAGTCACTGATGCAGCATTTTTGAGTAACTCCGCTTTCTTCACCCGTCCAGATTCAGAATGGAAGTCCTCGCCCATTTCTCCTCCCGCAATAAAGTTTAGGGTAAGTTTTCACCCTTATAGTTACTGATACAACACCGACATGGATAAGAGTGCTGGTCATAAACATAATAGACACAGGAGTCAAACTGTTGCAGGTTAAGTGAGTTGCTTGCTTATTCGTATAAAATTTCTCGTATAGACCGATATATAGAGCAAAATTCGATACAGAAGAACGCGCTAAGCTTGGAACTAAGGTTCGGCGTATGGAGTAACAGCGATGGCTACAGTATGTTTTGATATATTTGGTTACTGACCGGGAGACCAAAATAAACTTGGAGTGAGTAAGTGAGTGAAGATATTTGGGCGGCTCTAAACAGTGAGGTCTTGAAAGTCGATGAGGGCGATTGAGGTGATTATGGAGCAGCGCCGGAATATATGGGCGGGGGAAACGGGAGATCCCGAAAAAACTTGTGACAGGTTAGGTTTCCAATGTTGTGGACTTCACAACATGGCGGATAGGCTTCATCATTTTATCATGCCCAACCACAGACAAGGCCACCCCTTGGTTTCACGTCTATTAAGTATTCCATGGTACGTCTCGTCGACAGCGAGGTCATTAGAGACGGAGCAAGTTGCTCAGAGAACAGAGAAGCAGGAGTGTGCAAGGGATTGGCCGTGGCCTGTAGCAAGGATCCGTCCCAGCATTCGCCTGGAGTGATTTCGGAAAACCACGGGAAACAGAAATCAGGATGGCCAGACCAGGAATCGAACCCAGGTCCTCACGAATAGTGCGGTACCACTTCGTCACCTCGCTCTATCTGGCAGGATGGAAGGCACGCAGTAACTTATGTTCCCGTCCTGGAATAGCTGCACACGAGCTGTAGTGAGCATGCGACCAGAGGTTTACACGCCCTCGTCCGTGGACGTAGAAACTGACGACGAGGTCATCATCCATGGGGGGTCGTGGGATCGACACGGCGTCACGAGGTCGAGCAGCGAAGGACCGGGAAGAAACTGCTTCACCAACAACTCAGTTCACTGCAGTATCCTAGTTTCTTGAATCTTCCAGCTCCGGCCCCGAGTGGCGGAGCAAGTAATCCTAGCGAAGCCGGAAGGTCACGGGGTCAGATCCCTCGTCAGGCATAGCCGCTCGTTTGTAAGTCAAGGATCCCACGAATTTCTTCATGCGGCGGCAATTTAGGGCAGATGTTATAATGAACCAACAGTAAAACCAAGGAAGAAGCCTTACCATGGACCCGACCCGTAGCCAGGCTTACATCTTATTGGGGAGGGGCCCCACATAACAGGGGGGGGGGGAATGATTGCCCTACCTGAGTGTGTATGTGGAGAAAGGGAGAGAGAGAGAAGGAGAGGGAGAGAGAGAGAGGAGAGAGAAAGTGTGTGTGTTAGTGAGTACAAAAATATTTTATTTGAAGAGTAGTTTTCACATCCTGTAATTAATTTAGAGGTAATAACTAAGGGAGAATCCATCATATTTTAAGGGAATATAAATTATTCAACACATTTGATATTATTTTAATAAAAGTTTTGAGTATAAGAATGAATTGACAAAAATACACTCTTACTGGTGTAATTTCTCGCAGACTGTTTTATGGGCTTTTCACAGGAAACTAAATAATTTATTAAATACAAATTAGGAGGGAGCAAAAAACATTTAAGGGGTGATCCCTTACCACCCCATCGGTACAGGCCTGCCATGGGCCACTGATAAACTCAGCATTTGGAGATGAAATTATGGTGAGCCAGTCCGACCATAAATTAATTATTACGACATGTAGCTATTAATTTATCAATTATTACTTAAATTGACTCTCCACGAATATTGTTTTATTGCGTGCATTTTTGTGAGACTTATCCAACTTTATTTAAAATATACAAGTATTCATTTAAACACCTTTAGTTAACGTATGCAAGAATGCCAAGATGCTCTTCTAACCACTGGCATAGGCCTAAGAAGGGTAGGAGGCAAAAATTAATAAATAGGGAAATTATACTAACTAAACATTGCTTTAAGTGAACGGTTCACTAAATTAATTTTAATACAAACAATTATTAAGATTTGCGAATTTGCGTATAATTGAGCGGTGCATTCCTTACTGTACGGTTTTCATATCTCGATTGCTTCTTCTAAGTAACAAAAGGGAGAATTGACAAATAAATCTACCCTAGTTACGCCCATAATAGATCCACCCTAGTTATGCCACTGTTCTAACAAAATCGTTTAATTAATCGATAAAATCGGACAGGTACAAATGCAATGCACCGACAATTTTTTTTTTAGAGGTTTACACTGCACAAATCTGCCAGACTTTTAGCATCATATTATAATGGTAAACCGAAAACGTTTCTAGTGGCGCGGCAGTGCGATACAGGCGCAAGTATTCTCCAACAGCACGCGACTTGAGTTACTGGCCGAGCCGCTTAGACCAGCGTAGAATAGAAGTCGGGGAAGACACATGCTGCCAGACTGCAACGGTATTCACCTGGAATAAGACTGGAATACCACGAAAGGAAAACCAACCCCTATTGCAGTTGACCAGAAATAAGCCATTAGGGGGATCAGTCCACGCCATCTTGGATCTACGGAATTTTCGCCGTTAACTTGCAACGCAGATTTTATATTTTATTTTGGGCGTCGACAAAGCTTTGTGCACGTTTTCTAATACGCGTACAGCTAGATTGCTATTGCCAGGATCATTTCTGTAATTGCCGGCAAGAGAAATTACTTATTTCTCACCGGCAGTTACTAGTCAAAAATTTATAAACGTGGTAGAGTTGAAATAGTTTGATTAAGCTTTAGAAACTATTATTGATGTTATGCCGTGCGAAAAATTTGGTCGAACATTCTAAACTGAAACTTATGGCAAAAATAGAGAAAATCCAAGATGGCAGGGTCTGATCCCCCTTAAACCTACTCAATGCTGAGTGAGGTATAGGCTAACATTTGAAAACACGAAACACGTGTCTGGTAATAAAAATAATATGTAATACGGAAACAAGATCAAACACTGGCAAAATAAACTGACGGTCCTCAAGACAAAACAGTTTCAGATTTCAGTTTAGAGGAAGGGAAGGGGAGGGGACTAATACATTTTCATAAGTCTCATATTCCATTCAGTATAGGCTGCAGGTGATCAATGTACGGAAGTCTGGCGCCTCGAGTTAAAGATCACAAAAAAAAAAACCCCTCTACAGAAAGCGTAAAGTCCTCGTGTCTATTTGAGTCTAGTGTTTTCAAATACGTAGCTAGAGCGAAATCTGATCCTCACAACTTTGCATTGAAGCTAAATACAACGACTCCGTGATAGGGTTGCCAACTTTTTCAGAGTTACCATAAAGGACACTTCCGACAACTTGAACACGGCATCTGACCCCGCTGGAATCATCAGGGAAAATTGCTATAAAAAAAGTTTTTAATGCCATGTGTAACGTGCAGAAATCAGTATCTTACATCAGTTGACAATTTCTGTGAACTTAAAAAAAAAAAAAAACTAAATATTATCTACAACTACAGTCATAATTTAGTGTGGCATTGAGTGATTCGGGTGGCTCGTAACGGCGAGGTCTTGAGAGCCGACGAGGGTGAAGTGAGGTGGACGGGGAGCAGCGCCGGAATGCAGAGGTGGGGGAAACTGGCGATCCCCGATAAAGCCCACCGACCAGCTGCATCGTCCGGCACGATTCCCCACACGGAGAAATCCGGGAGCGGACCCGCTGGGAATCGAGCCCGGTTCGCCTAGGCGGGAGGCGAGTAGTGTAACCACTACACCGCCACGGCCTCCTCATTCAGCGTGATTTAGAATTCTGATTTAATAAACTTTAAAACAGATGATTTCCAACACACACTGGAAGAAAAGATCATGCACACATCTCTGCGAAGGCTACTTCCGCGATCGCATTTGTTGACGAACGCCACCTGTGAGCGTCAATTGTAATTATCTGTGGCCACCAGGTGCGGATACAAGAGTGAGATAGATAGAGAGAGTGAAAAAAAGGGGGGGGGGGGTCATGACCAACCTTGAACGATTTTTTTTAGTCACGGAAAAACGTACGTGAATTTGCAATAAAGTTGATCGCATTTTCACCTTTCCCCAAATGAGGAAAGGCACAAGGCTCCAGGTTTGATAAAGGTATCTTTGCAAGGTTGTTCACTGAAACAAATTATACCTTCAAAAATATTAAAATTTCTGCCAGCTGTATATTCAATGTTTAGGTTAAAAACTGCTTAAATAGCACCATGTTGCACCTTAAAATCAACATTTTCCCGGGGGAGGGCCCCGGACCAATCCTCTTCAAGTCATGGCCCTGGCGCCAGCAATATTATGTAATGACCCCCTTCCCCCCCCCAAATTAAAGTCTAGATAAGCCCCTGGATTAGAGCACCAGAGTAAACTCACTTGCCATCGCGCAAGTAGTAAATTACTAAGACAGTGTTTATTAATACTTAGTTTATTTTCTAAAATGTTTGAGACACGGGGTATATGGCGCCCCGTCCTATCTCCATGCGGGACACGGGAAATCCCGCACGGTACGGGACAGTTAGCAGCCCTACTCCGTGACTCCCACGCCAATGGGTCTCTATAGACTGTTTGATGATGAACAGCTGTGATATAGACGGCACCTCCGTTTTTAAGTTATCTCAGTCGTACGAGCCACTAGGAAAGACAGTTTAGTTAGAAAGCCTCCTCCGAAGAAACCCCGTTGTATCCGAGTATCAGACTCACTGTGACGTAACCCGTCCGGTTAAGGCACAGCCCAATACTCCAATCGCTTTGGACGTGTACAGTACTTGTTACGAGCCTCAATAACCAAAACATTCGTTTTTTTCCTTTTGAAAAGAAAGACTGTCATTCAGTGCGGTATGCATCTATCGATCAGCCCAGGAATAAACAAGACACGAGATGTTTGCAAAATTTTGGATTGTTAAATTTTATTAGAAAAATAATGAGACCCAAAGAAGGCTAGTAAAACATTTTAAATTACTTTTGCCATTCTCAAACGAAAGTTACAACAGTGCTGTTTCTATATACATATCTGAACAATTTTAATTTGATACACTGTATGTTAATACTTATCCGATTTTTGCTGTGTGTGCGGACAAACGGCCATAATAAGAAAACGAAACAGAGAACGAAATAAGTATGCTGTAATGAGTGCACACTGAAGCGAAGTGTCGTTTTATTTCTGTCTTTCACAAAACAATTACAGGAAAAAAAAACTGTAGAACTAGTTGTCTCACGTCGGGTGCACCACATAATTGACGCCTCAGAAAAGTGTCATTGTGCCAGCAGCCTTCGAAACTGCTCTGCTCGCTTGTGACTGTGCGAAAACAGCTTGTTGTGAGCTTAAACAAGGCACGAACCGTAACATGTCGTTCCAAAAATTAGGGGAATTTCTTTTTTGCAGCTGCTGTGAAATTTTACTAACTCGCAGGAATGAATATTACGACCGCCAAGCTATGGGAACTAAGGCACCTGCGCTCTGTGATTATTGCACCAGTTAACCTTCACTGTTTGAGGCCAAAGTACGAATTCCCCATAAATTACGTCTTGGTTCAGTTAAGGTTTATTCTACTCAAGTTGGCAAGCTTCGGGAAGCTCAATGTTATTAGTTTGGCAACTAAAACTTTTCGCCGCCAGGGTGCACTGGTGTCGCTTGTGTATCGGATTTTTCCGTTTTGTATGGAAATAAATAGAACAATTGCAATTTTCGTAAAATAAATGAGATTGCGTTCTTCCTATTTGTATTGTGTAATAACCTACATAAATAATGAACTTCTTTCTTAGGACAAGATAGGAAATATGTTTAAATATGTTATCATGTTGTTTAATATTCTACCGTAAACTGGATTTAGCAAAACGTTGGTTTTCACAAATACTTTATTTAAATTTTACAACTGAATCAAACTAAAAATAGGGAAACGGTTGAAAATATCAATTTCAGGGATTTCCTGTACTTTACATAATAACTTTTAATGACAGCTGTGTTTATTTCGAGCTTAAATTCGTAACTTTTCCATTTGAAAAAAAATTGCTTCGCTCAATGTCAAACGCAGTTGCATTTTACTGTCTGCTCTCGCAAACACCATCAAAGGGCGTGAATAATAGTTAAGGAATAAAGTTAATACCTAAAATTTTGACTGGCGCAAGTATATATCACATTCGAGCAACATACAAACTTTTACACACAAATATATAAAATTTACCCATTTACCGTCAGTTTAAAATTGACTTCTTTGGAACACCAGCGCACCTTGCGGCAGGAATTTTCCCTATGAAAAACCCTCCCATAAGAAATCTCGTTTTGTTCCTAACTCGATTTGAATAAACCTTAGTTAATTTTTTTTATAGAAGATACGCTGCGGGTTTATAAAGGCCCACATACAACAATTGCGCTGTCCAAAGCTGTTTGCTAGGGCAAGAATCGGCCCCATTTATTTCTACTGCTGGAACTACTGACGAGTGTTCCGCAGAAGAACAGTAACCTCAGTGCTGTCAGTAGTATAAGGAATGTGGCCGAAAGTAACCTTCCGCCACACGTAAACAAGTNGGGGGGGGGGGGATAAGCAAAGGATAAAACAATGCACAGTATCAGTGCGCTGGATACACAGTCAAAAACAAATATTTTTTTATACGTAACAGAGAAATATGTTTTAAACAATTCTACCTGAAAAGTGTATGTTTATGTATGTGTGTGTCTATATATATGAACTGTTTGTTACACTAAGCCATTACCAATATACTTTTTTTTTCTCTCTGTTTTTAATTTATACCGACAATGAGATAAATGCGATTCATAGACAAAATGTATGCGCAATTTTAATTAAACAATAGAAAAGTAATTATAATTAAATGTAAACGGAAATACAAAAACGCTCGTGATAGCAGACTCATTCAGGAAACAACCAAACATGGGGTATTATTATTTTAAAGTTGGATGATTCAAAAAGAGTAAATATAGCCTGAACAGACTAAAAACAACGGATGAGCGCGTTGCCTGTAAATGTAAGTTAGTTAAGTGGTTGCGTTCGAATTCAGTACAATGTGCCCTTGTTCCCTTCCCGTGTCAGGAGCCCTTATTCTCTTCATGAGAAATATTTGTTTGTGAATGTGGACGTTTTTGTTCGCTTCCACATCCAGTGTTATTCTAAGTTCGTTATACGCGAGTTTCATTTGTTTTTGCGACGTTAGCAAGTGTTTGCGCGATAGTGCAAATTTGGTAACATTAGCAAACGAAATATTTTAAACAGATGCTCATCGGAAAACGATCTAGGGGTTGAGAAAGGAAAGTGGCTGGATAGGCAGACTGATTCCATGTGATTTCAAGAAGTTGTGTCCCCGAAAGTTAAATGGCTTTAGTATCCAGCCTCCCGCTAAAAAAAAAAAACTGTCATGTGTCTCGTCTCAGCCAATCACAGCACAAAATAGCAGACGACAGCAGATTTTCCGTTGTTTGGATTGTATCATGGCGGAATGGCTGAACTGTACACGGTTTAATTTTTACGAGTGTAGTTTAGACATGTGTTCACAGTGGTTAATTTTTATAAATACATTTCTGTTTTAAGATTTTGGGGAGTGAGTAGAGAGAAAATTGCGAAGATACGAAATTTTGTTCCTGTTTTTCTAAGAACTGATTAAATTTTACATCGTCGGCAATGGCTGCAAATGATAGAAACAAAATGAGTCTGCTGATCACACAATTAAAAACCTAAGCATTAATGTTTGAGAATATTATAATGCTGAAATTATTTTTCTTCTTGGTTAAAAAATAGGTGTACACAATTTAATTGATATGTCATTGCTATGCAGAAGCAATACAATTATGCCTACTACTTGAGTTTTTCAGATAGACAAGGAGGATAATTTCTATGTAATAACTTCAAAGTGTTAATGTTTATGTTAGTCTTCCTTTCCATATATATATATATACATATAAATATATAATGCCCAACATAAATGTATTCATTCTGATAATGTTACGTTTACTGGTAAAAACACGAATCTATTGATTGTGAAAACTATCAAAACAAGTGGATTGAAACATCTCGTGAAAATCCGGGATGCACTCTTCAAGGGTACGAAGTTGGGCGAGGGCCCTTGGCTGGGGAGTTTGAATACGGCCAGTGTACAATCCGCACTCCCCTCCTCACAAACCCGGTTAGCCTTCCGGCATAATAGCAGGCCAGATAAAAATCTCAATTAAAATAATTAACCTCTTACGCGGACGCAGAGCCGTGAAATGGAACCAAGTAGGACGCATCAACCTCCATTTGCGCGAATTGCTGCCAAGCAGCCTATTGACAAAACAATAATTATTATAATGATACCAAATAATTGGTGCGATAATGAAACATATTTAGTATTAAATAACATTACACACACATTTGTGTGTATTTATATGTGCGTAAGTGTATGTATATATATAGATATCTCATTTATATTATATTTTGTGTTACACAATGGCGTCGGTTGTTCGTACGCGTCCTGATCAGGGGCGCTACGAAGCCTGGTGTCGCCTTCATGCGTACTACGCTCTGATGGTGAAGCACTGAGTGTGAGCACACGTGCCAATCGGTTGGGATCTGAACCCAGAGGAGTCCTGGTGTTGCCCACGTGGTCGGATCGAAAAGGGACCATCAGTTAACTCACGCAGGGTTAGGCGAAGCGGGTTCAGTTATTTTTCCAGATTTTAATATTTCTCACTGACGGAATTTGGAATACCACCTACTAAAATGTACTTTTGTCCGAGGCTTAGAAGCACATGGAAACACTAAGGGCGACACAGACATACTATCTCACTATCCTCATCACCTTTATACCTACACACCACTGGAGTGGCACGCAGTCTTTCAACGGATAACATCTGCCTCAACTGAATCTGATATTCAGCAGTGACCCTATCATTTTAACGTGTATTAATAAAAATAATGACTTGTTACACGTTCTAGTAAAACTTAAAATATAATAAACTGTGCTGATGATTTCATACCTACAGATGGTTATGCCTAAGCCAGTTCTAGCAATTTAAAAACTCAGTAAATACACACTAAGAGATTCGAACAGAAAATGAAAAATAGTCGTCAGATATGAAAAAGTTTCTTGAATGCTATCTGTAAGCAGACCACTCAAAAATATTAAACAGTTTGGAACTATTGTTGTTATTATTCTTATTCTTATTCGGCAGTTTTGATACTACAAAATAAAATATTTGGAACCAAGAATCAGTCTTCTGAATTAGGATTCGAAACTATTGTCACATTACTACTATTCTATATAAAACAAATTATTTTTGGAGACATTCTTTGAAATAGATCAATTGGAAATTGTATAATGAAACTGAAAAGTATCTGTCTTCAAACTTAACAACTGGGAAGCATGCCTCATATACTGTAGACTGGGTGGAGGTAGACCGAGTTTGGTTTTATCAGTGAATGGATTTGAAACTTTTTCACATGAGGGGAAGACATAGGACTATAACCAATTTTAAGTACAGTATCTACTACAATGTTCGAATATCTAATATATAAAATTCTCCCGTCACAGTGTTAGTCACTGAACTCCTCCGAAACGGATGGACCGATTTTTATGATATTTTTTATGTATACTCGGTAGGTCTGAGAATAGATTTATACCTATTTTTTACACCCCTAAGTAATAAGGGTGGCCACCCCCAAACAATTTTTTTTTATTGTTTGAACAAAATTTTTATTTTTAATTTTTTTTATGATGTGGCATCAAAAAATTCATACCCTCCTAAATTTTCACCCTTCTACCACCAACCCTTATTTTTTTATAGCGATATTAGTAATTTAATAAATTTTACCCTAGGTCGATAACTGATCAATTATCATCGATCATTTATCGATCTAGGTTACAATTTATTCCCACCAGGTGTCTCACAGTGACACAGCATGGAGTAGCCGGTCTCCACTTTCTCTCACACAATAACCTTTCTCTTATTCATTTGTACTCAGATCGTAGTAATGACGTGTTTACAATTATATTTTCAATAATTAAGTGTACTTCTTAATTAACTTTATTATTGATCGCAAAGCTGTAATTGTTTGTATTTCCATTTTATTAATATTTATTAAATTATCTAATTTTATATTCCATCATCGTCCACAGAGCTCCATGCCTCTTCCACTTATATACCACATCCTCACACACTTACAATAAGCTATAGTTATTTTTTTCTAATACTATAATCACTAGAAATACTTTTTATGGCAAAACAACGTTTGCCGGGTCAGCTAGTTATAACTATATATTTTGCTGTCCAAAACTCGAGTAATCCACATACCTGGCTGGCACTTGAACTACCATGGTGTCTTCAAATTCCAGAAACACTGTATTTTTTAAAAATGAAATAAATGAAATTGCTTTAACTTGTGAGATTCTGCACTTATCTTTATTCTAGTGTGCCAGAGCTGCGGTGGCTGGAACACGGGCCAATCGCACCAGTCTCTCACACTCTGCGACAAAGACAAGTTATTTAACAGCTAGTGAGTTTGTTTTTGTAAAAAAAATCTTTCAATCAAAACAGTTTCTAAAGGTTTTGTTTGTTTCTGTGTATCTGTAGATGATGTTGATGTATATGCTGTTCATATTTTTGACAGTAACAGCATAGTTAGGCCCTCATACAAGTTGTCCACTGAAATTCCATTTTCTAGACGGAATCTTACCATTTTCCCTGACCTATTTTCAGGACCGAAACCTTCCAATACCATACTTTTCCACTGCTGACAAAACAAATATGCTATCAACAAAGTTTAATTAAATTATACAGCAACATACCAAGCAAGTAGGGCCAACATTTTAGTCAGCCCATCGATTTTTCTTGCAATACATACACAAATACTTTATTTATGTATTGACCCCTACATCGCTTGGCAAAGATGTATTATTGCCTGTTCACGAATTAAAAAATTTAAATTTTAAAATGCATATTCTCACAATTACATTATCCTGTATTCACACAACTAACAATTTTTGCAGAGTAGCAATTATTTACATTTTCCCTGACCCAGGTGAAAATTCCCTGACTTTTCCCTTTGGGTGGCCACCCTGTTACAGTCTGTTTCGTTCACACTGTAATTTTCTGAAATAAATATATAGTTTTATAAAAATGCCTAACGTACACTTCAGACGAGGTATGAGTGGTACTTTACAGACATCACTCGCACAGAAAAACTATTATGAAACTCTCTTACATAGTAAAAAAAATGAAAAACAAAGCATTTCATACTGCTATGATTTCAAAAAAATACTAGACAATAAGAANTCTTACATAGTAAAAAAAATGAAAAACAAAGCATTTCATACTGCTATGATTTCAAAAAAATACTAGACAATAAGAAGAGAACTGAAACAAACTTTGCTGCAATTTTTTCTTCAATAACATTATAGGGTCACTGCTGAAAGCCCCACACTTACAAACAACACAATGAAAAGCCTGCATGTTGGTTCATTGCTTTGTGATACCCGATATGTGATGGAGTAATTGATGTGCACGGCAGTCCTACCCCTAAAGCCACCTTGTTTGTGCCTCTAATGCTGAAAACAGCCCCAAGTAGCTGGGTGTCTTAAGGGTGAAAATGTCCATTAATTTACATGTGTATGTAATACTGTTAAACTTTTCGGCACTACTTACAAGTACTATTTTCACGCACAAAAAATGTTTTGACTCCATATTTTTTTGCATAATGGCATGTCAGAATTACAGTTTTAGTGTTTTTAGGATGTACAAATAATGAAAACTGACACATTTGCTGAAATAAGATAATTCATGAACAAATAAGATACCAATGAGTTACTTCAAGAAATATTTGAACTCTTGCCATGATGAAATGTTTTTGCTATTTTTGTACATTCCAGAATTGTAATTCTGACATATTATGCAAAAAAAATATGCAGTCTAAATTTTTTTTTTGTATACTTATAAGAATTGCTTAATATAACAGATTTTTCTAGGCATACACTGAAATGAATTAGGGTATGATCTTTCAGTCAACCTTATTAAATTTTCTGTAAATATTTTCATATACTTTATTTATATGTTCCCAAAAACACTAAATTTGAGATATCTAATATTAAAAATAAGAATTAATTTGTGTCTGTTAAAATTACTTAAGCTTCTGTTTAAATTATATACTTAAAAAAAAAAACCAATCTATTTGATTAGCAAACAACCTGCAAACTTTTTCATAAACTGACATTACACGGCTTGACGTTGTTACTCAGGTGTCCACCATATTGTCTGTCGCAGCTACAAGGGTATAGTAGAAACTTAGAACACGTTCTATTACCATTTCAGGCATGCCCACAGGTATGAAGACTGCTATACCAACCAGAGCCAGCCCCCTCCGGAGGGGACTGGACTGCAGCCTAGGCAAGAGCAGAAACGCTAGCGGGAAATGGGCAGGATAACTATTGCAGAAATGAGCACCCTGTAGAGCCAGCTGTAGCAAATTCTCCTTACATAACTTTTTGCAGGAATTTGTAACAGATTAAGCTGGGCTGGGGTCCATGCAGTGGCACGGCACCTCAATATTGCATGGAGTTTCACTAGCTCGCGTTAAACAAATCTGAAGAAAATATGCTTGAACACAGGGGCACATAATAAGCCCTACAAGAAATTTAATTACGGTATACATTTGTTGATTAAAATAAGAATTGAGAGATTTGGACGGCTCTTGAAAAATGATGTTTTGAGAGCTGATGAGGGTGAAATGAGGTGAGAATGGAGCAGCACCAGAATACAAGGGTGCGGGAAACGGGACCCGAGAAATCCCAGTGACCAGCAGCATCGTCCAGCACAATTACCACTTGAAAAAATCTGGACGACCTGGCCGGGGATTGAATCCGTTGGTCCAAATAGAAAATACTGATAAAACCTCACGGGTGACTGTCCCTCCCTTCCATCTATTGGTAAGCGGAGGGAAATTTCTGAAACATTTTGAAACAGTGAATAAACAGTTTTGGATAGCATTTACTGTCAATGATTATTAAGGTTTTTGTAATGGAAGTTTGGCAATCATAATTCGTTGATTAATTCATTTATTATTTTTCAATTTATTTTAGTCAATAGTTAATAAATACAAAAGATGCTGCATACCCAACCAAGTCAGTCATTTATATGAAAGTGAAAATGACTATGACTGACTGCTTTTTCCTTTCTCACAGCAGATGACTAAGTGGTTTCATGGCTGTAGCTAGATATAAACATGTTGTGATCATTTCAAAAACACAAAAATGCTACACACAAAGTCACACGAAGTATGCACAAAATCCTGACATAAAGCTTTTCTAATTTATTTAGAGACATTTACCACCCAACAGAATTAAAATAAGTTTAGAAAATTTTTTCTTAAAAAGGAGATTTTGATAACATAGATGAGATTATTAGTGCAACAGAATCTGGTTCTCTTGAAGACTTTCATCTACTGATGGTTCAAGCAATTCTATAAGAAAACTTCAACTTCTGTAATGAAAGATACAAATAAAATAAAAGTGTATTGAAAGTTTTTTGAATTACAGCACATTATGATACTGAAAAACACAACTGTACATTCATTATAAGTTAAAAAAAAGTAGTGTAACTTGAATTGGAATATACAAAACAAAAAAAAGCCTCTAAACCAATTAAATTACATTTACTGTATGTACTAGCAGAAACCAGTTATAACACTTCTCAAGGGCCCAAAGAAATGTCAGCTTTATCTAAGAGAAAACTTTATGAAAAGTAATTTTGTATTGAAAAAACAGTTTGAGGACCAAGAAAAGACAGATTATTAAGCAAAAAAATGTTATAAGAGGTGATGATGTAACATGATTCCACTGTAATTAAATTATATGCCAAGTGACTCACGGTTTATAATGTTTACAGGTTTGTCAATGCAGACCATGTAATTATAGTTTTCAATTCATCCTGTGCATCAGCTCACATTGCATGTCATTTTGGTCATGTTTTACTGGATTGGTAAATAATGCCAACAAAACTCACCATGTTAAGTAAAGTAACAAGCTCCCTGGAAACTTTCTAACACCCCAACCAATAAGGAGCACATGGTAGAAAACCATTAAAAAAAAAGGTAAAAAAAAACCCATTAGCCTACAACATCCATTTTGTACATTGACTTTCTTTTGTGTTTGTCAAAAAATTATTTAAGGAATTTTTGGTACCAGGTTTAGTAATGTTGTTATCAAAAATTATAAATATTACCTTTTTAAAGTTTGATGGAGATAAAAATTATTGTAGCATTTAAAAGCGTACAATTCATACCACAGCCATTTTTTCAGTAATAATAAACAAAAACTACTACATTTGTAAAAAAAAATTCTGGACCAAACTGATGACATTCTGTAATACCATCCTACTACAATTAAGATAGTTTTCATTATAAAAATAGTTATTTGAATGGTTGTAACACTAATGTGCTACAAATGAGTACCAACAATTTTTTTAATAAGTACACAAATCAACACAAACAGTTATCTATTTGAAACTTATCAGTTTTCGTTTGAATGGGAAAATAAAAAGTGCAAAGCAGTAACAATGATCCATGACATCCATTACAAAAATAAATTTCATGCATATAAGATTTAAATCTGACTGAACTCGATGTGTTGAAAAGCACTTACGAAAATACATACTTCAGGAAGTATTTGCAAACTCTTTAAAGAGCCACCACACATGCACACACTTCTTATAGAAGCACTAATTAAAAAAAAAAAAGTATTTTTATCGTTATGAAGCTAACCTGATGCTTGTGTTACT
The DNA here is from genome assembly GCA_002778355.1 of Clitarchus hookeri. NCBI lineage: Eukaryota > Metazoa > Arthropoda > Insecta > Phasmatodea > Phasmatidae > Clitarchus > Clitarchus hookeri. Next base: position 217,323 of record NQII01001085.1, on the reverse strand, counting down.
ATAGTTGCACCCAAAGAATAGTATAGTTAAAAATTTTAATCTATAGAGTACTCTTTATAATATTGCATTTCACTGAAATATCACATATTACCACTACCTATATGCTACATAAAATTATTATAACATTCAGTTACTAAAAGCTGACATCAGCTTAGGGACAAAGAGCGAATACAGTCGTCAAGGGACAAATGTTTGAAAAATGAAGCACATGAAATATAACAAAAGTTCAACTAAAATACAGGCTGTAAACAAAACAATTTGCATGTAAATGTCTTTTTATAAAATTATTTTTTTTTCAACAATAACAATTATTAAAAAATAAATATGGAAATAAGCACTGTACGTACATTCCTAACAACGTAATAAATCAGATACTAAATCCTAAAACACCTCTAATTTCAGACGATGTTTCTTTTACAACATCTACAGTTTCACTAGCAGTCCTCTCTGTCATTACTATGCTACCACTTTCAGTACCTTGAGAAACATCCAAACTGTTTTCATTCCCAATACCATCTTTACAATATGTTATTTCACTTACAGTTAACTTTACGTCTTCCGGGTTAATATAATTTCCACTTGCCGGATCATCAACATTATTTTCTTCCCCTTCCACTTCATCATCACTGATATCATTATAGTCCTCCTCCTCCTCCTCCTCCTCAGGAAATGACACATAATTTCCATCTGCCACATCATCTTCGCTTGTCTCATCTAAGGCTGATGTTACACCTTCGCAGGAAATGTTTGTCTCTCCACTGTGAGTTAACATGTGCTTGTTCACGAGGCTTCTTCTCGCAAATCTGGCACGGCAAACCCCGCAAGTAAACGGTTTGTCGATGCTGTGAGTAAACATGTGTTGATTGACGTAACTCTGGCGTGCAAACTTGGCGTCGCAAACGCTACAAGCATATTTTTTCTCGCCGTTATGCACAGACATGTGAACGTGCAAGTGGCCTCGCTGCGCAAACTTTGCCCCACACATGGAACAGTTGAAAGGCTTCTCCTTACTGTGGGTGAGCATGTGCTGCCTGACGAGACTTTTGCGGGAGAACTTTGCATCGCATACGGAACAAGGGAACGGTTTCTCTCGCGTGTGCGTCAACATGTGCTGAGAGACATAGCATCGTCGAGCAAACTTCACATCGCAAATGGAACATGCAAATGGTTTCTCTCCGCTGTGCGTCGACATGTGGAGATTCAAATAACTTTTACTGGCAAACTTTGAACTACAAACTGGGCACTCGTACATCTTTTCATTCGTATGTGTTAGCATGTGTCTTTTAACGTGCCCTCTCTGGGCAAATTTCAAGTCGCAAATGGAGCACGAGAAGGGCTTCTCTCCCAGGTGTCGTAACATGTGCTGTTGCATGTGTGCTCTTCGGGCAAACTTGGCATCACAAACAGAGCACTGGAAAGGTTTTTCTCCTGTGTGAAGAAACAAATGACGATTCAGGTGATACCTCTGAGCAAATCTTGCATCGCAAATTGGACACGCATACTGCTTCATCTCTGGAGGTAATGTAACAACTCTCCTGATGTTGTTGACGGGCTCTGGAGAAAACAAAAGTTTATGTTACCTATGAAACGGACAGAAGGTTATTTATCAATACATTTTGTGTTCGTAAAATTGCACTGACGTTCAATCATCATGAATAATCAGCATTTTTTAAACCCAATACAAATAATTAAAATCACAAAGAAAAACCATGTAATTTTAACATTATGGGTCAGTAAACAGATGAATAGATAACAAAGAAACCCACATACCATTAGCATACAATTATAACACACAAATTATGTAATGGCATTGAATTAATGTGATACAGATACAATAATCCCATTATTCCTATCCCAAAAGATAATTTTTTTATGTAACTTACATGACTACTGTATATTGAGTCCTACTCTTAGAATGGAGTGTGCAGTGAAGGGGTGTTTACTTTCTCTTTCCGTTACACAACTTCTGCAGTTGGCATAATTTTTGTTTTAGTGTGCACAATCGCCAAGTATTGTAAAATTTGAAATGAAAATTTTGAAAACGTAATATTTGCTTAATGCAGAGAAACAAAAGCAGTATCAGATGAAATTGCATTCATACCTCCTTGACCAGTTTCCCAAAATTAAAAATTTAATGATTAAAATTTTTCATTCTGAATATGACTGATGTAGTCTACAACATATCACATCAAATCTCAGAGTTGCAACTGCAAAGGCTTAAGCATATCGGCTGGCGGCTGCAAAATATAAACAGAAAATCCCATGTTAAGAAAACTTTCCGTCAGTGCGTTAATTTTAAAGATAGGCATTTCAAACAAAATGTATTCTTCACAAATTTTTAGAAGATCCCCACGAGCGTATATTTTAAGCAGTATGTACTTTTTAGTAAAACATAAATATTAAAAATTTGTTGCAAACAGGCTATACATGTTATGGAAACATTTCCACTGTAGGGAACGCCTCCTAAAAAATTTGTGAAGAATACATTTTGTTTGAAACACCTATCTTTAATATTAACGCAATGAGGCAAAATTTTCTTAACATGAGATTTCCTATTTAAATTTTGTAGTTGCCAGTCAGTAGGCACTACCCTTAAAAAAAAAGTCATTTTATGACAGTAAAAAAATCCAGTTTTATGGTTACAAGCATGTCACAAATTGCAGTCTTAAAAGTAATGGACCTGCTTCTTTATTTAATTAAGTGGAATTTGTTTTTCTTAACAAGAGTACATAACAAAAAAAATAAAAAAGTTATAAGCCTCCTTACTAGGTCTTTTCCTTTGTAACACATTTCTTAGACAACTAATAAGTTTGTACCATATGCCCATGGTGAGACAACATGTCACTTTTCATTTCCGAATATTACTTTTACGAAATTAATAATTACTACATGTAAGTGAACTATGGAAAGTGAAGCGCACAAAATAAACTTTATTCATATTTGCGAGTGAGGGAATGACAATTAGCACTCAAACCTTTTAACGTTACGTAAACACTGCAATGAAAAAAGCCTATTTAAAAGAGCTGTTCCCAAATAAATCTTTTGTACTATTAGAATAAGCGAGAAAAAAAAAGTGCCTAACTATACCAGCAAAAAAAAAAAAAACTGTAAAGAAAAGGAGAACAAAAATTCCCCAGAAAAAAAACTTACATGGTATATTTTTATAATTTTTGTGTTTACTAGTATCTTTCCAATTTCATGATACTGGATTTGAAATTAGTTGTATGATAGGCTAAGACATTGTTATCTGTACTGTCTTGTACAGCATGTGGGGAGTCGAGTCTCCTGTGCCTGTGTCTTAAAGGTAAAAACAGGAGTAAAACCCTGAGCAACATACGGTGTGCACAGCGCCCAGCACTAGTTGTGTCAGCCACAAAGCCACAGACATGTTTTCTGCAATCTCGAGCAGCTGTTCTTTTCGCTCCCCCTTGTACCTGAGCCACAATGGTATTACAAGGGACATCTTTCTGAGCGTAGTTATAGAGTGCACCTCGGCCTCAGGATTTCCCAGTAACTGCTGTCACAACAAATCACGTCAGGTATCATGACGTGGAAGTGCACTCTGCCAGGCATTTTGTCCAGAACATGTCTAGTGAGCTTGAACAAAGCTCATTAATTGGGAGCAGTTGAATGCTCTCAACTGGAATAGTGTGTAGGTTAATTTGGGTAATAACCCACCACCCGTTATTGAGGAGCGATCACACATTGCTGGATGGTGTACCTCCCCCCCCCACATGACATACCGCCAGCATTACGTTACTGCTCTACCCAAGACGGCAGGTGCATGATGTGCGGGAGTGAGATGTAGAGTGCATTAGGCACATGTGTCTGAGAATCAAGCCATCTTAAGGGCATTACTACACACACCCTGTCAGAATGGATATCCATCCCATCGTCCCTTTGTTGACCAACCGAACAATACTTAGGGATGGGTAGTTCGCGTGAGTACGGATGCGGGTGAACTTGTAAGCTTTACTCAAGATGTGTTTACACTTTGGCAGTGGGATCTGACATTTGATTGCTGGTGTGGTGAAATCATGCAGAAAACACTACATACGAACTCAAGTAATCAATCACCTGTCAGGCGAAGGCTTGAAGGTACTGTTTTCCAAATAATGAAATTGCTGGACTTGGAATGAATATTCACACAATGTGCAGTTTATTCATAAAATACATAATTTTTAAACGTTCTATCATGTTTAGCAGCACTGAAAAGTCACTTACAGCTTTTTGAAAATAAGTTCCGTATGCCGATACAGAGGCGTGATATGGACAAACAATGACTTGGACACCATCTTAGATTCTGGGTATCTGATCAAGATTTAAAAGTGGTAACGAGGATTTTTGAATTCAGTGGGGTTCAAATATCTTAAGAAGCTGTTTTCTCAATTTTTGAAAACCAAATGCTTCTTGCAGCTTTGGTAACTGGAAATGTGTCTAGTCTAAAATTAACCTGTTGTACCAGGCACTTTTTACAGTAACACAGACTATAAAACTCAATTTCCCACACCTTTTCAAGAAATAAAAAAGTAAATAGATTTCTCCACAAGAAAAAAAAGTTACCTGAATTATATTTGCCACGTGCAGAATCTGCTGCTTCAGCAAGTTCAGCTGAACACCTGTTCATCAACAGATAAAATATTTTAGTATCCAATTACATTGCTAACTCATTGCACAAATACAACATTGTACGTCTTACAAACCACTGGTTGGAAAAACACAAGCATTAGCAACAGTATTTTTAAATAGTTTTGACTGTACAACAAATAATTTTTAAGTTTGCTTGAACACACCTCTCAGAACAAGTAATGATCAGGCAAGAAGTAACACTTTTCTTTATGTGGCTAGTAAATGTTTTCTTTAATTTCTGCATTATGGTATTATGTATCGGTACCTGNAGATTTGGGCAGTGCTCAAAAGCTGAGATCTTGTGTCAAAGTGAGTGAATAGATGGTGGAGATGGAGCAGCTACAGAATGCACTGGTGGGAAAAATGGAAGTAACCTGATAAAACCAACCTGCGAATGGTAACTTTTTTTATGTACAAAATCTAGGTTTGACCCAACTGGGAGTTGAGCCCAGTCTGCCATGGTGGAAGACAAGTGGTCTGATCCCTAGGGCCTACACCAGTGGTCCTCAATCTTTACTTTATCATGGACCACTAGGTGTAGACAGTCAACCTAACACACACCATGTATACTTTGACCCTTCTTCCATTCAAGTACCAAAATATGTGAATACTAATTTAACAACTTGATAAAACAATGTTAATAAATTAATAATAACCATTTTATTTTATAATCACTGACCAAAGCATTACAGAAAAAAGAACAAACCACAATATTAACATATATGAATGAGCATGATGCGCACCCTTAGTGGGTCTGGTGGATGGTGGGAGGTGCAAAGGCTCTTCCCAACCCGGGCGACGGTGAAGCAGTGGTCGTCACTCATACACAGTTTTTCTTTGGACCTACGTTGCTGGGATTGGCCACTTCTATTATACAGCATTGTGAGGGGGCGTGCTTGTAGGCGATGGGCGAGTGGGTACCCTGGTAGGGGTACAGGTAACTGTGACATTAAGTGGTCTGACCACCCTAATGACGTTAGTGGGCTGAGTGAACGTAGGCAGCTTCTTCGGTGGCGTTGTTGGCAGAGGAGAAACAGCACGGAGCTCGTGCCAAAGAAGGCTCTGCGACGGCTTGGACAAACTGGTGGCTGACCCCCTCTGGCGAGCAGCCTCCTCCTTCTTCCAGGTGTATACTTGGCTGGCACCTGAATCTCTACCCTCTAGGATTCCAGCCAGACTTGGCTGCCTGCTTTACCCCACCCAGCCCTATAATGAGGCATAAGGGAGGTGACAGATCACATAGGCAGATAGTGGATGTCCAAAAAGGAGTAGGCATGACCTGCTGGAAAGTAAGGTCCAGGGTAGGTAACCTGGACTACTGGTCTTCAGTCTAGTGGCTTCGCGAGCAAGACGTCGCTGGCAGACCCAAGTACCAAACAGAGGGTTACAGTATCAGGTTTGGGGGGCGTCCGTTCTCGTGGCTACTTGGGGAGCAGGATGTTGCTGGCGGACCCAAATTTCACATAGAAACAGGGCTCCTTGTCAGGGGTTGACCTATTGTTCTTCAACAAGTAGCTTGGTAAGCGAGACATCGCTGGCAGAACAAGGCACGTACTCGAGGGACGATAGTCCAAAGTGATAACTGCTCTGGTGATGAAACAGGAGATAGCAGGAGCAAGGAGAAGAAGAGATAAAGTGCTGGGAGTTACAACGCATCCAAGTTGATCTATGCCTGTTTATTGATTGTTCATTAAACACACATAAACCAACCTGTACTCTGACTAGGGCCTGAAGGGCCGTTCCTAGGTTGCCAACCTGTAAGTGACGTAGTCTCAGAAGACGCAGCAGCGTGAGGGGAAGAGGGCGACCCGAAGTCAGCGGTACTTGAACTTGAGTCAACTGTATGTGAGCTACGAGGTAGCTGGAAGCAAGGGCATCGGCGTGCTGGCGGGAGTGAGGCGTTGTCATGCAGAGTAAGACTCTTGACTGTGCTGCAAATGGCAGTGACGACTTGAATAAGTCGGTTGACTCTCGGGCAGTGGAACGTTCTGCGAAGGTAGACATGATGTCGGTGGGCGCTTGGGCAGAGTAACGGTGTGCTACTGAACTGGCGCGAGACAGCCTCTCTGTATGCACTCCGGCAAAGTGACGTTCTGAGAGTGACTAATGCAAGAGACAACCTCGAACTGAGGACTGTGAGCCCTATTTATACCCAGTTCACAGGGCCACCACTGGGTTTGCGAGGTGTGGTGATAGAGAAAATGCAGAGAGAAGAGACGCAGAGAGAGCGGCGGTGGTTAGTCGGTGAAAATGGCCAAAACTGGCGGCAAGTACCCTTCCCGGAACCGAAGGCTAGAGGGAGGGGCAGAGAGCGGAGCGACGACGTGATGCGCAGTGGCGACGTGATGCGAAGCAAGTTGCGGCGCAGCAGTTGGGCAAGCCAACTTTGGGCTTCAAAGGTATGCTGTGGCGTGTGCAGCATAACGGCTCTTCTTAGGAGGGGACTGCGGCTGTGGCGAAGCTAGAGCGGGTGAATAATGATGCCTGTGGCGCATCAAGCATGTCACATCAGTGAAAACTGATAGTGAATTACCAATTTTTGTGGACTACCTAGGACCTAACCAAGAACTACTACTGATTTCAAAAAAATACAGCTATAATTCTGTTGCAATTTGATGATCGCAAAATGTGTTGTTGTGGGCAATGTCCCTCCCCTGTAGCTCAAGAGGAATAAGATGAAGATCAATGTCCGAAAGACTAAGAAAAAGAGGTTTACAAGAAAGAGAGTGAAGAGCAGGGACACTTACAAATGGGAGGGACAGGAAATAGACAAAATATCAGAATATAAATTACAAGTATTACAAGGAGATCTTGNGACACTTACAAATGGGAGGGACAGGAAATAGACAAAATATCAGAATATAAATTACAAGTATTACAAGGAGATCTTGGGTGGAAAAGCAGATAGAACCAGTGGTTACGAAGGGCAGAAGAGCTTTGGGAATGCTGGGGAGGGTACTGAAGGGAGTAAGTAGCAAGGTGAAGGAAAAGGCTTATGGCGCGATGGTGCCGCCTATATTGGAATGCGCAGCAGTGGAATGGGACCCGTGTTTTTTAAGTGGAGGTGAAGTTGGGTNGACACTTACAAATGGGAGGGACAGGAAATAGACAAAATATCAGAATATAAATTACAAGTATTACAAGGAGATCTTGCGTGGAAAAGCAGATAGAACCAGTGGTTACGAAGGGCAGAAGAGCTTTGGGAATGCTGGGGAGGGTACTGAAGGGAGTAAGTAGCAAGGTGAAGGAAAAGGCTTATGGCACGATGGTGCCGCCTATATTGGAATGCGCAGCAGTGGAATGGGACCCGTGTTTTTTAAGTGGAGGTGAAGTTGGGTTGTTGGCTGTCTAGGGGGGTGTACAGAGGGAGAGGTAACAACAGTGTTAAGATACAGTGGGTGTGGAGGAGAATGGAGCAGGGCACGTAATCCATGCTTGTGAGGTTGGTGAGAGAGTGCAATTTATTGCAGGAGGAGGTAGTGACAGTAAAAGGGGCTGAGAGGTTCAGGAAGGGCCTGGAAAGGAAATGAGGAGGAAGGGAGGATGAACTTGCCACCGGGTGGCTGCCCAATAGCAATTATAACGTTGTTATTATTGTGTGTCACGTTGGTGGTAAAAGTGAGAGGATTTGAACCAATCCACATTGGCAAACCTAATGGTGAATTGTAAGATGTGGGCACTCAGAAGTCCTGCCAGCAAATGGCTTCCACCCCTCTGCTACTTCGTTAGTGCAACACGTGATGAAAGGGTGTGACATACATAAGTATGGAAGTGAGCCCTCAATCTGTGAGTCTCAGATTCTTATAACAACACAATTTCTCTAGGAGACTGAGTTATGTATTCACAGACTCTCAGCTGAATAAATTATAAATATTACTAGAGTGAATTTCTGTATATTCATCATAGCATTCATGGTGTTACAGTTGCACCCTTTCAAAAACCAAATAAAAACCAGGAAAGTCAGCACTCACTCACTAGGCAGGATTCAAATCATATTTTTATTGGCACGAGAATAAATTACTTCACATGAAAAATATATGCATTACGTTATAGACACATTATAAATGACCAAGTTCTTATAAGCATAAATAACATTACACTTGCTAAATTATTAGGTTAGAGGTAACTTCAGATATTAAAGATGCAAATACTATAAGTAAATGGTAAACATTTTACATACATAAAGAAAAAATGCAACAGACTTACATTGCCACTATGTTCAGATCTCCTCCCTCTTGGCGTTCTTGTTTAACTTCATTTGCACTCAATGAACAGGCAGAACCTGATGATTTTTTAGGGTCCGCACCAAAAATAGCTTGGTGTGCACAACTATCTTGCAGAACAAAATTCCCATCAGCCTAGAACAACAAAATGAGATATGTCATAGCAAATATAAAAAGGCATGTGACAACATGAATAAGCTAAATTTACAAGTCTGGCGATTTTAGATTTGAATAAATTAAAATATAGTATATTTGTGGTTTTGTAATGACGCAGTATTCTTAATTTTCGGGACACGTATTTCATTTTCTTTCGCTTTGGTAAGCTTTGTAATATTTTTATCGGGTTTCAAATTAAAAGCAGTGGTGGTTTGTTTTACTGTGATAGTTTGTTTATTGGGCGGACGTTTGCAGTTTCGTTTCGAACGTTAGGAGTTTTTGTTAAGCGTCAACATTAGATTAGCTTTTTTCAGGCTGTGTCGACAAGTTTTGTACGACGTAGTTTTGATAACGCGTGGAGAGCGTGCGTGGCCAGGCCCTTATCTCAGGAGAGGGTGGTGTCGCCCTGCAAGCAGTGGATAGGTCAGTTGGAAGTGAGTCGGCGGCGAGAGCAGTTGGAAGTCAGTTGTCTCAAATCGCTCGTTTGAAGAAGTGCTCGCCTAGGCCGCGTTGGGCTTAGCGCTAACCCCCACACCGGCACTCTAAACCTTACTAGATTATTCTCTGCCAGTGTGGGAGGTCGCTGCATTGGTTATTTCATCGGGCAAGTTTTATAACATGACTGTGGCTCTGTTCAGCAATAGTCTATTTACCTGTGAATGGTTCGTACTCTGCATATATGAACTTCGTATGCGAACTGTGTCACTTCAATAATAAATAAAAGTATGGAACAAAATACATCGGAACTTTACTTTATTACATAATTAATTGGCATCCATTGTACAGAGTCTCATGTTCCTCCGTCTTGAGCTAGTCGAGTGCAAGTCGGCAACTTGTAGTCGGCTGTGTAACTGGCGCGGCCAACGTTACAGTTTCTTCACACTTATTTGGATAAAACCTTTGAAAAATCATCCCACGTATGACACATTTGGTCGTGTATCACAAGCATTTTATACTTCTGATAACATAAAAGTATCTTATTTTAGGTTAAATTGAACTTCTTATATTTTATCTATAAATAAAATTATTACATTCGCAATTAATATGAATAAAAACAGAGTGAAATAGGTATGTTGGTAATGCCTAGTAAGAAATAGTTCTTGTGCAGAATATTATTAAAGTGAGTGTGCGCAAATACGGTGCGTTGTTCATATGTCTTACTTCTTGAGGTAGTACGTTATACATTTTTAAGGCTAATATAGGATTGTCTTTCGAGTTCTACCAAGTCTAAAACTGGGAATGTATAGTTCATTGACCTGTCGAGTTTTGCGCTAATGGAAAACCTCCCTACTAGAATAATTTATGACATTTTCCTTCAAATGTACTAAAACATTAAAAACATTTGACTAACAATTCTCATAATTCCTAATTGGATAAAAATAGGCTTACAATGATCCAAATACCACGTGGAAGTTGTTATTCTAACAACCTTTATCTGTAAAACCAGAAGACGTACAACATTTGGTGAATGACCCCAAAGTATCAAGCCATAATTTATGTGGCTATGAAATAAAGCATGATACACCATAATTAAGTACGAATCAGTCACCAATCTTTTAAGTTTTCTTAGAAGATAAAGTGGCCTAGATAATTTGGCACACCCTTCGTTAATATGATTATCCCAAGACAATGTCATTGGTGCCATGTTTGTGATGATGTAACTTGTTTGTTTATTGTCTGTATCATGTAGCGAACTAGCCCTGGTAATTACTACATAGCCTAGGCTAAGTATACCCAACAAAGCCCAAAATTAATTAGTTTTGCATGATCTGTACTCACATCAACTTCTTGTTTAACTGCAGACAGAAAAGAAGATGATAAATCCTCTAAAGTATTAATATTTTCAATAGGCAGGTGGCTGTCCATGGTGCCTCAATTTTCTGCAAAAAAAAACAGAAAGGTGTATAATGAGATTTAAACACTCACTAAACACAAATAACAAGAACCTGTAATAAATGTTGCCTATATGTTAATTCTGTTTTTTTATTATGCACCAGCATCTCTATATTGTCACGGAATTTTACGTGGAAGTTGAGAAGCCATCAGTTGCAGTTAAGATGCGAGGCAGTGCGGTTGTGTTGCGGGCATGAGTTGCGTCGTCCGAATCCGACCGTGCGAAGGCTTGTGATTTAAGAATGGGGAGGNTGGGGGGGTGCAAGAACGAGTGCTTCTGTGCGTAATATTCGCCTACGTGGCAGGTGTTACTTGGATGTTTTGGTGGATCGTGGTTTTTTTTGTTGAGTGAGGTAAGTTACACGAAGGTTTAATGGGTCGAGGACAGTGGAATTGTACCCTCCGCCTACCTAGGTGAGTTGATTCACGTACTTCCGGTGTGTTTTATTGTTACTTTAAAACCCTAAAATCCTAGATTAGACTAAAACCCAAGGTTAGATTGACACCCTAAAATCCTAGATTAGTTTAAAAGCCTACATTCCTAGGTTAGTTCAAAACCCAACAATCCTAGGTTAGTTTAAAAATGTAAAATAGTGATTCACTCGTGGGGTTAGGTTCTGTTAGGTTAGGTGGGCATATATTATGAAATTAGTCATACGCTAATGCCCCTAGTATATTCATGTCCTGCGTAATTAGTAGAATGGAAATATACTACTTTTCGGAGATTTTTTTTCCTTCAGAAAAGCCACTACTCTGGACAATTACCCAGAAATGAATAAGCAACTGTTGTTCAGTCTAAAAAACACAATTTTGTAAAAAGGAATGAAAATGGACATTTATTACAACCCTAAATGGGCATTGAATTTTCAATGAATTTAGCCAAAACTCATCTGAAATTCTAGGGAGAATGAGTGGTTTCAGGTTTTATGGACAAACACATGCATGAAACACATAGGTGCAGCACAAATCTGCAATTTATAGTTGGATCACATATTTGTATATAATTAATGTGTTATTAAGTGCTCTTCAAGGAGGATTCTTTAAAAATGGCATTATTACTGTGTACAATAGTACGTCATTATGAAGAATAAGGACTCGTAAAGTAGGTCGCAGCACCATGAAAGTTGGATATTTGCCTTTTGCAGCTCACCATGTTTAAAAAATCCTGGCATCTTGTAACTTTAACAGAGGTAAAAAAAAAAAAAAACTGTGCCAGGTGTTAAGATGCGTTGCTTACACGTTCTGCCTGTTTCTTTATGTCCGATAATGCCAAAATGAATTGAACCTAACTGAAGCAAAAGGTGCAAATTAGTGCAGCTATTTCGATATGTGCCTTATAATGTTTGTTTACATGCAGATTTTAGGGAGTGCAGACTGTGATGTGTGTGGTCATGGATCTTTATAAATTTCACCATGTGAAGTGTTACGCAAAGTTTGAGTGTGTGAGAGGTTAAGAGCCATTACATTTGTGTGTGGAAGTGTCTGTTTTATTTGAGTTGCCACCTACACTTGGCCTCCTCTTTTCGAGTATTCAGTAGCTCATAGCGTAAACGGTAACTGAATTGGCAGTGTACAGCTGTTATTTTCTGCCACAACAGTCCTTTACGATATGTACTAGTTGTATAAGTAATACACCAAGGCACAGTGTGATATGTTCAGAAGACTTTGTGACCAGTTACATGTTCAGAAAAATGTTGTGTGGTGCCTTTATTTGTAAGCTAGCAAATGCTTGTTTACTTCGAATGTACCAACACAATAACTATTCGAGTTGAATATGCCTTTTTTTTTTGAGGAATGTCAGCTTATGTGCTGTTTTCAATCATGAGGCGAGTACTTCAGTTTTTTTGTTGCCAATGTTGGTGATGGTAATACAGAGTCTGCATTTTGCACATTAAAGGTTTGTAAATTTCAGGATTTTATACAGGCTACCAACCAGCTCCGTAAAAGAGGATTCACATGTAATCTGCGCCACACCGCTACCCAGAGTACGAGTGATATTGAGCGCAGGGAAAATACCAATTTACGTGCTTCATATGGTCTTTACCTGCTTGGCACATATCTGGTAACATCACATGAGGCAGGTAAAACCATATGACCCAGGCAAATTGGTGTACCCTCCATGCATGCTATATCACTTGCGCTACAAGATGCAGAATGGTGTAAATTTTGTGTGAATTCACTGTATGGAACCATTTGTGGACATATGCAACTATGTACAGTACTGTGAAAATAACAATGTGCCTATGTGATTATTATTCCGCAAGATTAGAACCTAAAGTAGATTTACCTACATTTTCAACTGTACTTTACTTTATGAATTGTCTAAACAGCCTATTTTGCAAGGCTTCCAAATTATGCTGTTATCTATACACCATTATATGCATCTTGTCCAACTACAAATAACCAGCTACACCAAATTCATATTTAAGGCACAAAAATGACACAAGATGTAAAATATATTCTAGAAGCGCTATCACACTACTTTAAAACAATTTCATCTGGCGAATAACAAGCATCTCTAATCACTAATGCAAAGATAAAAGAAGCAACACGAGGCATTGATTTTGTTGCAAAGATAACTAGGGCTAAAGTTATTTTCGTACAGAAAGTTATAACTAACCCAAATATCAACCTATTAATATAAATTATATGTTGACTATTGTTAAATCATCACGTTACTTTCAAATCTTTAACGCTATGACGTCAATTCCATTCAAAGTAACGTAAGTACACAAACACAAGTTCAAAAATCATAACCAAAACACTTAAAAGTCCACACTACGTCAAAACATTGGAACCATAGAAAGAATAAAGTGTTCCGTCACATAATAATAAAAAATAAAAAATATATTGAAAACTGCTTTTTAGCAAGTCTTGTGGCAATTGTTTGAAAGTTTCTGTAAAATCAGCACCGCATGATTAGTAACAGATCTATCGAATGTGCAGCAACAAACAGTAAAACTTTTATCGAAAAGTTGTAAAATACAAAAAAGGAAAGTTCTATAATACAACATGAAAGTGTGTGAAATCAGCTACAGTAACGATCCAAGCGGTGCGATTTAACGATACAACACACTAGAAGTATATTCGCCCGGACTGAGGGCAGCATCATCGATTTGCCTTACGAAAAAAGCAAAGTCCTGCATTCTCTTTAAATGTGTTTGCATATTTCCAAATAAAGAACACCCATAAACCTATTCAAAAACCAAATTTATTAACTAATTTATTGTGACACTTTTGTGAAACTACATCTGTTTTGAACTTTTTCTACCATTGTTAAATAATGCAGTGTAATCAGTACCACAGGGACAGTAGAAATCAAAATTCCTAGAATGCGATAGTAACATTGGGGTTCCAAGTCTGGCCTTGCTAAATAAACCATATATTCTTTACTGCGATGAAAAGTATTTGGAAACAGTAAGGGCTACCCGGGCTGTCCGAGATAGCGCAGCTATCGTCACGGAATTTAATTGGTTCATGTGATCTGTGCCACCAGGTTCTAATGGTGCAGATGGCTAAGAGCTGTCTGATCGGAACTGACCAAGTTTCATCTTTGGTAGCCAGACTCAAACAGCATCGTCTACATCTGTTGTCACGAACGATGCCAATGTGCTGCTCTGCTTATATTCAAATTCACAATACAATTAGTGCTAGCAAAATATTTTATGTGATCCACTGAAAATACTTAAAGAAATGAACTAATCTAAACAGAAAGACAGAGTTTCTTATTTTTACTTATGGCTATGCTCTGCATTTTTTTAACAGTTATGAAAGATAATAAATAAGATAAAAATTAAGTGCTTGAGTTAGTTAATGACATGTGCACTGTGCACAAATGGCAAACACCAGGCAAGAGATGTGTGGCTTATGGGCAGCTGCTCGACCATGGAAACCAAATTTTCGCACCTCATGCCGAACAGTCATGGTGCTTGGAATAGATCCTGATGCAGGTTGGAATTCCTAGATGATTGACGATTAAACTCAATGTTCTCTGACGGTCAACATGGGAGGTGGGCCTGCATGCTTTTGGGCTGTATACATCCCTTCACATTACCACTTTACTATAACATCGGAAACAGTGGACCTAGGGATATTCAAAAAGGTGGAAATCTCGCATACATACTTCTTAAACAAGCAGTACTCGACCATCCGACCACTTTGAAAGTCAGCGAGTTCCTCAGACCATCCCATTCTACTCTCTCATGCCGTCTGCTGACTACTGCGATCGTTGACCATGTGGTCACATGGTAGATTGTAGTACTGTGTCTTCCTTTTTATTAAACACAAGTTTCGCGGGTGTCTGGATACTTTGGATCACATAGTGCAACAAGGAAAAGACAACAATTATGGTTGAATATGCAAGGAAAATATGTACACAAGGAATATGAACAATGTAGGAACAATGATCTAGGCACGGAAACAGGGAAAATGAGACTGGAAATATATGGACTTGAAAACGGAACATGGAACATGAGAATTAAATTACGATAATCCAGACTGAAGGAAGATTTATGCGGGGAAGGGGGAGTAAAAAGGGACACATGCACCTTAATAGAATGTCCATAATATAACTTTTACAAATTAATCTCCCTATCATAGAAATACAAATACATTGCTAATACCTACTGCTGATGACATGACAACAAATGCGTCGGACATATCGTACGCCATTTATTCCTACTGCTGGTACTGCTGATGAATGTTCCGCCACCGATACCACAATGGTTGGCTGTTGGAGTTCCTAGATGATTTCCTGCAGACCAGCAACCTGAGTGCTGTCAGTAGAAAAAAGGAATGTAACTTATGTATGGGTTAAGATGTCTATTTCAGTGTAGGATGTTGAATGACACAATTTTCACAGCGTGTCGTGGAAATAAAATTAATAAAAGTATTTAGACTTGTAACTTTTTTATGAAAGAAAAAACATATCTTCAAAAGTCTCTTAAAAAAAAAAAATTATTGTAACTTGAATTAAGTTGGGGATAGCTCTTCTCCTACATTGTATTGTGCATTCAGCATAACTGAACAACTGAAAATTAACTCTGAGCGACGGGGTAACAGAACAGGCAGTAATGAATGATTGCATGACTTCTGCCTGGAGGTAAACTTCTCCTATACTAGGCGTGTTCGCATGGTTTGCTAGTCTGCTAGTGTAGCACTATTTCTGGTATTTTTCTGCTTGTTGGCGTTCGTATTACCGGAAGCCCTTTTTTGTATGCTGTTAGGGTGGCAGTAGCAGTTGCTATATCTGCTAAAAAAAAAAAAACAGCTATTTATGCTATTACTCACTGAGTTACAGCAGAAATAGCAGAACAAGCAAGACAAAAAAAAATAGGACTACCAAATTAAAATTACAAACGTCGAAGCGTCTTGAGAGTGGTGATTACGAAAAGTAATATATTTTTACACATATTCGTGACGAGATGATGTTTGTTTGGTTAAGGCCCTTTCACACGATTACATATTTATTGAATTCAATTCATTGAAGTAAAAAATCACTTCATTTGCCTTTCAATGACTTATTCAATAAGCTTTCAAGTCTCTACGTGAAGATTTGTCACAAACTCTTTTAAGGAAACCAATGAAAGAAATATCAAATGTAAATTTGTAAAAGTATCTGCCACTCATGCACTACACGAAAATAATTGACTAAACCACAATACATTTTCTTCATATTATTTACTGTTTGTTTTAAAAAAATATATGCGTCCTTATTTTGTAATAACTTCAGAATATATGCACTCAACTCTATCATTATGAGATTACTGACATTAATATTGAGAGAAAAGCTGTGATCGACGATTAAAAAATTTTGATTCAAGAAAATATAGAACATGTTCGAAACGAAAATCTTGAAGAAATATAAGACATTCAAGAAATAGAAAGAGAAAATGGCGGCGATTGTGACGTTTTTATGACGTCATAGAGCATTCAATGAATTTAATTAAATAAAAATTGGAGGTAATTTGAAGCAAAATTTGATTGTTTGAAAAGGCCTTTATACTGTAAGGAGTGCACAGGGATATGCACTTAGTATTGAAAATAATATCATCACATATATCCTCGAAAGTAAGTTATCCTGAGTAGCCTGCATTTTTTATCCACGTAAACTACATAGGGGCAACAATCATTACGGTAATTTTCGTAATAAAATGTATTTATTTATTTCCGGACATGCTAGTTTTACACTGTTCGTTGTTCGTGCCGTCCCGCTGAGAGCAACTGCTCTTTGTGCTGTTTCGCTGCTCGTGAAAAATATCACTTGCTCCCAAATAGCTGAAATAGCACACCATGCGAACTAACTTATTGTTATACCAATTAAATACAAAACTTTGAATGAGCCAATTATAAAGACTTTGTTTTTTAATTATTTTGAAAACAATCTTTATTTTCTTTGATTCGAACATGTGGCATGTTAGTAATCTCGGCCTCAAACGTGGAAAAAAAACCTACAGGTAGGCGGGAGCCTTAATGGATACAGTCTACAATAACGAGAAACAAAAAGAAAATTATTTCTGCAGTAAAGTAGGCAAACGGCCTTATTGTAGCAGCGCCAGAACTTGGGTCACCATCCACGAAGTTAATTAAAGCTGATATCATAATAAACTCTGAACAAAAAGAGGAATGTACGTCAGTAGGGGTGAGTGGGGTAATGGTCCGCACTTAAAATAAATCGTCAAATGCAAATGTAAATTTTTTTTCGGTTTTTGTTCGTGAACTCGATTTTGTTTCCTGTAATCATTCCTTTACATGCTAGTTTCATAACAATCAGCGAAATGGCACATCGAGCGGACCAGCATTTCAAAACAATAACATTGACACTGAGGGTCATTACCCACTCTTGTAGGGTAATGGCACGTATGTATTTTTCCCATATAATAAAAGGCACACAAAAACAAACGATAATTATTTTGAAAAAAGTTTATTTCCATTTTATTCAAATTTGAAGCGTAGTTGAAAGGTCTGCCTAAGATAGCAAATCAACTTACTTGTGTTATCTGATAACATTATTTATGAGATGGATTGTATCTAGTAAGTTAGTAAAATATTCAGTTTAAAAACACGAAAATAAAGATTCAAATAATCAAGTTGGACTATGAACAAGCTAATATATCTTTATATAAGAGAATATAAATGTTTGTGAAAACCTTTTTTGTTAACATTTATCACACAAAAACATAAAAAAAAAGAAGGGAAAAATTAGCACTGAAAAAAATGCATGCTAAAAAAATTACTTTGGCTAAGTATGCTTTAAACCAATAGTGCACAAGAGTAGGTAATATTAAGTAACTATTTCACAGTAAATGTGTGCTCATGAAACAAAATACAGAGTGTTTAGACCCAACTCAAATAAGTATTCATAAATTTCATAATTAGGCCTAAACATCATGCACTCCTGAACATTTCTCTGAAAATGAACTACCTAAGAAGATATTATTTTATACATATAAAATAATGTAACACCTATTGATCAACACTTTGATTCAGAACTAACCAAATTTTTTTGAAGTCTTTAGTTTATTTGTCAGAAGATCTAAAAATTAAAAGAAAGGCTTGAATAATAAAAATAAAATGTATACATTAAAAAATGTTGATGCACTAGTACATTAACTTAAATGTCTGCTACATCCATGCAAATAAAATAACAAATGCCAGTATTGTTTAATCCTCAACTTCAGTAATTTGAATAGTACATACTAGTTACTACTTTTGCAAGTGATTCAGGTATCAAAAGATACGTTACTATTCAAACAAAAAAAAATATTTTTCAACATAAACTTCTACATTTTATCTCTATCAAGAAGCATGGAAGTGTTGAGAAATATTAGTTTGCGCACCTTTGCTTTTCTTTAAAAGCCCACCACTCGAACTACGCGACACTATAATCAACTTCTAAGAAGTTCTTTCCGCTCTCGCTAGAGCGCAGCACTATGTCCGTCTGAGGGAACTTTTCTGTGGCTCGAAAAACAGGGTGCGGACCATTACCCCACTGCGTGGCAGACGCTCTTTCCACTCTCGCTAGAGCGCAGCACTATGTCAGTTTGCGGGAATTTGTTTCTATAGCTCGAAAAACAGGGTGCGGGCCATTGCCCCTTACCTCACTGCGTGGCATTTTCCCGCTCACTTCTAATAATGATTGAATTTGGAAAAAAAAAAAAAAAAAAAAAAAAAGGGGGGGGGGGGGGGGGGGGGGGGTGTAGAGGNCATCAATTATTTTTTCAATTACAAGACATTCTGGTCGTAAATAGAGGACATTATAACATTTTTAATTGTGTCATTGATTGTGTTAATTTAGTCACAAACAATTTTTCACTTTAAATTTTTGCTCCTTTATATGTTTTCTCAAACAATCTTTGGCATTGCTGTAATCACTTAAATGTCAGCAACCAAATGTGCTATATACAAGGTTTTATTGGTAACGAAAACTCTTAAGTCTTCATTGCAAAGACAGTTGTAGCAAAATTTTATACCACACATACGTAAATTTTTCACAACAATTGATATTTTATCTGAATGAGTTAACTGATACGTAACATCACACTTAACATCTTAGTTTCAGTTCCACAAAAATTAAGATTTATTTTTATTCTGTGCTTTTAATTCATTTGCACCCATTTTTGCAAAAATAAAAGACTTATGCAATGCCAAAAAATGCTTACTATCTTCATTTTGAATATAATAAATCAATAAATTATTATGTAAAATTTTTTACAGGAACGTAATTTGTGTCATTAACGATTATATAAACCAGAATAGTATTTTTTTAAAAATAAACAACATAAATCCTTGCCGTAAGAAAGCGCCACAAATTAGTTTTTAAAAATTTGGCTTATTAAGATTTTCATTCGCTACAAATTAACAGCTGAAACTAATACTTAATATACGAAATTTCCCTGGCGTCTTCAGCTTATAAGTATTCGGCGAAATGATGTCTAAGAGATTCTGAATATTTTATTTGCATGATGATTATCATGAAGAATTTTGGCAAACGCATGACACTAAATACAAGTGTGTGAGCTGAATCAGTATTTTAATTCCAACAAAGCAGACTACGATTGAATTACTTGATTGCAAGATAGTAATCTCTACTTATCCGATCTGTCTAGAATTCGTCTCGCAATGTGTCCACGGCAACACGATAAGAATAAAAGGGCCTTATAACGGCGGAAAGCGTTTGGAGATCGTTTTAGCTCAAATAAAATGTGGGACGATAGCTTGATGATCTTTGTCCGTTGGTTCAACTGCGTCGATCTTTACGCATGACGTCGTAGTGAACAACCGAGATCGCAACAAAACTAGAAATTAATACACAAGTTAGTAAAAAGGGACTGCTTACATTGCTAACAGCAATCACAGAAGACGATGCATGGCAATTTCTCAGTCGTTTATGCCACTCTATTACGACAAAACTTCAAACGAATTGTCTGCTCTAGGGATGTCAATTTTAGACGGAGTAAGTAAGGGACGTCGAGAATGCAAGCGTTCTTCTGCAAGTCGCCCTCGCAATAGCGCGGCTAGAAACAGGCGTCACAAGTGATATCGCTGCGTCTATCAGGATGGTGGGAAGATACACTATTGGTTGAGTTCCCATCTATCGGAGGATCAAAAGTTCCCCTCTTTCTGGTAGTCATTTTAATTTGTCCAGAGTCATCCTGGTACGCACGTAGTGGTGCAGTTGCATGCGGCCAATTACAGTCAAATTTGAAATCAGTTGCAATACTACCCGTGATGTTGCTCTACAACAATTTTCACCCCTTGTGTATAATTTGATATCGGCGCGGCAATTTTAATAGCAGTAAGTGTACATTCATAATATTGGCGTATGTTAGAAATGAAGCTTTTTTTTTCTTGGGTCCAGGGATTGTCCTTCCAGTTGCTTCCCATGATTACAAATATGTTTCTGACTAAGTGCGTGTGTATAGTTTTATTTAAATGGTTAATATAGGCCTAAGTTTATGTTAGAATTCAGATGTGACATTGACATTGGCGCAAGTATCCGCTAATCACTGCAAAATAGATTCTCAACAGAATAGACGTCGAAGTGCGCACTAAGACCAGGGATAGTTTGACCTGCTAAAGGAGAAAGGCAATTGAGTTCCTGCGTTATTGATGTTCGTGGTTTAATAGTGCTTCCGGAACGTGTAATCTGCGCCTATTTCCGCAGTTGCAGATAGATAAACCCAGTCACGCGAATCAGTACGATGAATATTTCATGGGCAATTGTTACACAATGGCTTCAAATGGGTCCTTAAGTTTCGCTTCT
>NQII01001085.1:60811-196143 GCA_002778355.1 Clitarchus hookeri | reverse complement strand
TGGGGTTTAATAGGCAGTGACCGAAGATGGAACGCTTGGCCAGTCGTCCTGGAGGGCACTAATCGCCGATGAGAGCGACATGTCTCCAGAGACGTTCCGGCCCATCCTGAAGATCCTGTGGTGCGTGGGGTTGTGGCCCTACCCGACAAGCGGCCGGGGTTACGACTGCTGGAAGGCCGTTTGCGCGCTCACTATGGCCGTGACTCTCGTCATGCACCTGGTGAAGCTGCACTCCGCCATCGGAGACTTGCGCGCCTTCTCGGAATCGATGAGCCTGGTGCTGACCCATTCGAACGTCATGTTCAAGGCCTTCCACCTGGTGAGCTCACACTCCAAGATCAGGGAGCTCGTGGAGCGGGCCACGGCGGAGATACCTCAAGAATGCAGGCACCAGTGCGGGGACATCCTGTCCCGCACGCACCACCGCATCAGGACCCTCGGCTACACCTTCTTAGGCTCGGCCACCATGACCACCGTCATTTGGGCCATCTCGCCGATCATCATAGGAGTCTTCGAACCGGGCGTCCCTTGGTCGCTGCCGCTGACGACCTGGTATCCCTTCGACCCCAAGTCGTCCTCGGTCATCTACTGGTCCACGTATGCCTGCCAGATATTTCTCTGCTGGGTAATAAACTTCTGGTATTCTTCCTTGACGCTCATATACATCTTCCTGGTCATCAGCGCCTGCTCCAGGTTTGAAATGGTTTCGGCGCTGTTAAAATTGTCCGGAGAGACGGCTAAAGATTTGTCAAAAATAGGGACAGCAGAGAGTTGTACGGAAATTTTGACAGGAAATGATTACCGCAAGAGAACAAACCGGAAAATTATTCTTGGGAACAAAGAGTGGGATATGCCGTCGGGGAAACTGATCACACAAGAATATTTTAAAACAGAATTCCGCGACAGAGCGGAGGCCAATATGGATAAAATTTGGATGGACTATGTAGAGTACCATGATATGGCATTTCGGTAAGTAACCTTACGCCTTATAGTGTAAAGCTGAAAAAATAACTGTTAAGGCATGTTTATTAAATTTATTTTCTTAAACGTTGAGCGGAAAAATTGTTGACTTAAACGTGTCAACACTGATGAACGTGTAAATATTATACGTCATATCATAAAAAAAAAAAAAAGATTCCATAGTTTTTACATTATCGCATGTGTAAATAACAGAAATGTTCCCTACTTTTTTGGACACACGAATAAGATAATTAAAACTATTTAAAAAGCAATTTAAAACATAGGTTGTCCCACGTGAAGAAGTGCAGCTCTAAATGTATGCGAATGGGAAAAGAAAATGTAATTCGTAACAGATATCAATCGTAATATTCCGTCGTTTTGTGACAAATACATAGGAAATGTGTGCTTATTTACAAGGTCGGTCGTACACCTAAAATGCGAACGCACGTTTCGTCTACTTCCATGAGCAAGCAAAATTCCTCTCCAGTTAGAGGAAAGGAGGTGGTTGAGGTGGAAATATGTTTTATTGTCGGGAAGAAAGTACTGGCATCGGGTAGACATGCACTATGTGCGTACCGATTCCGTTAAGGAAACATGCTAACAACCTGCACACGCTGCAAAACATACTCAGTGCCTATCATAGTATAAGTGTTCACGAATTACAGTCCGTGTACTTGAACATGTTGAAGTGGCAAAGGCAGTGGCGTAGCTAGGATTTCGTTCTGGGTGGGGACAGGCTCGACATAATGAAGACGGAAACGTAAATTTGTTGCTTACTTCTTTTTATAAAATGTACATCGTACGAGGTGCTAGCATTAACTTTAACCAAATATCCCCTTTTAAACTGTGTATATATAGCAGATTCACATACTTTACACACTGAGGTGCAAGCATGAAATAATAGTAAAAATTGCACGACTCATGGGAAATCGGCACGTATTTACACTAAATTAATCTACTAGCTATTTAATTTCAAATAACTGAGGGATGTACGAATTAAAAAAATTGTTTTTAAAAATATTTTGAAATATTTTATTACAACTACCTAGTCTAAAAATTGTCCATTAGTAACGTAGAAAATATTATGGCTAATGTGATACCAATATTTCCCATATGTATTGTTACACTGGCGGGAAATCACACCATCACTTTTCATTTTTGACTGGCAGTCTGCAGTTTATTCCCTATAGTACGAATTGAAGTCGTCTAGGTTTTCTTGGCAGTTCTTTAAAAATTTCGTCTGTTGTTGTTTTAATGTTGTGGTGAATGGAAAGCATTGCCAGTCCATTCATTCTACTCTGAAATGTAATCAACTTCGTAAAAATTAAATATATATATAAAGCAAAATATACAAAAAATAAATATTGTATAGTTATCCTATGAGAAAACTCGCCGACCAGCGGCATCGTCCAGTACGATTCCCACATGCAACG
Source organism: Clitarchus hookeri (assembly GCA_002778355.1). Taxonomy (NCBI): domain Eukaryota; kingdom Metazoa; phylum Arthropoda; class Insecta; order Phasmatodea; family Phasmatidae; genus Clitarchus; species Clitarchus hookeri. The sequence goes on along the minus strand of NQII01001085.1, from coordinate 193,750 downwards.
TTCTTGGAGTGACCCTGTCGGTGATCGAACCCTGATCGCTTTGTTGGGAGGCGAGCATTCTAGCCACTCGACCACCGTAGCCCCAGTTCTCCTTAACTCAACATAATTATTTTGAAGGTGTTGACTTTACCGAAACAAGCTATTAAAATTGACCACCACCTTTGTATGACTGTAAATATATTGAATGGCAGGATGAGTAGAAAATATAGCACACATTTATTCTTTTAAATTGAACGAACTCGCCCGACGTTGATAGTAAAGGTAACTACAGCATGTTACAATATATATAATATATATGTTATAAGGCCTATATAGAAAACATTGTAACAACTCTTACCTGAGATACTGTGTTTCGGTGATACGTCTTGATCCTTTTGAGGGTAGAAAAGGACCTCTCGACAGTAGCTGTTGATATCGGTAGTGTGGCTAATATCTGAAGTAGACGAAACACATTCGGAAATGTCTCACGATTGCACTGAACTAATGCATCCATGGCATTCTGGGGTTTCTTCTCGACATGTTGCCACTTCCTATACCGGAGTTTAATTTCTGCCAAGATGACTGAGTTTGGGGCATTCAGATCACACTGATAGAAATTAAGAAGTTTCTCGAGATCATCTTCAGCGTTGTCTGAAACTTTGCTCTCTGCAGCGCCGGGAAAGAGAGTGTGGAATCCTTTCCGTAGTGTAGCATGGCAAATAATTCTAATGTTCAGTTCTGGAATAAATCTGTCCAAGAAAAGAATAAAAAACAGCGAATCTAAAATAATTTTCTGGAGACGCAGGGTGCTCTTGGGGATTTGCTCAGTAGTTTTGCCTGCCTGCGATTCTCGGTAGATTCAACACAACTCCATTTTTTTTCCAGCGATGGTTGCTGCTTCTTTGTAAATGACATGGAAATACTTTTCTGCTTCATCCCGCAAAACTCGAATTTATTTAAGGTAATCTGAGCCATATATACTGCTTCTCTCAAATCAATGTTCTTCGTCTGTGAATACTTAATGAATGGCAAACAAATACGGACTATTTTTTTCCAAGATGACTAGAGGTATAAAAAAATTATATATTGTAGAAATTGAATTTTTAAGAGTTGCTGCTTGCTGCGATGCGTCGGACGAGCCTTGCATGTTAGTAATTTGATCCAGCGATTCAACTACTCGTTCTAGAAGCTCACAGAAATCACCCACAGCATGGTAACGTTCGATCCAATATGTTGCACAATTTATATTAAAGGTTCGAGCATGATGGCCAGTATCCATTTCTTGTATGGCAGTAGAAAGATTCCCTTTCCTCTTTGGATGAATGAAAAAGTCACGAGTTTTTCCAATTATTCCGATATAATTACGAATATCCTGGACTTCGCAGGATTTCGAAACTACAAGACTGAAGGAGTGAGCTGCACAATGAATTTAAATAGCCGTTGGGTGACTATTTTTTACGTGTTTGCACTCCATTGAACCGTCCAAACATCACAGCTGCTCCATCATATACTTGCCCTCGAAGATATAATCAATTCCATATGATGTGAGACTTGATAAAATCAGTTCTGAAAGCCCTTTACCTGTGAAATCTGATGCATTTACAAATTGCAGGAAGTCCTCTTTTAATTTCACTTCATTTAGGCCAACATATCTTGCTCCACGCCAGAAATATCTGCTGTCTCGTCAGCCAATACAGTAAAGCATTTCGCTTCATTGGCCAAATTAACTATTTTTGAAAGAATCACAGTGTTAAATGACTCAATTGTTTAGTTCTGAATTGTGGGGCTGATGTACTTGTTTCCTCCAGGGGTACTAAGCACATTTCTTAAACTTTCGTCTCCTTGGGCTCTAAATCGAAGAAGTGCACGAAAATTGCCTTCATTTCCTTCAGGTTCTTCTGCAAGAGCGATTTTCCCTTCATCTTGGTGACCACGGAGAGTTATTTCTCGCCTTCCGCAAAACATGACTGCTTCAATAATCGGGAGAATATTATTTCTATTTGCCTCCATCTGCTTGGCACGGTCCTTGCCAATTTGGTTTTGTAACAATTTAAACATGCCAAATTTCTCCGGGTAATAGCGTAGAAACATTAATAAAGATTAGAGCCTATTTTTTCAAATATAATTATATAATCTCTGCAAGCTAGATAGTTTAGGTTAAAAAAAAAATACAGCAAAACTGTGATCTTGGCTTTTAGTTGAAACAAAAACTAGGAAACGTAATTTTTATATGCCTGAAATGACGTAACATATGTCTTCTAGTTAAACCGTTTTTCATATGAACATATTTTTTTTTGCTATGTAACCATCTCAATGAGTCTCACTTATGCATTGTGTTGCGAGCCACCATTGCGTGTAGAGTTTTTTTATGCCACAAATTTCTACTTTCTGTGTCATCAGTTATTCCACCAGAGTCCGGTTTTTCCTCAGTTGTTTTGCTCACAAGACCAAGAAATGTTTGTTGAAACAGGGTCAACGAATACGTCAAAGGTACACCAGACATACTCGCAAATTCAAGGCTAATTATTAACTTGCGTGAGACACAGGAGGCGAAGCGTACAGAGTGGGAAAGGAGGAGACGACTTAATGTTGGAGGGAAGGCGAAGAAGTATATGAATGGACTATAAGTTATTTATATTTTGCAGAAACGCGCAAAGGAAAATTTCTTTGTGTGGAGCCCAATATTTATGCATGTAATGCATGTGCACGGGATGGGGCGGAGTTTGTCCGCGAGGAGATAGCTTATGCAAAATAAAGTGGGAAACATATGACACATTTTACCCTTGGTAATTTATATTTTAAAATTTATTTCTGTAAAATATTAGAAACGAAGCGAAATTAAACTAAAATTCTACGAAAGCGTTTTATGTTATTGGGATCTTCAACCTTAAAAATAAACTCTCAATGAAAATAACAGGATTGCCCAACCTTTTTTGTAGGTAACTTTTTTACTGTCAGGGTGAACCACAGACGGTGGTTTATTGAGCAGTATAACCTAATTAACAATAAGGGTAGTTTAGTTTCAGCTGCCCAGGATCCACCGTTTCCATGTAAAACGCACACAAATCTTCGGTTGCAGCGATAGTAATCCCCATCATATGGATCTCATCAAGTATTCTGTCGTTTCGCTCGATATTTTAACCCACTCATTTCTAAGTGCATTCTTCAGGAATACCTCGTGTTTTCGTACGTGTACTTCTATTTGGTGCCATACATTTCCAATCGGGTTGATATTGGGAAATTGTGGCGGTATCTCACTCCAATGGGTATTGTATAACGACCACAGCTTGGAGTTCAAGGCTGTGTGTTTGGGGATCATTGTCCTGCGTGAAGACGTAATCTGCAGAAAGGTCCATTTCCCCCAACACTATGGGGAAGATGAGTCTTGAGAACGTCGATGTACATTTTGTGATCCATTGTGCCTTCAACGAAACACAAATCAGCCCCATCACTCGCACTCATACAACCTCAAACGATCACGGAACCTCCTTCATGCTCCAAACTGGCTGTCACATTCTCCTCTTCAAATTCGGAATACTTATTTCGCCATACCAGAACGCATCCATCTGACCTGAAAATATTAAATTCACTCTCATTAGTAGAAATAACTTCCTTCCACTGCTCTGACATATCATTTATATATGCCTGAGCATAGGCAAGTCTCTTATTTTTGCTAACCATACTCATGTAGGGTTTCCTACGTGCTATTCTTCCCGCATATCTACTTTCATGAAGCACATTTATTATGGTTTCAGCTGGCACTTTTATTACTCTATCTTTTTCCACTTCTGCTGCTATATTTGGTGCAATCAGTTTAGGGTTTCTGGCAACTTTTCGTACAATTTGGCGCTTGTCTCTAGGAGATAATTCCGAAGGGCAACGACTTTTAGGTGCATTTTTGCAGTTTTTTTGATTTGTGAACCTGTGCACAATTTTTTTGACGGTAGTAATATATCCTCCAATAGTTTCGCTTATGTCCATGAATTAATTTTGCTATACAAATAAATGCACTACGATTCTTCGCTCTTCTTCACTTGTTTCTTTCGATTTGCGTCTAATAGCTGCTTTAAGACCCAAACAAACTGTTTTTCATAATAGCACTATCTAGTATGAACATACAAAGTGAAAGCTGAAGAGAAGTTTGTCTTACGGAGCATGTGTTAGCGGCGATGTGTTTGCGATACCAATATTTGTTTGGCGATGAACGCCGCATGTCTGTCAACATTGATCTGCTTGATAAGAACGTGACTTACTTGATTCTTTTCGGTTTATAAGAAACGTAACGATACTCATACAGTGTTCGAGTGAAGTAATGTGCTTTAATTTAATTATATTTTGTGTTATGTTACCTTTATACCACCACTACCTTCGGCAAATACTTTTTGTAGACTCGGCTATCGTCTTTCCCAGCTTCTCTGGTACTCCACTTTACACTCATGAGCATTTGAATTAAAGACACCTGCCGTATTGGCAAAATGGCACTGTGGTTGCCCGATTGAATGAAACAATGTCCAGCCACGCATGAATGGGATGTCAACAGACCGTATACTGACCGCCCGAGTAACAGTCGAGCTTATAATGGGGGGAGGAACAAGATCTCATCGCATTTGTTCGTGGCCAGGTCGTTGGTGCCACACATATGAGGAAATCCATCTCCGACGTCGTGCAGGCAATGGGATTTCCACGGGGGTCACCGTGTCAGGAGTGCGCCGTAAGTTCATGGATTCGGGTAAAACCACGACCGCCACGGACAACTGCCGTGGTACACAACGAATCGATGACGGGGGTTGCCGTAGACTAGCTCAGTTGGTAACCGAGTGTGCCTCAGTGCAACAGATCACAACGGTCGACCACAACGTGTGGTGAGCAGATATANCAGCGGTATGTGAGGCAATCAAAATTGGTTTAACTATTCCAGCAACAACATTTAGCATTGAACGTACATTTAGCACGTTACGACGTGTCAAGACGTGGAATCGCTCAACGATGGGAGACGCGAGGCTAAGCTGCCTGTGCATGCTCAGTGTTCACAGTAAAAGACTAGAGGAGGATACTGAATTTATTGACAAGGTGATGAACAAATTTGGACAGCAACCTAGACGCCTTCAGTTTTTATTCAAACAGTAACTTAATAAAAAAAAATGTAATTTTTTCAATGTATTATCTTTCCTGACAGGAGGGTGCAAGTGCACCCCCCTGCACCCTGCTGCCGGCGCCCATGACTCAATGTATGACGTGTTTGGTTGTTCCCTAAACATGCCATCTATCACAAGCGTTTTATCCTTCCGTCGACATGAAAAACCTTATTTTTTGTTAAATCGAACTTTTGCTTATATTCCATCTATAAATCATAATATTTCATTTATAATCAATATGAATAAAAACAGAGAAAAAATAAGTGTGTTGGTAATGCCTGGTAAGAAATAGTTCCCATGCAAAATATTGTTGAACTGAGTGCGCACGAATGCGGTGCGCTGTCCTTTTGGTGTAGTTTCCTAGACTTTGTTTGCATGACGAGGCGCAGGAATAGCACGGAAGTAGAACTTCAGCAGGGCTTCAGAAAAGTCGGAAGTAACCGCGAGCTGAAGTGTACTTCGCCGTGACTAGACTGCGGTTTTATTTTCCCCTGCGGCCTCGCAGCTTCTTACCGCGGTGAAGGTGCTGAGAGAGACGGTGTGCAGACCGCCCGCTGTGAGGGCGACTTTGGTCTGCGAGCGCAGCATCGCCATCTGGACGCCAGCGCGCAGCTGCGGCGAACCGTTGACCCACGGACTCTCGTATGCGGCCGACTGCACAGTGGAGCTCTGCAACGCGCACACAACACTTAGTTCTCATTTCGCTCTGTAAGGCTAAGTGACCTCCCTAGTTCTCATATGGGTCTCATTGTTAGCTGTTGTGTCTATCATAATTTAAAAAAAAAAATACCGTGGAATATTTTAAGGTAGATCTTTTTCCAGGAGAGAAATGAAAGTCGATATTTTGTTGCCCGTTCATAAATGAGGTTATTGAAACACAGATGTGGTTATTAAAATGTGTCAAAGTAAGCGAAAATCTCTTGTAAGTGGCCCTCTGTTTACTATATTTACTATTCTGTAAAACAGTGTATTAAACCATGTAAAAATGCTGTACACGAAATGTTTCAGAGGGAAACGGACATACGTTAAGAGGTGACGGTACGTACCATTCTGAAGGGAAAACGTCATTAAACACAAGCTCTATTCGCGAAAGTGTCCGAGATGCAGCTGGGAACAGAATCGCATTGACGCAGCGTGTCGAAGGCCCTCCTCAACAACACTGTTCGACGGCGACTCTACGTCCAGGAGACCGTCGTTTGGTATTCGCGTACAGCAGCCCTCGCATTCCCATTGCAACTGTCACGGACGTACATCATGTCGGCATACTCTGCGTGTGTGAGTACTCGTGGCATGACAGCACAGAATACGAACTCTACAATAACGCTCCAAACCTAACTGCGGCAGTCCAGACTGGTACGACCCAGCACGCCGTCCCTTTGCGCAAGCAGTTTGCGCATCTCTGCGCAAGTGATGCGCGCATCCAAGTGGCCAACGTGGAAAACGCCGTAAGTGTCGCATAGCTGTGTCTCGGAACACCATTGCGAATAGAGCGTATGTTTAGCGATGTTTTCCCGTCAGAATGGTCCACACTCTTGCCTCTTAACGTATGTACGTTTCCCCCTTAAACACATGGCATTTTCTAAACAGATTGACCGAATAGCGTGCAATCTTTCCGTTGACGACTCACCTGAGCGTGACTTTAAGCGGTGGCTACTTTTAATATCAGACCGACACATGGAGTACCAGTAACGAAACGGCGATGTAACGATTTCATGTATTTTATTAGTTATTAGTAGTTTTATATTTCGTGACCCTAAATATTTTGTCTACTTTTCTGAAACCTTCCTTAAGTTCTACTTTCAGGACATTCCTCCGCCTCAAGCTTAAGTAAAGTCTAGTAAATTACAACCAAAAGGACAACGCACCGTAGTAGTATATAATAGGGGGTTCTGGGACACCTGGCGCCTGGCAAGGGAGCAGGGGCAAATGGCGCGCGCTACGCAAGGCGGCCGCGGGGAGGGTGCGGGGAGGGGGGCGCCATTTGCCCCTGCTCCCTTGCCAGGCGCCAGGTGTCCCAGAACCCCCTATTATATACTACTACGGTGCGTTGTCCTTTTGGTTGTAATTTACTAGACTTTACTTAAGCTTGAGGCGGAGGAATGTCCTGAAAGTAGAACTTAAGGAAGGTTTCAGAAAAGTAGACAAAATATTTAGGGTCACGAAATATAAAACTACTAATAACTAATAAAATACATGAAATCGTTACATCGCCGTTTCGTTACTGGTACTCCATGTGTCGGTCTGATATTAAAAGTAGCCACCGCTTAAAGTCACGCTCAGGTGAGTCGTCAACGGAAAGATTGCACGCTATTCGGTCAATCTGTTTAGAAAATGCCATGTGTTTAAGGGGGAAACGTACATACGTTAAGAGGCAAGAGTGTGGACCATTCTGACGGGAAAACATCGCTAAACATACGCTCTATTCGCAATGGTGTTCCGAGACACAGCTATGCGACACTTACGGCGTTTTCCACGTTGGCCACTTGGATGCGCGCATCACTTGCGCAGAGATGCGCAAACTGCTTGCGCAAAGGGACGGCGTGCTGGGTCGTACCAGTCTGGACTGCCGCAGTTAGGTTTGGAGCGTTATTGTAGAGTTCGTATTCTGTGCTGTCATGCCACGAGTACTCACACACGCAGAGTATGCCGACATGATGTACGTCCGTGACAGTTGCAATGGGAATGCGAGGGCTGCTGTACGCGAATACCAAACGACGGTCTCCTGGACGTAGAGTCGCCGTCGAACAGTGTTGCCGAGGAGGGCCTTCGACACGCTGCGTCAATGCGATTCTGTTCCCAGCTGCATCTCGGACACTTTCGCGAATAGAGCTTGTGTTTAATGACGTTTTCCCTTCAGAATGGTACGTACCGTCACCTCTTAACGTATGTCCGTTTCCCTCTGAAACATTTCGTGTACAGCATTTTTACATGGTTTAATACACTGTTTTACAGAATAGTAAATATAGTAAACAGAGGGCCACTTACAAGAGATTTTCGCTTACTTTGACACATTTTAATAACCACATCTGTGTTTCAATAACCTCATTTATGAACGGGCAACAAAATATCGACTTTCATTTCTCTCCTGGAAAAAGATCTACCTTAAAATATTCCACGGTATTTTTTTTTTTAAATTATGATAGACACAACAGCTAACAATGAGACCCATATGAGAACTAGGGAGGTCACTTAGCCTTACAGAGCGAAATGAGAACTAAGTGTTGTGTGCGCGTTGCAGAGCTCCACTGTGCAGTCGGCCGCATACGAGAGTCCGTGGGTCAACGGTTCGCCGCAGCTGCGCGCTGGCGTCCAGATGGCGATGCTGCGCTCGCAGACCAAAGTCGCCCTCACAGCGGGCGGTCTGCACACCGTCTCTCTCAGCACCTTCACCGCGGTAAGAAGCTGCGAGGCCGCAGGGGAAAATAAAACCGCAGTCTAGTCACGGCGAAGTACACTTCAGCTCGCGGTTACTTCCGACTTTTCTGAAGCCCTGCTGAAGTTCTACTTCCGTGCTATTCCTGCGCCTCGTCATGCAAACAAAGTCTAGGAAACTACACCAAAAGGACAGCGCACCGCATTCGTGCGCACTCAGTTCAACAATATTTTGCATGGGAACTATTTCTTACCAGGCATTACCAACACACTTATTTTTTCTCTGTTTTTATTCATATTGATTATAAATGAAATATTATGATTTATAGATGGAATATAAGCAAAAGTTCGATTTAACAAAAAATAAGGTTTTTCATGTCGACGGAAGGATAAAACGCTTGTGATAGATGGCATGTTTAGGGAACAACCAAACACGTCATACATTGAGTCATGGGCGCCGGCAGCAGGGTGCAGGGGGGTGCACTTGCACCCTCCTGTCAGGAAAGATAATACATTGAAAAAATTACATTTTTTTTTATTAAGTTACTGTTTGAATAAAAACTGAAGGCGTCTAGGTTGCTGTCCAAATTTGTTCATCACCTTGTCAATAAATTCAGTATCCTCCTCTAGTCTTTTACTGTGAACACTGAGCATGCACAGGCAGCTTAGCCTCGCGTCTCCCATCGTTGAGCGATTCCACGTCTTGACACGTCGTAACGTGCTAAATGTACGTTCAATGCTAAATGTTGTTGCTGGAATAGTTAAACCAATTTTGATTGCCTCACATACCGCTGGGTAAAACGGAGTGGCTTGAGCAATTACGTTTGTGTATTCAACAACAGATTCATTAAAAACCGCATTATTTGCTTCATTTGCCCTCATCATCTCGTACCATGCGGTAGCCTCGGCAATAAAATTATATAGAAGATCTCCGTAGAGGTTCTGTATATCTTCTGCTATCGTTAAAAATGCTGATTTGTCTAATTTTCTCATATTTTCTGGGTGAAGCTGCATAAGCGAAAACGCTTTCTTGTGTGTTCAAGAAAATCGATTTTTTAGTGAAGAAGTATGGGATAAATATAGATATTCTGAAAAATTCTTCCACATTTTCAGATGGTTGATTTGATCTGTAAGTCTTTTTTGCCACTACTCGAGGACGCTTAAATTCAACATCCAGTTTTTAGCAAATTTTTTGAGCTTTCTCGAAAATGACCGCAAACTTCATAGAGGCATTATCGCGGTGAGATTGAAGCACATCAGTTAATTTATTTACGTGATCGTGTATTGCCTTTATATTCATATTTACTTCTTGTAATTGTTTGCTCACGGGTTCAAGTTTGGCAGAACAGGCAGCAATTACTAAAAGTGTCACAATGTATGTTGGAGTTGCAGTCGTGTAGAGCTGATACGCTTTAGTTTTCGTTGTACAGTTCGGCGCGTCCTGCGAAAGTTCTTCTAAAACTTGTACAATAATCAGAAAGGTTTCAGAAAATTTTCTGATACTTACGTACTTTGCTGTCCAACACGTTTCACAAAATAGAGGTATATTTGGAATTTTATTCCGCCGCAACGTACTCTCTCTAAAAAAANTGCTGTCCAACACGTTTCACAAAATAGAGGTATATTTGGAATTTTATTCCGCCGCAACGTACTCTCTCTAAAAAAAAATTTATAATGTCCTTTGTAGTCCCAGCAGTATTTCTCACTTCACTGACAGTATTCAGGTCATTAATGACAAGATTCAATACATGGCTTGCACAGTGGAAAAATAGGGCTGAAGGATATTTATCATTAATAATTTTCTGAACACCACCTATGTGACCTGCCATTGCAGCACACCCGTCGTATCCTTGGCCAACAAGTTTATTTAAATCAAAATTACAATCTTGCAGGAAGCGAATAATAGTTTCCGAAATGGCTTTTGCGTTCAATTCTTGTACCGGTACATATCCGAGGAATTCTTCACAAATTATTGGTTTTTTATCATCTTTATCATAACGTAGATAGCGAACACCAATCGATAATTGCTCTGCGCCACTAATATCAGCAGTCTCATCAGCTAAAACCGAAAAAGCCGAAGCATGTTTCACCTCCTCAATTATTTTGCTTTTCAGAACATCGGAACAAATTTCAATCAATTCGTTTTGAATTTGATGCGATATGTATAAGGAATTTTTTGCTCCTGATTCTAAATGATTCTTCAAAATCTCGTCTCCCGAGTCAACTCGAAAATGTAGCAGGTCTGTAAAAACAGAACCCTCGTCCACTTTCCTACGAAGTGGAAGGTCATGTCGCCCGCAAAATAAAATTGTTGATACGATAAATCGAAGTTTTAAACGATTTTCTTCAACTTCTTTGTGATATGCCGTATTTAAATATTCATGAACGCTTAGTCCCCTTTTATCCATGATATGTTCAAATGTATTTGACGAAGCCAGTGCGTCACAATGCCACTTACTTGTCGCATGAGACTGTGCAGCTTAATGAAACTTTTGANTGTATTTGACGAAGCCAGTGCGTCACAATGCCACTTACTTGTCGCATGAGACTGTGCAGCTTAATGAAACTTTTGATATTTGAGGCAAGGAGAAACTATAAACTGTCCTTGTAGACCGCGCGGCACTGGAGGCCNGCTTAATGAAACTTTTGATATTTGAGGCAAGGAGAAACTATAAACTGTCCTTGTAGACCGCGCGGCACTGGAGGCCGAAATAAAACACATATCCTACACAGAGGTCCCTTTGCTATAGCTGAGTAGGCTAACCACGGATATGTTGTAAGCCATTCATGTCGGAAAGCTCGTTTAGCATCAAGGTTAACGTCATTTTTAAAATTGTACGTTTTACTAGGGTTCCAAGGATGTCTTAGTAATTTCAAACGTAGATCATCATTGACTTGATAACCGAGGTCCAAACACAACCCAATATCCAATAATGAATTAGTTGTGCTTCTGCTAGAAAAATCGAGCGATGCATCTGCTTGAAAATATTTACGCGCAGAGCTGGTACCTTTAAGCAAAAAGAATTCTTATATAATAAATAAACTAATCAATTAACGCATTCANAAGGTTAACGTCATTTTTAAAATGGTACGTTTTACTAGGGTTCCAAGGATGTCTTAGTAATTTCAAACGTAGATCAACATACCCAATATCCAATAATGAATTAGTTGTGCTTCTGCTAGAAAAATCGAGCGATGCATCTGCTTGAAAATCTTTACGCGCAGAGCTGGTACCTTTAAGCAAAAAGAATTCTTATATAATAAATAAACTAATCAATTAACGCATTCAGAAAAAAAAAATCAAAAATATTTCATGAAATGATATGATGTATACTTTACCAATTTTTGTGATAACAAATCAGTTAACATTTAAGTAGTGACTTTAAAACTTTTTATTAATTTATAAAGCTTTCAATTTTTAATGTATATTTTTATAACTTCTATACATAATCATTCTAGAGAAAATAATACAAGAGTTTTAATAATGAATGATAAGTTGCAAATTTAGTTGAGACTTTTTTTACTATGTTTTATGGGTACTGGATACTACGTTTTTTCTTTCAGTGTAGTATAACAAAAATGTGAAGTATTTTCTATTATTATTTCGTTGTTTTTGAGTCTTATTTTCCTATGTATGCGGATAATAAACAATACATTAAATGATTTGGGTAGAAACACCAACACAACATACCTGGACTATCTAATACACTGCCAGGTGACGCTTCGTTTTAACTGTCAAATGCTTTGTTTACTGTTTACAGCTGTTCAAAGAATTCTCTGTCATATTTCAAAAACCATTACGTACAAAGATTCACAATTTACACCTATAAACATATTTAGGTCAGCTTTATGACTTCTAGTCTGTCTGTATCCGGCCTGGATGTCTTAATATGAGGTGAATCACCTTCATCTGAATGATGATTAAGTTTTTTACACAAAAAAATCTTATGTCACTCATAACTTGAACAAAAATTAATAAGCTACACAACAAATTACCTAAAAATGACTATAAATAGAGTCACTGTTTAAGCAGATTTATTACAGACAACTGATTTGCGCACTATCGACAACTACAATTATTAATAGGTACAATTAGAACAGGGTGAACTGACGCGGTCGCAGGCGGGAAATCCCCCGCAACCATCGCGCGGCAGCGGGGATTCCCCGAGCAATAATACCAACCATGGACTACAGAGATTAAGTATGTTTTCGATGAGCAATATATTCAATCAAATACCAGCGCGATTTGAATTTGACATTACAGTTATCTACATAATATACATGTATAATTCTATATTTTATATTAGTTAATAGTATAATGTGTAGATGCACATGCACCTCCCTGAAAGTAATCCTGGCGGCGCCCATGCATTGAGTGGCTTTTCGAAGGTTTGATTCAAAAAGTGTGAATAAACTGCGAATGAACCATAATAACTTTTTAAGCCCGTGCTAAAATTTTTCCTTTTAGACAAATTCTATATTTTTGCCATTTTTTTAGTATAAAGTTTGCCACGTGACTGAAGAACACAGTGCATACATTTCACCACTCTGAAAAGTTTACACCGGAGGGTGCAATAAAATGTATATTTATTAGTGGTCAACGCCAGTTGAGAGGGCCTTAAAAAGTGCCCACTTTGTCGGGAATAGCCTATATTCTCTATTCGCAGTATCTTCACAATTTGTGAATCAAACATAAAGAAAAAAAAAATCACCCCATGTAACGTGTTCGGCTGTTTCCTTGGTATGTCATGCATCACAAGCGTTTCATACTTCTATTAACATATTATCTTATTTTTGGTTACAATGAAATTATTATAATTTATTTATATAAAACGGATAAAAACAGAGAGAAGATAGTTGTGTTGGTAATGCAAAATAAGAAATAGTTCTCACGCAATATGTTATTAAACAGAGTGGGAACAAATGCGGTGCGTGGTCCTTTAATGTAATTTTATAGACCTAGCTAGGCTTTGTTTGCATGTCTGTGGTTTGCATGGAGCAGAGGAATAACCTCAAATAAGAACTTTAGTAGGGGTTCAGAAAAGTTGGAAGTAATCATGAATATTACTAAGTTTGCAGTAAAATTTTAGGCAGGGCCGAACTTGGACTGAACATAGACTGAACAAGGAATTATTTTGCATGTCATAAAAAAATCTAAAATCTCGACCGAAACGTAAACAGAAGCGAAAGTAGATTGAGGCTGGAGCGAAGAAAACAAAAAACTACCGTTGGATGATGAGTAGAACTAAAAAAAAAATTACTCATGAAATAACCATTTGTAGTTGTATAAAGTATTAATATTCCTGATTCATCGCAGTTCTCTTGGACGACAGTTAAAAAATTCAATTATTTTCAGTTTTTCAAAATTATTTCTAATATCTAAACACTTGAGTGTTGTGACACAATTTCAACACGGACGCCGTTTCTTCTTGTACGTTTCGAGTTCAGTCCAGTCGGATAGTTAGAGTAAATGTTCTATCTACCTTGTTGACCACACTGTACTATACCCCAGCAGTCCTGATCCAGTCCAGTCGGGGTGTGATAAGGTTGGAAGTTCCGCTCGGGAGTCTTCATTCCTCTCAGAATTCAATGGGAATTGAAATTGTTATCTACGTTCACGGTGAACCCCAGCGCGGGGTAACACCTACTTGGTGACAGGTATTCGAGGTAGTTCCGTGTAGGCACCCGTTATATTCGAAGAGCGATATAGTACAAGACCCTAGGATGGAGCGCCGGCGGAATACAAGGTGGGTGGGAGAAACTGGAGCACCCATAAAAAATCTTTCAGGCAATGGCAATATCCGCCACGTTCCCTACTTGTCAAAATCCGGGCGTAACCATGTGGGTAGACCCGTGAGCTAGACACACGTTCACTGCGGCCCCCTCCCCCATCGTCCAGTGAATTGAACGCTATTGGGCGTCCTGTATAGTGTATTCTTCCTTCTCATTGCGCTTTCATCCACATTGTACGAGTATGACAAACTTTACCACGAGCAGTGTACAACAGCCGGTTCTGCCGCAATGTATTATGAATAAGCGGCATTTAAGCCGTGTCCGAAACCGTCGATTTGGGGATTTAGTATTTAGGAATTTAGGGCAGATGGATTCGGATGTTACATACAGCACTGCACGTGATGAAAGTGCGAACTACAGGCCTGCGCGTAATTCGACGTTGCTTTGTTTTTGGACTGAAAAACAATAAGCGTTTGTTGAACAACTTCGCTGTACAAGACATACTTACATATGAAATAACATGACGGTACCCTACTTACCATTTTAAACACGCACGTTTCACCATATACAATAGCCAAAACGTTGTAAATAACACGCGAATAAACAGTAGCAGACGACGTTACGGACCTATTTGGTAATTTAGTGTGCTACTTAACCTCAGTAAATTTAAACCCGAAATCCCTAACTTTTTAGGGTCTAAACTTGATCAAAATAGCGGGCTGGCGACCATTTCGGAAACGGAATCAGGCACAGATGAACTCAGCATACAGGGACAAAATAGTGGCGCGGTATCTTTGATCGTGGCGTACTCAGCAACTAAATTTTGAAATTTCCACCGCCATATTCGTAGCGTGTTCGCCAGTTGTAAGCAAATATTATGCATGTTGTGCTCTTATACGACGATGAATAGTATTCTGATTAAATCTGATTCATCTTTTGTCTTAAAGGTCATTTCAGCTGCATTTCGCGTCTCGGGCTACTACTGCTGAGCCTTAAATGCACTGCGTATCACGGAACTGTACTGGTCAGTAACACGACTACCGAGTTTGCATAAACTCGCCTCTTTCAGTCTCTGGTTTGCTAACTTCATCTGTGTTTCAGATGCAGGCAGACGGAGCTTGAACTTTACTTATCAGCGCGCATATTATAATTTTTTGCACTCATTCATCGTTTCTGCCTTGTCGTCTGGGTCGACCTTCACTGTTGCCGGCGGCCCAGCGTTATTTTTAAGTGCGCCAGTTTCACAAGGAAAGCGCATGCACACATGCCAATGCACACACTCACTGCAAACCGAGTGTTGTGTCACTTTTATTAATTTGCTCTGACTTGTCTTTTCTTCATCATCCATGACCCTAGATGATGTACAAACACATGAACTTCGTCCACTCACGCTAAGTCAATATTGCGTTTTCCATTTGGCACAAACAGATGCTGGGAGGCGTTTATGAACACGGGTGTTTTTCCGCATACAACATTAATGTAGCAGTCGAACACTAAAACGTGTTATGTTGAACAGTTTCTAACCACAGTAACTATGGAATTTGGAACTGCAGTATACGTCTTTGCGAAATAGATAAGTAACTTTAAAAGCATGGCTTTATTTCTTAGACTAATACTATAAGAAAGGAAGTGTTTTATTTCTAGTAGGTAATTAGAAACATATCTAAATTCTATTTGGGTGAGGATTATATTTGTATGTATATTTTAATTAGAGATTTCATTACAAATAATTCATATTTGTGATAAATTGTATGTTGAATGAATACTATGATACACTCTCATAGACTGAATCGTAGTAGCCTCATTCTACACAAATGACATTGAACATTGAACAGCTCAATTATAACGCGCAAATACGCGTGTATAGCTGAATATTTTACACTAAAGCGTTGTAGCGTTGCAGAGAAATAATGTCCTAGAGGCACATTACAATTGTCATGAATCATCACGTAATTTTCCATGTAAATATTTCAAACGACAAATGGCTAAAATTAGTCCTATCCGTATTAAAAACTTAAGGCTTTTTGTGTAAAGAAATGAATAAATAATAGTGAGTTTGAAGGCAAAGTGCAATAAAAAACACTGAATATAAACCCATGCAAATGTGGTGAGTAGTTAAACAAAAATACCGAGACGAAACTGTTGATGTTGACATCTGATAATCCTGTAAATGACCAGAACAAAATTGTATCACAGAAAAAGGAAAATAATTATGTTATTGACTGGTGTTGCATGTAATATGTGATCCTAAAAAACATCCACAATGGCAAACATTTATGAGATAAATAAAAAATTGATACATTTGGACGAAAAGAAGTGGAGAAATGCATAGACTTAGTTAATACCTAACAGTAACGCCAAAATATCCCGTTCTTGAAGTAACTATCACCAAAAACTGTTTGCTACAATAATGAGTCTTTGGTTGCGGATAAAGTACTGGTACACCATTGAAAAATTTACGGGTGTGAATCCCAGTATTTGTTGTGGGTTTGATAACCAGAATTTGTCATGGGCTAAAATTGGGTTAAGAAAATTTAGCGTGAAAGCATTTATGTCTAACCCCCCCCCCTTCTCCTTGAAACTGGGCGTTAATTGCACTTACAGACTTGTTTGAGTTACATGTAATTAGAGAGTTTTAATTTTTTTTTGTTTCAGATATTGAAAAATTCCTATTCATTATTTGCCCTTTTGAGGCAGATCAGCGAGAGTTGAAGATAAACTGCACTTCTGAAAACTGCAACTCTACAGTACATTTTAGATGAAGTCACCAAGGATGTAGTGCATGAATATGTAACATTTTTCTCCACAAAATAATACAATGCGAACAAACGGCTGTGAAAAGCAGCTGTGAAAAACAGGATTCTGCGTTACCTGTCAAACTAACGCGTTCGCAACAAAAAAACGGAACACAAATTCCATTACAGTTTTGCACAGAAAAAAAACACACATTTATTTATTTTACATTAAAAACTTCATCTGCACACTATTACTATGCATCTACGTACCCTGCCATGTTCATACAAAGAAGTAACATTGAGTCACACCAGTTAGCACAGCAAATAGCGAATAGAACGTGTCATAGAATTATTTACTTATTGATATCTCTGACTTGAGAGGTTCGCACATTTCAACATTTTCGTTTTCAGACAACACATGATTCAACACCACTCTATTGTGCTTCGATTGTTTTCGTACTTTAACGAGTCCTCAAAAAATTTCTTGTAAAAATCTACAGCACTTGGAGTTTAGCGTAAGGAAGATGCAAACAGTGTAACGGAACTAGCAACATATACTCCGACTCAGTTAACATATAACCACAGTCTATTAAAGAGTAACTTTGACCCAAGACTACCTTTTAAAACAGAAAAAAAACGAGTTTTGTATTGTTTTGAGGTGTACTATCTTCAACCTAGTTAATGCTCATATAAATGGAAAAAAAATCATGTGTAAGAAGACACACACACACAGAGACTTTTACATGCATTTGCAATTTTGTCGCTTACCCACTACTGGAGTTCGATCACACTCACAGGTTTCTCCGTACATTACCAACTTTCTAATTAGAAAAAAAATATTTGTGACAAAATATTTTATTTATTTCTATGTTCTGAAACACTTACGGGTTGGCTACAGTGAAGACACGCACTTTTATTAAACCACAAATATTTCTGTATTTATGGTAGAATAACAAGCTGATTTTACTCCATTTTCAGGACAAGCCTACAGAAGAAACAGGATCTTCGATACAGGACTTCCTACGGGAATGCTTCTCTGCGTATTTGACCATAATTTGGCACAACACCGTTAAGAGTGAAAACACAGTCATCTTTATATCATACCTTCTCTTTCTGTTACATCTATCCTATTCTGTTATTCCCTAATTCTTTGGTCGCTTGTTAAAGGTAGGTAGGTAGGGCATCTTATTGACAACGAGATAATTATAGGTTTATAAACTACAAATGGCACCACTGTAACAAGAGTACATACTTGATTCAATCTCAAAACTTCCCTAACTGAATGTTTACACGAGTGCAACTTCAGTAACACCACTACACCACTAGTAGATACACGTACAAGAGGACTGATGTGTGCAAATAGTTTTTGTGTATTCCTATTTTTATGCATAGCAGTCTCAATTTTTAAAAATCATATAATGCACCAATTTTTTTTTTCTTTTTTTAAATTTTACAAC
The DNA here is from genome assembly GCA_002778355.1 of Clitarchus hookeri. Classification (NCBI taxonomy): domain Eukaryota; kingdom Metazoa; phylum Arthropoda; class Insecta; order Phasmatodea; family Phasmatidae; genus Clitarchus; species Clitarchus hookeri. The sequence continues at coordinate 175,339 of NQII01001085.1, read as the reverse complement.
GGGGAAGGTATCAGCCATGGTCTGTAGTAAGGAATACCAACTTTCGCCTGGAGTGATCTTGGGAAATAATCAGGATGGCCGGACCGGGAATCGAACCTGTATTCTCCCGAATGCGAGTTCAATGATTTTCTGCTGCCCCACCTCGCTCGGTCGGTCACTAAAGTGTTACGTTTAACATTTTTGGCCACTGAATGCATTTTATTTTACTTCTGTTGGTTTTATGCACACGGAAGTAAGAATAATATTAGTTACATATTTACATTCCAAACCAATTTCACACTTCCACTTGATCAGCATGTGAATAAAGTGATTATATTCATGGCACTGTAAAATTCTTCATGCGTTGAAAGGATACTGTATGGGCAGGAAATCAAATCTTAAGCAGGATCTTTAAAAGGTCTCAGTTAACCACTGATAGTCTATACCCATGGTTGATTCAGTAGCTACATACTACCTGCTTGGTACCTAGGGTTTCTGGTTCGATAACAGTCCCGGCAGGTGGGAAGTATCCAGATGGTGAGTCTAATTCAAACGTGTGGTAGACACTGCTGTGGTGCGTGGGGCTTTTCTCGGGGTACTCCGGTTATCTGCCCGTCCCACATTCCACCCTTGCGCCACCTCACCTCTTCTCTCACCTGATCAATTCTTTGGTTCCACTTAGTGCCCGTGCCCTCTCATCCACATTGACTGCGCCTGAAGACAGGGAAATTATTACACATGTATGCTTACACTACGCACATGTCCTTCGGCTTCACAAAGCACCAACCTCCTTTCATTCACATTGACTGTCCTTCAAGAGGCGAAAAAAAATGTAAGTTTTACATTTACACTTCACACATGTTCTTCGGCTTTATATACCGCCAACCTCCTCTCATCTGTGTTGAACGAGCCAAAAGGCGGGACAAACAGAAATTTTCATTTACACTTCGTTCAAATCCGTGTTATTCGTATGTCTTGGATACCTGGATGCTGATAGTTGACAGTTGACCACCGCAAACAACTTTTAAGGAGAAAGATGGAGTAGTTAGAACTTTCCGGCTTTAAACCTTAAAATAGGCACACTTTTTCCTTAAAAATTTTGTTTGAATCAAGTCGTAGTCACTTGAAATTCATACTTGTGGAACACTTTTATTAGTTTAAAATGCGGAACCAATTGAGGCGAATTATGAACTGCTTTTAAAGAATGGACACATATAAAATAAGGAAACGTAAGTGGACTACGAAGAATAGAAAATTGTGTTTTATGGCCAGACAGAGAAAATTTTCAAAATATATGTATATTGTATGCAAATGTCATTGGTAAAACCAGACCTAAGATTACGATCATTCTCAACATTAACACTGATATTTCTCTTCCTCTGTTTCTGTTTAACCTCTTACTCTTTCTTATTCCCTTATACACTTTCTCTTTTTCATTCGCACGATAAATATGTGTATAAACACACACACACATATGTTGTAACCATCTTGGGCCCTACTGGTTTTGCAGGGTCTTATTATTATTATTTGAAAATATGTTCGCTGTTGTATAATTTTGTTCACGGTTACATTTTTTAGTTAATATATGCAATTGTTAATTTTTAGTTAAATTATGAGGGTAAGAGAGTTACAACGTTGCCAATGTACTTAGAAATTAACGAAGGCGCGTCATGGAAGCAATGGAGGAGGTGATGCTGCTGGAAATATCATTACTGCTTCCTGCTCCTGTCTTAGATGGCCATTGCAACATTACCCTTTTCTGGTTTGACATCGGGCGAATAAGAGTTGGTTGTCGTCACCACCTTTGTCGATGACATCTGCAAGTGTTGCTTGTATACCCAAGATTACGATAGCACTATCCTCTAAAACGAATATGTATACACGGGAGTTGTAAGCAGCAGCATCTACGTAATTCTTTGAATCATCGGCAACGCTGGTAGAAAAGGTGACGACGTCTGCCACTGCCCTCATTACAAAACATATCTTGTCTTCATCGTCGTAATAGGCGGAGATTGTTTCTGGAGGAAAGACAACAACCTCCCATTCCCAACCACAATGACTGCACAGTTGAATCCTAGACTTCAGCTAGAGCAAGTGAATGCTAACCAGTAGCACATTGCACCGTCTTCCTTAATCGCCATAATAATTTCAGGATTTATGGGGTACGAAAAGTATCTGTACCATTAGTAGATAATGGTTTGTGGACAGATTTAGAAACCCTAGAAGGAAGACATATGACAATAAGGAACTCTGTAAACTGTTAGTCCTCAGGAGTATTTTTGGAACAAAATCGAAACTTTTGAATATAGTTAAAATTGTTTTAAGAATACATACCTAAACGTTTAGAATGAATCCTGACATATTGATATGTTACGAGGTATGGCGGAAAGATATTATCAACCCAATTTAAAAAAAAGAGCAATGGAAAGTGGGTGAAAATTACAAGGCAAATCCACTAAATACAAGAAACAACACATTTTTTAAAACTAACAAGAAGATTAAAGAAAACACCAGAAATATCCATCTAGGAGTACAAAATGAATTAAGAAATATTTGCTCCTGCATATTTAGTAAGCTCACTCTAAGCCAGATAATAGGAAGGCACAGCATGCAATATACGAGCCTACAGAACTTCTGGATAACGACAAAGAGCTTCTTATAATTAGGAATAATATCAGCCAAAATGCGCTTATAAAAATTTGCTAGAATGATTTTGAAATTAAGTATTCAATAAAGTTACATGACTAACATTTCAGAAAAAAGAGACGAACATAAATATGTTTAAGCAAAATGGTTCTAATCATAATTCTCATAGCTTGCTGTTATAAATCACTTATACATTCATTTGTAAATACATGTTTATTCCTCGGTTGAATACACTATTATTTAGGACATACTCCATTACAGAGTTATGTTTCTTCACATAGAGGACAAAATGGACACAGAAAATTGATAAAAAAGAGAACGAGTTAAGGTTAACTGTTAACAGATATGTGGATAAGATAAACATAATACCAGATAAGGAGTTAAGGCAGTTGTCGCAAAAAAAAAAAAAAAAAAAAAAAAAAAAAACCCCGCCAGAATGGGAGTAATCAACCGAAAGCGATTAGAGAGTATAAATATAGATATCTCGTCAGCAAATTTGATTACACACATTTTGGTGTTTTTGACAGTAGCGACGTTTCGTAGTTGAAACGTTCCTGTGTCCGTATTTTCATATGCGTTGTTGTAGTTGTTTCGTCCAGGTTTTGGGATATATATATGTATACATATATATGTCTTCACCCCTATGTTCACCTATGATTTCAAATGTTCAATAATAAAAATATCACTTAAAAATCATGAAGGTTTATTGAGTATCGAAATTCTGAACCAAAATACAACTTAGTGCGAAACTATTTGACATAAAACGACAAATGTTTCGGTAAATGCTAACAATCATAAAAATACATATAAATTACGTAAATAAAAATACAAGTTAAGAAATTAAGTGTTATTCTATGTTTGCCAGCTAGCCGTCACATGTTTCAAACAATCGATATCGTAGCTATGTTAGAAGTGACAAGATATAACACTTAAAAGTTAAGTACAGTAGAACGAATAAATGTATGAAGACCTTAAGGTATGCTGAATGTCCAACTAACACCAACATGTATTTAAAAACCGAGACTTTTAGGACAGACGACATAACTTTATTGTTAGTTTGAAGTTCATCACATTGTGCTAGTTTTGTCTTATTCGTAACAACGATCAAACTTAACTACTTATCTGTCTTCTTATTCGGGACAGTACGGAGGGAAGTCAGTTCACACCAGTTTCAGAGACCCTATCAAGTGGTGTTGTGTGCTTTGATTCATAATTTTGAAGTTAACTGCTAAGAGTAGGTACAAATAAATCAGGGTGAATGGGATGAGTGCTTGTCTACCTGGCCCACGAATCGCAGTGCATTGTAATTAAAACACATTCGTAAAGACGGTAACATGTTTGCAATATATTTTAATAGGAGAAAAAATTACACTTCAGACTAGTCCAGAACACTAATTCCAAGACATCCCGCATATTGTAAATGTTATTCTGAAATCCTTCGACATCACTAAAAACCGGCATTCTCAGACTAGTACGTATCTGCACAGGGTGTTAAATTGAACTTGGCTACAAACTTACCATCTGTAAAACACGACAAAGACTGAATGTAAGTTCAGTGCTTTGCATGTAGTGACGATATATGTGAGCCCGTGCCAATGTTGGCCTTGTAGCTCTCTTGCTTGAGCTCCTGAAAAGCGGAAAATAGTTCCATGTAGACCTGCATGTTAACGTGACCTCTGGATATAAAGATTAACATAGAGAGATAAAGGTGTTTACAAAATGTCTCCGCAATTTTTGAGTTGGTTTACCAGTCCGATACAAGGTAGCATTGAACATGCTTTGGTATGTTCGTGGTGGAATTGTGCTGGTAGACAGATAACTATCGCAAGTCATCCTTTTCTAAAAGAGACAATCATATGCTCCACTGTGGCGCAACAGGGGAGAATGTAGGACTCTATTTGACTCTCTCAGAAAGAGAATGAGCAATGTGTTGCGACAGTCGCTTGTCTGTCTTCAAGATGGTGTCACGAACATGATAGAAGCGATCTCAGAGCTAACCAGGAAGCTCATCCCAAAAAGCACAGATAAATGTTGTAAGCACTTAGTTTCTTCTATAGTACTCATAATGTTCAATGACGTGACTAAGGACACGTCTATTTCACGTTCAGGAAGATGCAACGCAACACTTGTCGGCACATGCGCTGACTGCTCGTGTCATGGATTCGTGGTGACTTTGACCCTCAAGGGCTGTAGCGGCGTGGCATGAGATCGGGATATGGGTTCATGGTTCTCGGGTAGGCCGAGAAAGAACTCCTGCAGCAAGCAGGCGAAGAAAACACAGTGGAAGTTCCTCTCCAAAGTCATCTCCTGCCAGGAGTACTTGTTCAGGCTGAACTCTGAGGGAACACAGTAAAGTGAGCGCTTGTCTGCTGTGTGGTAACTAATTCCTGGTTACCAACACCGAATGGCGGGTTTGCCTCAAGAACTCTTGAAACGGTTTGGCTTGATGTGTTTTCATCAATACATATTTGGAAGTTTTCTATTACTTTTTGACTCAGTTTTATATTGATGAAGATATATACTTAAATGAAAAATATTTATTTCAAAACCATGAATATGTTGGGAAAATAAACGTGAACAAAAGTTAATTTTCAGTGTTTGGTGACATTATTTCCGCAGATCTGCTGACAATTCGTGAGGTAATGTTGGAAGTGTATACCGAATACGAAAATCAGACTCTCATCTTTAGCCTGTAACTGTGGCAAGATCTCGAGGTTATGATCTTCCCGCATTCGGGATGTGCACTGTTGGTTGCCGTGCATGCTGGACAACTCGGCTTCATGGCCTCACGGTGACCTCGATCCTGAAGGGCTGCGGCGTGGCGGTGAGTCCCGGCCGGGAGCTGGTGTCCGGCACCGGGTCCCCTTCCGGAACGCAGAGCGAGAACTCCTGCAGCAGGCAGGCGAAGAACACGTAGAGGGAGTTCCTCGCCAGCGACTCCCCGAGGCAAGTGCGCTTGCCCATGCCGAACACGCTGAGCCAGGGGTCGCGCACGAACCTGCCGCCCGCGTCCAGGAACCGCTGCGGACGGAAGTTCTCCGGGTCGCCCCAGTGCTCCTTATCGCTCATCAGCGCCCATAGGTTGATGAACATGGTCGTGTCCTGGGAACATGCGCACTGCATTCATACCTTCGCTCTAACTTATTATTCGCAAATTTGCCATGTCACCACATACATAAAGTAAGAAAGTACGAATGGGGAAGTTTCTTCCTGTACACCCACGGCAGGAAAGATTAAAATGCATAGGGCTGTTCTCAACTTTGTATAATGGTGATGCTAAACATACCTACATTGGCAGTCTCATGTAGTAAAAATTTTCCATACACTGTATAGTTTTAAAAATTCCATAACAGTTAGGAATTTTACCAAAAATATCTCTCTTATCACATATTACACACACATGTAAAATGATCGCAAACAAGAACATATAATTTGTGAGAAAATTAATTTTAAGTTACGAGTAGTGGGAAATAAAGCATTCTGATTCAATTCCATTGCAAGAATCACACAAGTGGAGAAGGACCAACATTAGGGTGGAATGAAATGGAACCATCCCTTGGCCTTGGCATCTTGCTTCTGACTGGTGCCACCCCATCTTCCATACCCACACTCTCTCTGGTCTTTCTGCCCTCTGATTAGCTGCAACCATGTCACTAGTTCCCCTCTGTGCTGGGCCCTGATTGGTTGTGCAACGCCCCTACTCCTCACACCTTGCTTGTAAATGATGGTTCGGACAGGTTCGTGCTCCAAACATGAGCCAGAACCTTTAGTGAATGTATGATTAAGTCATGGTAGGCTTGCTCTATGGGTGCAATATAAATTATTATTATGGAAATTTATGGATTTAGATACTTCGCTTACAAATTCTCAATTTACATTAAACCTATTTACTGTCAACCATATCTACCACTATTCCCTGATTAGCTACTAACTTGAGAAATAATATTGCGAATTTGACACTGAAAACAATAAGTTCCTGGCCATTTTCTACGGAAAGTTAGCTAACGCGCACTTTAAACTTTAATGGGCTCCATAAGGTTTCTCGCTCTCTTCTTATTTTCCACTCAGTCTAATTTATTTTCGATGCTCCAACCACAGTTATGTTTAGGTAGACGGAGTGCTCCACACGTTTAAAAGTCAAAATATGGGAAATATTACTAACAATACCAATGCCAACTATAACATTTTTTTTCCTAACACGTTAGGAGAAACTGATCATAATTAAATCAAGCAAAAAACTTGGCGTTATTCTCTCTCAAATTTCCATTCTCTATAAATTATTTATCTACTTTTTTTCTTTAATTCAGCAAATATATCGTCTTGTACACAATACCAGTACTGATCTGTGGGAAAATATTACATGTGTTACCATTTCGTATTTTTTTTGGCGGTAGCTAGAATTCATTCTTTTAATACACTATATATACCAAATTCCTGGGGAAAGAAAGCTTGTCATTTTATATTTAATTCTATTCTCCGTCAGGATCCCAGGATTCAAAGAAAAATTGGCTAATTGATGCAAAAGTAAACGAAGCTACGCAGTACACGGATATTTAGATTTGTAGCTGGTTGGGCACTTTCGGAAAAACCTCTATAAAAAAACTGTCGGCCGTAACTGCGTACATTTCAGCGTAAAACCTAACTAATACTTCAAACAGTTGGCACAGAATTAGGAAAATTGATTTCATTGCAGACAAAAAATAAGTACGATTTTAAAATTTTTACACATACATCTACTTACACAGTATTCATGTTATCGTTTCTTACAAATACTGAACAAAAAAACTAATCATGAGAAATATTTGTGCTTACCTTGGGAATTACGTAACCATTAATTGTAGCCTGTTGAGTACATCGATGGGGCGGGGGTACCGGTACAACCACATTAATACGCGATACTTCAGCGACCACTGCTTCAAAAAAAGGCAGCCTGTAAACATACCAAAATCATTATGTAATTAAAATATTAGCAACTTTAAAATGGCGAAAATGTACATGACACAATTTAAACGTTAATGTTATGGCTGTAATCATAATGTACAAACTACAGATGTTGAAGGGGGTGGGGGGTTGGCTGCGCTGATAAGCACTACCTGCCTGATCACTGTTTCAAGACCAAACTTGTTTTCGTACGTGTTAATGGGATCTGAGTGGTGTAATGCTTTATTAAATGTAATTCATAATAATAACAATAATTAATTAACTGAAAGAAATTAAAAACAGTAATATCATAAAAACTATATATGTTAAAACAATAACCTTATAAAATAACGTTAAGCAAAAACATTGCTAGAATAAAAATCTAAATAATTAAATATTAACATAAATACTGAATTCCATAGATATAACAATACAAAGTTACTACCAACTAACGAAAAAAAACAAAACCAACTTACGAAATAGTGTACTGATGTAAATATTACGAACGATAAAAACTTATAACGTTCCATAATTTTAATTACTGTAATTAACTATATACTTAAAAGAAAAAACGGATTAACAACTAAAACTATAAATTCATAATTCATCAGAAGAACATAACCTCAATGGTACTCTGAAGACATGTATGGACTTGTGCATGCAACAACATTAGACATTAAATGCATTGACAACAGACGAAAACAAGATCTATACTGTGGTACATCTTTTGCAGAAGAAATCGTATGTGCTAGTAATGTTTGGAGGGTTAGAGGAAACAGGACAAATCTTACTACTTATAACTTAAGATCGTTCACGGGCCAAAGATTTTACGTAGATTTCTGAAGATATTTTATGGTTTCTTGACATGATACCGATGATAACTTGATACAAATACCAAAACCTTTGAACAATTTCGCTTGTAATGTTTTTCAGTGTGCACATGATACTTTTTTTTACTTAAAATATTGATTCGTACACATTTCAAACAATAGTTTTCACAACAAGTTTGGTTTCAACTTAAATGTTTCTGGAAGTCTCAGGAGTGTGATGATGAAATTTCTGTGAAATCCGAACCGAGCGAGGCGACGCAGTGGTTAAATCTAGGACTTACAGTCAAGAGAACACGGATTCGATTCCCGGTCCGGCCATCTTGAATTCGGTTTTCCATAGTTTCCCGAAATCACTTAAAGCTACAGTTGGCATGGTTTATTACTTTCAGGCCTTGGTCGATTACTACCCCGATTCTACTTTTTGGAGCAACTTGCTTTGACATCGCTGTCGACGAAATTTTACGTCCTACAGGATCTTCACGATAACCTGAGCTCTTTTGAAAGCCCTGCTTAAGATCTACTTGTATGAACACTATGTCGTCTTCAGCCATATGTAACATTTACATTGCCGTCTGCCTGCTCACGTTATTCATGCGTCGGTCAAGTGAAACGGTGAAATTATCAGAAAAGTAAATATTCCACAAATTGACATATTGTTACACTTATATAACAATAAAAATAAACAGAAAGAAAAATAATTCATTCCAAAATCACAAATGTTTCCTTAACTCTTTCACTCTAACGTTAAGACATAGAACTACTTTCCATTTGTCGTTACCAACTTTGCTGGGCGCATGCCAGTCTGTGTTTCCGTAACAATATATGCAAGTAGGGACATTGACATTTTTCAAAGGTTGATTTAAAAAGTGCTTGCTTAGCGGTGAACAGCCTTTACCTACTCATCTTTGTACTTAAGAAATTCGACACTTGATCCAACTGTAGTAAGCTTCGGACTTTTAATCATTTTGACTTTAGCTTTTATCTCAAGAGTAAAAATTGAAATACGGGCGAACTGTATAAATAAAATTCCCCCAAAAATACTGTTTATGATATTTTGATGACATGGAAATACATTTTAGGCTGTAACCTAAGTATTAATTTTTAATTTGAGATTTTTATAAAAATATATCGATCTAAAATTCTTACTACACTATTGTTTGTGAAGATTGCAACACCCAGAAAGAATGGCCCGAATGGATCCAAACTCAGAGGATGTGTAGAACAGTGTACCAGCAATACGTGATTACGATTGCAGAGAGATGGCATACAAGTGCCCTCTCTTGTGGGATAGGAAAGGTCAGTGTTATGCCAAGCTCAGTCGGCGAAGAGCCGTCAAACGAAGTGAAAGCAAGTGACAGTATGCCTCGTCAACGTCAAAGGGCGCCATATCAGCATATGAGTGAGTTCGAACGAGGCAGAATGATCGGTCTCCGGGAAACACGTGACATTTCGGCTCGTACAGGGCATGCTGCTACGACAGTGATGCGTGTGTGGAACCAGTGGATAGAAGAGAGTCGTACGCAGCGACGAGCGAGCACATCACGAGATGACTGCCATCTTGTCCGCATGGCCGTAATGGACTGTGCAGCCTCGTCCACAGTGTTAGCACGACACTGGAGCACTGCAACAGGTGTGGACCTGTCTGCGTCGACGATTCGACGCCGTCAGCTGCGGGTTGGACTGCTAGCACGCATGCCATTGCGTCGGCTTCCATTGTCTAGAAACCACAAACGCCCCAGACTGCAATGGGCACGTGAACACCGTCGCTGACGTGCTGAGTAGCAAATTGTAGTGTTTTCAGACAAGTCCCGCTTCAACCTGTCCTACATTGATGGCCGCATACATATTAGACGCTACCATGGTGACCGCAATATGGCATCCTGTATTGTGGAGCGGCATAAAGGACAAACGCCAAGTGTGATGGTTTAGGGCGCCATTGGACACATGCGATATCGACTCCTACGTATTGAGAGCAATCTGAGCAGTAATCAGGGAGGTTTTAGAACCCGAGATACTGACCCTCCTTCAGGCGACTTCTAATGACATATTTCAGCAGGACAATGCCGGGCCACATGTGGCGAGTAATGTGCAAGCCTTCTTCAATGAACGACGGGTACCACTGCTTCCCTGGCCTTCACGTTCGTCTGACATGTCACCAATCGAACATGTCTGGGATATGGTTGGTCGGCGACTTGTTCGTCACGGTCTTCCAGCAACCACTGTTGATGCTTTGTGGACTCGCATACAAACCGCGTGGTCGGAGATTTCCCAAGAACATATAAAAGTACTCTTTGCAGCACACGAGGGCCTCACACCATACTGAATGATCAATGCCAGAGATCATGTACAGTTATATAATCCTAATCAGTTGTGTATTGTCATGTACCTAATCTATGACATAAAGTACATTTCAATCACATGAATCCTTCTTGGCGTTGCGTTTTTCACAAATGTTAGTGTAGTTCACTCCATCAGTTTTGAAATATAATTTTCGTTCGTTGAACTACTTTTTGCAGACTGTTATTTCATTTCAAAATGAAAAAGTTGTGGAATATTCTAAAAATATAGAAAATAATTTCCTACTCTTGAACATCCTTAATGAATTTCAGACTCTTGAACATCCTTAATAATACCATACTTAATCTTTCGTTCTAAATTTTTATCAGGCAATGCAGGGATTGTCGTATATAATGTAATGAGAGTCAATAACGTAATCAGTTTGGAGTTTAAGTGTTTCTTTTTATATTACAGCCATACATTTCCATTTTAGAAGATATCAGAAGTGTTGCTTACATTTTTGTACTCGTTAATTATCTGTCGTTGGAAAAATATGCCTATTATTCTGGAAGTTGTGGGTTTGATATGGCAAAAGGCGATGGGGATCTATCGTGTGCTGCGAACGAGCGCGTGTGTATGTTAGGGCACCAGCTGTCTGTAAATACTTGCCTCTGAATGTCCGATATAGATGGTTTGTTATTCCTCCCGATCACAGAGTCCAGCTCGTCCTGCACGGCTTTCTGAACTTCGGGGTAGAGGACCATATACATCAAGCAGAACTCCAGGGAGTTACTGACGGTGTCAGACCCAGCGATGAAGAGGTCGATGCACAGGACGATCAGAGACTCATCTGGGAAATACATTTGCAGCAAGACTCAGCGGTGAAACAGTAATATACTCGTACATTTTTGACCTGATGTCACCAAATACTGTATCTTTAAAACAATTAAAATGTTGAAAGTTTTAAAGTACGACCAAAAAGTCAAATAAATCTCATTGAACCAGAATTTGAACCGCTCGCTTGCAAAACTACACCATGTGCAGAGGCACTTATATTGTTGACAGTTTGGCAAGCGACACGTTCACCATAGAAGTGGAGTGGAGTGGAGAGATTTGGACGGCTCTTAACATCGGGGTCTTGAGAACCGATGAGGGTGAAGTGAGTTGAGTATGGAACAGCGTCGGAACGCAAGGGCGGGGGAAACGGGGGATCTCCGAGAAAACCTGCTGACCAGCGGCATCGTACGGCACGATTCCCACATGTGAAAATCCGGGAGCGACCCCACCGGGAATCGAACCCGGTTCGCCTAGGTGGGAGGCGAGTAGTCTGACCACCACAGCACCGCGGCCCCTCTCATCATACAAGTCACTCAAGTAGCCCATCCCCCCTCTACAACGTAACGTGGGTGCCTGTATGATTGCATACGGAAAGAGTTGGTATGTTACGAAAATGTGCATTTTTAGGTAGAATTTTGACAGGCTGATAAATAATCCGTCTTGAAAATTCGATAAATTCTCAGCGGTACAACATTTTCTGTGGTAAGCGAATGACACATCCTATTTTGTTAACGATGGGGGTTTAATAATCACGTTAGATCAAAATTCGTACGTTTCATTTCTACCAAAATTTTCCACAATCAAATAACTTCTCGAACGTTGTGAAAACGTTCAGGGAACCCGTATCTAGACTAATATGACTTGGCAGTTACAAATTTAATCAATTTAGTGGACTCTGTCTTGTGGAATGGCATGCCCGAGTCGACATATGATACACTTTAGTCCCACTCTTGGCCACTGTTACAATTTATAAAAAACAAAATTAATACATAAATTTTTTTTATAAATTATTTCGTGATGCACTTTACCTGTGAATGTGGAGCCAGCACAGTCTTTCTGTTTCTCAATTTCCTGCAAATAAACGTCAATGAAATCCCTCAGTGTTTGTCCGTCAAATGTTTTCCTGTGTTCTTCAATCGTTTCCTGTAACAAAAAAATGATGATACTTAAGTTATAAGTTGAATATTGAGAATTGTTCAAATCAATCAGTAATACGGAGACAATCTGTTCAGAACATCACCCAAAAACACATAGTTACATGTAGCCTATATCGCAAATTTGATAAACATGTACACTAAAATAGAAACAAAATGGAAAGCTAAAAACATTTCATATAGAACTCAAAAATTAAAAAAAATACTATCTAAACAATTTCTGCAAGTACTGGGTCTAAACATATATGCACATTATGAAGTTATTTCGTCATCAATTTCTTTAAGCACAAATAAGTGCTGGAAAACTAACCCCACAGTCTGGCAAAAAATGAAGTGGTCGTGCATTTATTGTTATTACGCGTTTATTATTCGTCGATGGTCACTAACACAGTTAGATACGCGATTAATTAACACTCGCGGACAGGGGCGTATCCAGGAGGGTTAAACTGAGAGGGCTACAGTAGATACGGCCCAAATTACACTGTTATTTTCACTCAGGCAATTTCAATAAATACAGAGTGATTGAAAATAACACAGACACCCTCTCAGTATACTATATTGTGCGGGAAGGCAAAATGATAATTTTTCAACCGGAGAGTTATGTCCGAAAAGTATAGCTCGGCCGCTGTGGCGCCTGTTCCGTGGCCACCACGGTCACCGGATCTGACACCTCTCGACTATTTTCTCTGGGGTACCACAAGGGGCGTGGTTTACGAACTACTGTGCACGCAGCCACATGCGCGTCGGTTTACGAACCACCTATGCAGGCTCTGTAATCTAGTAGGAGGTCGGCCATTGGAACTCCTTTCTGTAATTTACTGCTCTGTACGATGCTCTTGTTGGGCTGGTGGTGGTTTCGTGGCACAACGTAAATCGTACGCCCATTGCCATATCCGAAGCGTTGTTAAACTTTGACGCCACACAGAGACCAAACCATCCCTTTCCGGACGCGGTTCCCCTCTTGAAGATCGATGGGTTTACTGTTTCTTACACTATATACAAAGCTTTGTCGGTATTTTTTTTTTTTTTAAATTATCCTTTTCTACTTGTTAACAACCAACGTTTTATTTCTAAATTAGTATTTTACTCTCCGAATACCTTCCCTTTTGATAGTAGCATTTACATCAACGTTACAGTNGACCAAACCATCCCTTTCCGGACGCGGTTCCCCTCTTGAAGATCGATGGGTTTACTGTTTCTTACACTATATACAAAACTTTGTCGGTATTTTTTTTTTTAAATTATCCTTTTCTACTTGTTAACAACCAACGTTTTATTTCTAAATTAGTATCTTACTCTCCGAATACCTTCCCTTTTGATAGTAGCATTTACATCAACGTTACAGGAAGCAAATCTTAATTTACGTTATGTGTTCTCGTTTCCCAAATGTAAACACAATTTTAATATACGACTATTCTGAACAAGCAATGGAAATGTGATGTAATTGTCTGTTCAGGTACTTGCTGGAAAGGTTTTTTTTAATTGTAAAGAGACAGCAGCACAGGCCCCAATTGGCCTGTGTTTAAGGCATTACCAGCATTTTTGGGTGTGAGGTAAATAGTTATTTGTTTTGAGCAAGATTAGCTTCCCTGTCACCCTTCCCGATTGCAAAAACAATTCTGTGTACGTCATTTTTCACGCAGCAACAGAAGGTACTCACTTTATTTTTGAAACCACACGACTGAGATGAGTGAGGCACAGCTGTTTTATGAACCAACTTAGTGGCTAAAGGTGGACTCACAAACATTTGTCGCACACATCAATCATCCGTCTGCTTTTTTCGTTCGTCAGTTGAAAGCAATTCACAACAAACCGCCGTCCGTCAATTCTTCTGCACGAGAAAATTTCAGTGAGACCACTTAACATCGTGATCTTTCTTTAGTTGGAGGTGTATTTTAGTTGGAAATACATTTTCAAGAGAGAAGCATTTTGGGGAAATAATTTTTTTACGTGATAAGAATTTGTAATGAATTATTTTTTACATTTCAAATTCCTGAGTTTACCGCCAAAGATAAACAAATACATATGCACTGCCTTGCATTTTATTTCAAAGTGCGTATTCACATCTACGGAATATCGTCAGAGGGCGGTGGCCCATTCATCCGTCCGTCGAAAGTTAAAGTTTGAGAAATATTTGACGGATTGACGGATAGGAAACAAAGTCGTCGTGCAATTTGTTGAAGATCACGTGACCGCGCGACGGACGGGCGACTAACGGATGCAACGGATGGCTGTGACTGAGTTTCAATTTTGTATTGTATTATCATATTTTCTGTTGTATTATTAAAAATCCTGTGCAGTAATTACTGACAGAATAAGGCTGCAAATAAAATGAAATGTCATTTGCTAACAAATAACTCATACACTAAAATAAAGTTAATTTATAGTCGCGTATGACTGGTTGAACATAAGACGAGCACTTTCATTATGAACCACACAATTTTGTAAACGTTCTACGCAGACGTCTCTTACGCATACAAAATTGATCGTGAACCGACATTAATCAGCTTGGAAGGAGATAGAAGGATTTTTAAAACAGCACGTAAGGCATATCCGGCATCCAAGTCGAAAACTCGTCGGAAGGTAAAGCCACGTAGATGAACTGTTCCGGATGCTCCTTGTCTTTCAGCGTTTAAGTTAACTGTTACACGTTTAGCCCTAAACACGACGCATGCAGCCAAGTGTCTAAACAAATTGAATTAACTTTACACCACGCGAAATTAAATTCCTTCGAGACCTCGCATGCAAACTCTCACGCAGGAGTACCTCGCAAATTTCGTACGAAGAGAGTTCACGCATAGTTAGCACGCAGAACTTAGAGCGAAATTTATCCTTGTGAAAGAATCCTTGATGGACCGGCGCATACTCAATAGCCGCAATATTAATATAAAAGCTAGTGCTCACTTAGGTATGTATCAACATCGCGTGTACCATTTAATGTGAAAGAACCTACTTTAACTTTCGCAACACATTCTTATGAAGTCCCCTAACACAGCATAAATGTATGATTTAGTCTACTGATAAAAATTAAGTTGAACACATGACCAGCGTGGAAGAAGCAATACAATAAATGGTTACGTACAGCTTGCATAATAAATAGTCGCTATCCCATGACCTCGTACACGATCTACATTGCACAAAAAAAAATTTGTACGAAATTTGGTGCAAGGTCTTGCATGCATCTTGTGTCGTGTAAGATGTGCATTTGCAACAAAAAAATAATTATCAATTTATCGTTGAGTTTATGCACAGAAGGTTAAGATAAGGCAGGAAAAATACATACCCTGAGAATTTTCTGCAGTCCTATGACGTATTCCATGCTTTCGTCGTACCCAGAGAACTTGGGGATGACAAATCTGAGGGGCGGTAGCACGTTGACGAGAAGTCCGCCCGGTATGGTTACACGAAAGGACTTGTAAACGAACTGCAATATTTCCAGGAACTTCTCGTCCTTGTACGAGAAGCGATGTCCTGCCAGCACAGTCCACAAGACATTCACTATGCACTTGTTGAAAATACCAGAGACCTACAACAAACAAACATGACATTAAATAATTTTGTCGATACTTACTCGCGTTTGAAGGGAACCTTCACCCGGCATATTGAATTCTGGTTTTTCTAGCTGGTTTTTATTTTTGGAAAAGAAAAAATGTCGAAAGTATCCCTATACATAAGTAGCTAATTGACTTAGCACAGCAGCACAGACAAGACAAAGGAACTACGAACTCATACTTGTGTCATAATTTTAATTCAGTCAAAATTCGGCAAAATCACTATTGCGACATAAATTCGAGTTCTTAGTTCATTCGTCACGTCTGTACCGCTGTGTAAGGCCAGTAGCTAGTTGGGGAGTGGAGAGATTTGGGCGTCTCTCAACATCGAGGTCTTGAGAGCCGACGAGGGTGAAGTGAGGTGAGCATGTAGCAGTACCGGAATGCAAGGGCGGGGAAAACGGGCGATCCCCGAGAAACCCGCAGACCAGAGGGATCGCCCTGCACGATTCCCACGTGTGAAAATCCGGGAGCGGACCCCACCGTGAATCGAACCCGGGTCGCCTAGGCGGGAGGCGAGTAGTACTACCACTACTATTAGGTATAGGGATACTTTCGGAATTTTCTTTCTTAAAAATATAAACAAGTGAGAAAAAACTAAGTGTCCAATATGGCAGGGTAAGTTTGCCCTTAACACTGTTATTTGGAAACCAGTTCTGACCGAAATATAAACAGGCGATAGTGGTTATGACAAATACCGTTTAGACAATTGGTTTTCGGGGCCGCAGTGGTGTAGTAGTTAGACTAATCGTCTCTCACAAAAGGCATACCGGGCTCGATTCCCGACGGGATTGCCCAAATATTTAAATATGGTAAACGTGGCGGACGTTGCCGTTGGACGGCGGGTTTTATCGGGGGACTCCCTTGCATCTCGCCTATGCTACACCTTCACCTCACTTCAAACCCCCCGGTGCTCAAGATCTCGCTTAACAGCCGAGAAAATTTCCTTCAACTAAACTATTGGTTTTAAACATTTTAAAATATATTTATGTAATTATAATGCAATAGGACAAACTGGGGACACAGTAGACAAGCGCACAAGGAAAAATAGACAAACCGCTTCAGATGGGAAGTCGGATTGCGGACTTCAGCGTCGAAGGGTTTCATGATAAAGGCAATTGTCTTGTTGCTCTGTAAAAACGTTGCCCACACAAATAATATCGTCATAAATTAAAAAATTTACCTTTTAGTGAAATTGATATTATATCAACCCACTAAATTGTACTACGTTTTTCTTCACGACACAAGAAAAATGAAGTAAATTAATATTTAGAGAACGGGTTGCGGATTCCCAATGGGGTCAGGACCTGGTTTTCGTACGTGGGTAAAGTTACGATCCTTGCATTTCGCCTGCGGGTTTTCTCAGGGAACTCTTTGTTTGCCTTACTAATATATTATACGAATCATCTATCTTTTTTTGTTAAACATTTTTAATTTAGTGGGATGTTACTGAAACGGTAACATATGCTTTGCCATTACATTAAAACAAGATTTCCCAACGCGAATTGCATTATATCATGGTTTGTTTTTGATAANAACATATGCTTTGCCATTACATTAAAACAAGATTTCCCAACGCGAATTGCATTATATCATGGTTTGTTTTTGATAACATATTATTAAGTATCAATACGTCACAATTAAAAGAAAAAAGACTAGGCCTTTGTTTTTCCTACTACTCAACATATTTTTATTTACCTCCTCCCCCCCCCCGAGGAAAAGAAACTAATGATTAAGTATATTAAATACAAATGTGATTATGCTAGGTTGAAGAAAACGANAACATATGCTTTGCCATTACATTAAAACAAGATTTCCCAACGCGAATTGCATTATATCATGGTTTGTTTTTGATAAAATATTATTAAGTATCAATACGTCACAATTAAAAGAAAAAAGACTAGGCCTTTGTTTTTCCTACTACTCAACATATTTTTATTTACCTCCTCCCCCCCCGAGGAAAAGAAACTAATGATTAAGTATATTAAATACAAATGTGATTATGCTAGGTTGAAGAAAACGAAACTAATTAGCTACCGAAATGCTTAATTATTAAAAAAAAAGAAGTAACAAAATTGGAGGGGAAAAGGTAAATGATTTAGTTGGTAAAATGCAGTGCCAAAAAAAAAACGCAAATAAATGCTAATAATTTTTGTATCCATGGTCAATAATTTAGAAACATTTCACGTCTTCTACGATGCAAAATTTGTCGAGTGCTGAATACCTTACCACTTGTTAATAGAGGGAAGATAATGTTGCACAGTTTCAATGTATCAAACCAGCGTNCCGAGTGCTGAATACCTTACCACTTGTTAATAGAGGGAAGATAATGTTGCACAGTTTCAATGTATCAAACCAGCGTAAGAAATACAAAGTGCTAAGAAGCATTATAAGAATTCGCTATTTCCTACCTGGAAGCAGGTATTTGCCTTGATTTCTTTGAACAGTTCCAACACCTCTTCGTGCATGATCAAATCCATGCTTGTCCTGCCGAATCCGAAGTCCCGCAGGTGTCGCAACGCAAAGCGGCGCTGTTCAGTCCACACCTCACCATCGCTGAAGACGACACCTACAACAACAACAATCCCTTTGTACAATCACCCCGCTTCGAGTGTGCCCGCTTTCGTTGTATTCCATCGCTGTGATGTCGCCGCCAATGCGCCAGCAGTGAAAATTTCATCCATACAGTAAAATACATATTAAAACAAAACTATTGTTTTTAAAATTAGTGGAGTGGAGAGATTTAGGCGGCTCTCAACATCGGGGTCTCGAGAGACGACGAGGTGACGTGGGGTGAGTACAGAGCAGCGCCGGAAATGAAAGGGCGAAGGAAACGGGATGTCCTTGAAATAACCATCCGACCAGCGGCACCGTCCGGCACGATCCCCACTTGCGAAAATCCGGAGTGAACCAGCCGGGGATCACACCAGGTTCACCTTTGTAGGAGGCGAGCAGCCTAACCGCTCAGCCACCGTGGTCCATAAAGGCGTTCAAGACTCGAAAATGACTTTATATATATTTTTAGCATGGTGCATAATTTTTTGTTGTTGTGATATAAATTCGTTGATTACGTACGCACGAGGTCATCACGTAAGGAAGATGCGTGCTCTCATAGGTTGACGTCAGAGACCAGCAACGAAAATCGCAAGGAAAATATCACCGTTTCAAAGAGCTAAAAATGTAGTCCAGCCCGTAGTACTGTGCGCAAGCAGCAGAATTCCAAGTCGGCGAGCACGTCCAGAGGCGAGCAAGGCTCCGCGCATACTACTTCGTGAGAAAAAAACTTACCCTGTGCAGCGGGCTAGAGCGACGTTCAAACGAGAGAATAATCTTCGCGCGGCTTTGAGGGAAGGCACGTAGCGTTTTGCACTCCCGCGCAATTATTTTCTCATTTGGATTTCACTCTACCAGGCGCTGAGTGGCGAACGGATGTNAAGCGTTTTGCACTCCCGCGCAATTATTTTCTCATTTGGATTTCACTCTACCAGGCGCTGAGTGGCGAACGGATGTCCAAAATTTTGCCGGCGTGTGCGGTAAAATGTATTCTCAATTGCTTTGTCAAGCCGTTTTCACTCTAAAAGAAAAAAACACTGAAGCATGGGGGCTTCTCCAATCTCGCGATTCAACACATAGAGCTCTTTACAATACATACGGCATACCTAACCGCTTGCCGAAGCCCCGTGCTTTGAAGAAGAAGAGCTCGGGACGTCCTTGAAACTCGTCCCTGCGAAGCACCTCCCTGACAGCTGTGGCTCCCGCCACTAGCACGACGGGAACTGGGCCGAACATGACCCCGATGATGGGGCCGTACTGGTCCTTCAACGTCGTCATCGCCACGTGGATTCTCTTCAAAGGCACCGAGAAGAACGAACCGACGATAGGAAGGCTTGCAGGACCTGCAAAGTTTAAGATGAACTGAGAGTTGACAGGTTCTCGTCGGCGTTGAGTGAATAAGTGCAGAGATTTGAGCGGCTCTTACCATTGAGGTCTAGAGAGCCGATGAGGGTGAAGTGAGGTGAGTATGAAGCAGCGCCGGAATTGCAAGAGCGGGGGAAACTAAAGATCCCCGAGAAAATCTTCCGACTAAAGGCATCGTCCGACACGATTCCCACATGTGAAAATCCGGGGGCGACCCCGCCGGGAATCGAATCCGGATCGTTTTGGTGGTAGGCGAGTAGTATAACCACTACACCACTGCGGCCTCTATCTGGTCGGTATATAATGAGGCTCAGTCCCCGCCATCTTGGATTTACTGAATATTCGCTACACCTGCATCACCTCATTTTAGGCATCGACAGGGAATTGAGCATAGCCTTGCACATTTTATAAAGTCCGTATTGCTTGACTACCGTTCTGTAGCTAGTATCATTTCTGTATTTACTTATTTCTTGCCGGCATTCACTAATCAGTAAATAATAACGACACTGCAGCTGTCATAATTTGATAAAATTATTGTGAAGCTATATTTTATGTCGTGTCATGCAAAACATTTTGTTAAATAATTTTTAATAGAACATAATAGAAAAAAAAGATACATCCAAGATGGTGGGTACTGACCTTCTTAACAGCGAAATCTTGGTTGCGTATGAGGGAGAAATGATGCGAAGTTAGATCAGCGGTGGAATGCAATAGCCAGGGGAAATGGGAGTGTCCCTCGCAAAAAATAGTTTTGTGATACCGATTATTTACGAGCGCTGTAGACGTAGCTGATAAGCGCCTTCATAAACTTCCAGCTCATCATGTGTAAAAAAGAAAATCATAATCAGGATACCTCATGGTGCTCTGATTTTTATGAACCTCGGTGAAAACATTGTTTTATCCCACACCACAAACACTGCAAGAAAGCGAAGACATGTGGTTTGGATATGAGAAATGAACTGATAATGACTTTATAAGACATGTTATATAGTGTTACTAAATATTACGTTGACACTGAAAGTTAGTGCTCAATACCAAATAAATATTTATCATTTTAATGTCGAGACAGGCTTTAATAATATTCACAACTTCAGTGACACGTGATGGCTACTACCGTCGTTCTGGCCAGCTAAGGGAATATATCACAAGCTATTCCAGTACATTATTATTTCTTCTTTTCCTACCTCAGCCTTATAGGTCACTCACTACTAATAGTTAGGGGCACCTGTTTTTCGGGNATTATTATTTCTTCTTTTCCTACCTCAGCCTTATAGGTCACTCACTACTAATAGTTAGGGGCACCTGTTTTTCGGGAAAATATTTCAGGACAAGTTGTCTTCCAAATCACTTTAGTTCAAAATCTTTTTCGTGATCGGATGATTTTAATTGTTACGCGTCTTATCTGTCTGCCCGTGAATCACGGACGGTCAGTGTTGGAGACACTTAATTCTGATTGGCTCGCTCATGTAACAGACTCTCTGCACGCAAAGACAAGCGGCCAACAGCCGAAGGAAGGCTACAAGTTTGCACATAGGATATTGAAGTCTAGCCTCCACAAAAATCTTTCCGCGAAAAACAGGTGGCCCTACCAATAGTTCAATAAGCTCACATCTCAGTAAACTACCATATAACCAAACCCGCAAAATGATTATTCGTACACATTAACTAACTGTAATCTAAGAAATGGTTCGTAACATTTTTCATATCATTATAAACGCCCATTGAAAGAGCCGGAACAGCGAATATTTTTTCCATACATCCATGAAAGCTTTCCAACATTCGTTCACTGAAGAGTGAAGTGCATAGCGAAGTTGCCAAATTTGTATAATAGTATTTCTAAATTTTCAGTCTGGTGTGTGAACATTTTTTGTACTATTTATAGGTTAATTACCTTCAAGGAACTTCGGAATTTTTTTTTACAGTCTACTACTGTAGCTATATTGTAAGAAAATGCTGAAAATTCACCACACCGTAAGCAATTATAAGTTTTATTTCCTTCATGCGCCCAGTGTAATTGTTCAGAAGTGCTGAGGAAAATGCTTGATGTGAAGCGAAATTTACCAAACTTCTAATGGAAACGGTGCTTACCATCCCTGTGCTTGCACGACGATGAATGACACATTTTCCATACTATGTACAGGCTAAACATTTACGTTGTATTTCTATAAATTTCACCGAAAATTTATGAATAAATCATTTATGATTACTTCCAACTTTTACGAAACTCTGATAAAGTTTTGCCTTCAGACTATACCTACACCTTATGCAAATAAAGCCTGACCAAGTCTAGAAACAGTTGAGTTGAGAGATTTGGGCGGCTCTTAACAACAAGGTCTTGAGAGCCGATGATGGTGAAATGAGTTGAGAATGGAGCGGCGCCGGAATGCAAGGGCGGGGGAAACGGGAGATCCGCCTATCAGCGGCATCGTTCGGCACGATTCTCACTAGCGAAAATCCGGAGTGGCCCAGCCGGGGATTGAACCCGGTTCGCCTTGGTGGGAGGCGAACAGTCTAACCGCTCAGCCACCGCGGCCCCTCCCGTCTAGAAATATTACACCAAAGGGACAAACCACTGCGAGTTATTTGGGAGCACTAAATTTAATAATACATATCAAGATAATTATTTCTTAGTAGGCATTACCGCAACGCCTTTTCCTCCCTGTTTTTATTCATATTAACTGTAAATGAAATATTGTAATTTATAAAGAAATTAAAAGTCTAATTTAACTATACATAAAATACTTTTACGTTAACAGAATTTTAAAGCACTTGTCACACGTAACATCTTTAGGAAAAAACCGTCACACACAGGATGATTTTCCAAAGGCTTGAATCTAAAAGTGTGAAAATACTGTGACTATACAGTCATACAGTATGTGACTATACTACAGTAGAAATACTTGCGCTCACCNTAAAAGTGTGAAAATACTGTGACTATACAGTCATACAGTATGTGACTATACTACAGTAGAAATACTTGCGCTCACCTGGCGGGAAGTTTTTTGGTCTTCTCCACATCGTCGTGAGGGCCAGCAGGATGAAACAAAGGACGATGGTAATGTACATGGTGACGCAGAAATTTCTGTTGACAAGCACGGCCTACAGCTGAACTGTAAAAAAGCACACACCACTACTAATTTATCAGGTGTTCATAACACTCGTAAATTATAATGCACTCTCACTTTAAACCAAATGTCTAGGGGGAAACTAGACTGGAGTTGCTATATTTAATCTAGAAAAGTCATTCAACTAAATAATATATATATAAATCAGCTTTTTAAAACAAAGTACAGCATAAAAAGTTATGTTGGCATTAGTTCAGCTCACGTATACTGTTACTACACACACACACACACACACACACACACACATTTTCTGTAGCACTGATAGTGGATTCTGTCAATGTTGAAGTGCAACCTCCATAATGTTTGTGTGCAGCTTGGTCTGGACTTCGACAGAAGATTTAACTCATCCCGAAGGCGTTGGGATCAGGTCAGGACTTTTGGCTGACCATTCCAGTTCATCGAATCGCTCGTCCTCAAACCACTGGCATAATCCTTATGCCCCGTGGACGGTTGCATTTTCACGCTGTACATGACGAGGGGACAAATTCCAAACATCTGCAGTGTGGATGTACTGAACTGTCAGAAACTGCTTCACAGGTCTTGACATGCATTGATTGATGCAGGCACTGACACTAGTGGACCACACCACGATCCAACCTTCCCCAGATCTCACAATGGGAATATTACATTTTTTTAAATTAACGCTGGCCAGGCATTCGCCAGACTCTCGCGCGTCATCGGATCGCCACAACGCGCAGCGTGATTCGTTACTCCGAAGGTCGCTTTTCCATTGCTCTGGAGTTCTACGGCGACGAGCTTCGCATAACTGACGAAAAAAGGGCGGCACCCAATGGAGTGATCTTAGGTCTATGGTGCACATCTATGAAATTCCAGCGGAACTATCGTCCTGGCAGATGACGCAATAATTACCAGCACTTTCCGATGCCCACCGAAAGTTTCCGCCCACAGTTTGTTCCTTTGTGTAACAAAGTCTACTAACTGCCTCTAAAATGGTGCTAATTTGTACGTTGAAATAGGCCCAGCCTATTTTTCTTTACTTATTTTTATGGTTTAGGCCACACGTGTGCCTCAGTATCAATTTCTCCAGGCCATAAACTGCTGGTGAAACGCCATCACAGTCTGAAGGCTGACAAAAGCACAAGAAATGAGAGTTGAAAATGAAGTTCTAAAGAAAAAGGTTTTCTCCGTAACGTTATCTCTGTTTATAATGACCATGTTCTGAAGAAGGAATTTTGTATTACTTTATTTTGAAGTTTTCAAGTTACCCCATCCAGATATACAACTTGGAAACCCAAGACATATATAAATATCACAAACGCAATAAGAGCACGAGGACATACATAAACGCTTGAAACGTTAATTGATATCTACAAAATTTTAGAAGCCACTAGAGGAAAAAAAAAACGCAAAATTACATACTAAATAACTGTTTAAACAAAAGTTTGAGTATATTTTGCCAAAGTGATTCATTTTTGCCTGGCTATTGCTTACGCCGTAGGACATTATGTTACGGGCACAGAGTACTTAATAATACAGAGTAGAAACAGTCACTTATACCGCGAACTCCAACCGAAGTGGCACCACTGCTCAGTTAAACGCTGTAAAGTCTGTTCACGATAAAGTGAGCATTTGAAATCAACCTCAGAAAAAAGTCAGTCACTGCCCCGGCAAGCATATATTTTAACGGGCGAACTGAGTGACTTGCGCCCAGTAAAGTTGGTAATAAAGAATTGAAAATAGTTTCATATATTCGACGTGCCAGGTAACCATTTGTGATAACTTAAATTATTTCTTTGGTTTTTTTTTTTTTTTTTTTAAATTTTAATGCACCGAAGTGTAAAAATGAGCAGACTTGCCAAATATTTAATTTTGTAATAATTTCCCGGTTTCATTTGACCAACGCATACATAAAATGATGATGCCCGTGGTAATGTTAATTTTATATAGGGCGAAAGAAGACAAATGTGCATGCAAGTAGATCTTAAGCAGGACTTTCAAAAGTGATAATTTAACCTTGAACAGCCTATAACGTCGTTCGCCAATCAGCGCCGCCTGGTAACCTACTTGCCAGCCGGCAGACCAGCCAATAGGAAAATTTTCCCGGCATGCAGTAACCAATCAGACATAAGGCCCGTTTACTTGAGCCTCACGCAGCCAATCAGGGAATGGGCATAGCAGCGTAGCCAGGTTTTTTGTTTCGGAGGTGTCTAACCCGTGAGTTGTTATACAGATAATAAATACGTACAAGTATATTTAAATCAGAAAATCAGTAGATGGATTTCACTTACTTTCAGTAAAAGTTCGTATAATCCCTAATCATAGAAACTAAGAGATCAATATGGCCGTATGTAAAAAATCACTAAAGAAATAGTTTTTTATTTCGTAATAAAATAATAACATGTTTTAATGTATGCCGTGGCTTTCTTTCCTGGAGAAAAAAAAAACAGAACGGGCGATTTGATAGGTACACAGAAAGTGCTGATATATTCCTGTGACAGTTTACNCCTGGAGAAAAAAAAAACAGAACGGGCGATTTGATAGGTACACAGAAAGTGCTGATATATTCCTGTGACAGTTTACCAGGGTCTCCCGACCTTGAGAACTTCTCAGATATGGAGAGATTGGAGGGAAGACTTTATTTTGAGGAGCAAAGCCATTCTGCCTTGGAGAGGGAAGACGGTTTAACTGCAGGAAAATACAGCTTAGCTTGGCAGCCTTCCATCAGCTCTAAGAGTTTAACTCATTACTAGAGACCTGAAAAATTCGCGGATTCATTTCGGTGCAAGCTAGAATTCGAAACACGTGTGTTGATACAACTTCAACCATTGGTCCACACGGTGTTTGACACCTCCTGGAGAAGTCTGGCCCGATCGTCACCTTCTACTGTGACAGCAGACAACCAATGTGCGGTTAGTATCGACATATTTGTACATAAGGCTGGAGAGTCTAGCCTGCAGGTCATTGAACTCGCGAGTTTTTCTGGTCTCTACTCATTACAGATATTCCCGTATTGTGTGGAAATCCTATTCTCTAATTATTTGTCTTCGGGTGGAGCTCGGCCCTTATGAGCCACCCCCCTAGCTTCGCAAATTACGCTATGCCAAAATCAAAGGAATCATTACGCCTTTCCGTCTCTGTGTTTCCGGGAACCAGTACATACAAACATTATGAATAATAGTACAGACTGTTCATGGTATACTGAGCACTTTTGAAAGCCCTGCTTAAGATCTACGTGTATAAACATTGTGTATTATTCCGCCATATGTAAAACGAACATTACCATGGGCCTGATCACTTAATTTATGCGTCTGTAACGTGAAACTGCGAGNCCTGGAGAAAAAAAAAACAGAACGGGCGATTTGATAGGTACACAGAAAGTGCTGATATATTCCTGTGACAGTTTACGAGGGTCTCCCGACCTTGAGAACTTCTCAGATATGGAGAGATTGGAGGGAAGACTTTATTTTGAGGAGCAAAGCCATTCTGCCTTGGAGAGGGAAGAAAGTTTAACTGCAGGAAAATACAGCTTAGCTTGGCAGCCTTCCATCAGCTCTAAGAGTTTAACTCATTACTAGAGACCTGAAAAATTCGCGGATTCATTTCGGTACAAGCTTGAATTCGAAACACGTGTGTTGATAAAAATTCAGCCATTGGTCCACACGGTGTTTGACACCTCCTGGAGAAGGCTGGCCCGATCGTCACCTTCTACTGTGACAGCAGACAACCAATGTGCGGTTAATATCGACATATTTGTACATAAGGCTGGAGAGTCTAGCCTGCAGGTCATTGAACTCGCGAGTTTTTCTGGTCTCTACTCATTACAGATATTCCCGTATTGTGTGGAAATCCTATTCTCTAATTATTTGTCTTCGGGTGGAGCTCGGCCCTTATGAGCCACCCCCCTAGCTTCGCAAATTATGCTATGCCAAAATCAAAGGAATCATTACGCCTTCCCGTCTCTGTGTATTTATTGGGCTGCGAAGGAACGGGAACCAGTACATACAAACATTATGAATAATAGTACAGACTGTTCATGGTATACTGAGCACTTTTGAAAGCCCTGCTTAAGATCTACGTGTATAAACATTGTGTATTCTTCCGCCATATGTAAAACGAACATTACCATGGGCCTGATCACTTAATTTATGCGTCTGTAACGTGAAACTGCGAGNCTTCCGCCATATGTAAAACGAACATTACCATGGGCCTGATCACTTAATTTATGCGTCTGTAACGTGAAACTGCGAGATTATTGTTAAAGTAAATATTTCACAAATCTGCTAATTCTTACACTCATATGCACTGAAAAAAAAAAAAAAAGGAAACAAAAATATATGATTTCAGTTTTCACAAATGTTTTCCTAACCCTTTTAATTCAACGTTAAGACATGGATCTACTTTCTCTTCGTCGTCACCAAGATTACTGGGCGCATGCCACTCAGTGCGCCTGTTAAAATGGTTCTTCAGGCAAGATGGATGGTGCTGGCATGGAATGACAGAGCGTGAAGTGCTTGTAAATTATTGCAAAATGTGGCTGGCATTTGCAAGATTTTCGCTGCATTCCACCGTTTTGTGCAAATGTCAGCCATATTGTGCAGAGCGCATTCTTTGTGAGATCATTTGCTGGTTTTGAAAGAAATTCGGGAAATTTTTAGGGAAATTATGGCGATTTTGAGCGTTTTTGAGGGGGAAAAAAGAAATTCCGAAGGGAAAACGGGAAAATTGGTGGCGGAGTGTCATCCAAGATGGCCACCGTGGCACCGCAACCATCATCCAGGTGCGGGTGAACATACATTTTATAACTACTATATTTGATAGATAAAATATAAGTAAAAGTTCAATTTAACAAAAATAATATAGTTCTGTATTTGAAATGTTTTATTAAAGAAGTGCGAAGATACTGCGAATAGTCTTTAGGTAACGGGTGCCCTTATAGGATTACAATGTGAATGGGGATGCGATACATTTTACGGCAAAAACGCACGCCACAAAATTGCAATTGATATTGTTACAAGGAAATTACAAGGAACATGGTTTCTAATATAAAAAAAATTAAGCTCCTATCGCTATTAGTTGTAATAATTAACTTTTAACCCACATCCAATACAGATTACACAGGAAGTCTGCTTTCGAGATAAATTTTGCGCTGAAATGGATATTCGCACACCTACGTTTCCGTTCAGCGAGTTTTAGTTCGATGTCCACTCACAACTTTTAATAATTTCACGTGGGATAAATCTGCGCCTATCAACACAGGTCAGAGGTTATTGAATTATATCACAAGAGTCCAAAATATAACTGCCTCGCAGTAACTGTTGGAGATGCACATATAATGTTTTAGGCTATTCACGATAAGGTGAGCACTTTTGCAAGGCCTCTCATTTGGAAAAATAGTAAATAAATATATTTTATTTTAGTCTTATACGTTAACTTCTGAGTGCGGTGGAATACACACACTGTGTTTATTACTTACAGGCAATATTTATTTAAAAAAGGTGGTTAGAGGATAAAAAATAGTTGAAAGGAAAAAGCAACTAGGGCGTCAAAAGTGCTCAGTTTACCGTGAATCGCCTGCAGAAAGATGTAGCACGAGCTCCGAAATACAAGGCGGCGACTTTCCAAGAGGAACATTCGAACACGAGCAGGAAAGAATTTCAAAATGGCTGCTGCCGAACACGAATGACTGAGTATGAGTAACTGGCCCAGCCGTCGCTGTTCCTGTTTCCTTTGCTAATCTTTGTGAGCCAAATAAAACTAAAATGTTCTTAGTTAAGTAGAAATTTAAAACCCCCTCACTCTAGCTCATTGTATTTCACCCAGATATCGGAGATTTTATAACGAATTTAATACAGAACATTTTTAGTTGATGTAAAAAATTGCCAGAGCATTGGGAAACGTGATAAAATTCTTTCTGACACTATCTTGATTACTTATCGGATTTACCTGTATTGAATTAAGGAAAAAAAGAAGTAAATGTGGGTATTTTGAAAGCGTGTATTACAACCACTTACCAAGCAGGTTTTCTAGACGACTTCAGCAAAGCCATCCCCAGTATGTAGAACATACGTATAAAAAGTGGATTTATGTTTAGTACTTTACGATGGTTATTAACGGGTATTAAACTACTCTGTTTGCGACTACTTATTACCACAACGGCAGCGAAACATCGCTGCAAAGACTGAGTACAAGAAGGGGCTATGAGGGCTGTCGCCCCTCCACTTTTCAGCCAGGAGGGGCTTCGCCCCCTCGGTTGATAGACGGTGGTCGGTCACTCCTTCAGTTAAACAAATCACCTCGTTCTTTTTAGTATGCATTTTATTTGTAGGTATTTTTATAAAATAAAAATATGCATTCTGTGGATTTTGTTAACAGTTCGAGTGCTGCCGTCTGAATTTAACTGATTTGTATGGAGTTTACCGTGATATTTCGACACGGGCGAGGAAATGTTACTTCGCATGCACTCTACGTAAGGCTCTATGCAAAGTAACGTTACGTCAGAAACACTCAAAGTGTAAATTTCTGAAATGAACAGGATGGATTTGCACATTATTTTACATAAGAAAGAAGAAAAGAAGAATAGCTTCGGACACTTTCAGCTCTTCATTATATTGGCTCAGAGCCAGCCAGTAATGAAAGGTGTTTAGTGTGATGAAAGAGAGAGAGAGAGAGAGAGAGAGAGAGAGAGAAAGAGAGAGAGAGAGTGTATATATGTGGTAAGATTATAATGAGTATGAAATTCTTCCTTCTCTCCCCCCCCCTCCACGCAGGAAAGGAACAATAAGTTGGCGACTGTGCGTCACCGCATGGCATTTTGCGGGAATTGTGGTTTTTCATTAATTATTAACACCGAGTTTATTGCTTTATTTTCATCACATGAACACTTTTCAGTTTTTTTTAGTTACTCTTACTTAAAGTACCGAGAAAGCCTTTTTAATATTATAATGTTAAATGTATTGAAATAAAATAACGACGTACAAAAATACTGCACTAATGTGCACGAATATGTTTTATTTTGTGAATCAAACTATGGCAAAAGAAATACGCAAAGTAGTTTTGAATGATGTTTTTTAATAAAGTTTGTTTCTCGGAAATAATTTGTCACGTGCTAAGCGTATTAAGTCAGCAGATAATAAAAAATTTAGGTCTTAAAAGTATAAGATGCCTTTAACATAATTTTGGATCATCTGAGTGAACGGAAATTTGAAACAACTGCTTATAATATGTTTTCGCAGTGATGACTACAACCACATGGTACGGATAAAACACTAATACAGCATATGGTTTACCGAGGCTATGGACTGTATAACACTCTAGAGCACGGGACTGTGCTGCAACACGGCATCGTTATTACACAATAGGGCTAAATATGAGGTAGACCAATTTTTCGTCTTCTGCATATGCGCCCAGCATTGAATTACCCCACACCAATGCAACTGTCAAAATCACATGGTCAACCGTGATGAACGTGTTTGTTTATATCTTAATTTTGAATATATATATATACACACACACATGAATAAAATAGTTGAAGCAATTAACCTTAAAAATTGGCTTCAGGAAGTATACAAACATCTCAAACTACTTGTTTACGTAAACAGTGTTCTAACCTCAAATCCTTCTCACGTCGTTTGTGATAGTCGTACTGGCAGAAAAAAGTTCCATGTTAAGACACGGAGACGGTTGTGCGCAGCTAGCGTGATCACTGTACCACACATTCCCTCTACGAATTACACTGGCGAACACATGTCTCTGAAATACCAAAGCAGTACATGTTCAAAAGTCAAGTTGTACACAATGATCAACTACCAGTGTGTAGAATGGGCGAGACCGGTAAATTGTATTCTCTCAAGACCTTGTTATTAAGAGCCGACAAAATTTCTCACCTCGTATATCAGATCCAAACAGAATTATCAACTCCCCAGCGTCCGGAGTAACTCTATACTCGTACATACACCACAATTCTCCTGTTGCCAGTATTACCAACGTAGCGCAAGCGCATACCAACTTAAATTAGCCTTCCGCTACGAACATGTGAGATTATTAGAACCATTAATATATTAAACGCCAAATGTTACATAACTTCTTATAAATAAAATAAATATAAAACCTTGTTTATGTCACTAATTTAAACATTACAGATTTTAAATGAGATGTTTAGTTATGGTTNGTATAAAATAAATATAAAACCTTGTTTATGTCACTAATTTAAACATTACAGATTTTAAATGAGATGTTTAGTTATGGTTCTTCTTTTACTTATGCGCTGCCAACATTACAACATAGATGCCTGCCAGAGTTTACGTCAGGCAGGTATTTCATTTTTCAACGGTTGCATCCAGACAGCGCTCAGTTAAAAANGTTCTTCTTTTACTTATGCGCTGCCAACATTACAACATAGATGCCTGCCAGAGTTTACGTCAGGCAGGTATTTCATTTTTCAACGGTTGCATCCAGACAGCGCTCAGTTAAAAACCGGGACGCGGCGGTAGCAACGAAACGGAAACGGCGAACTTTTTTTTATCACCAGCAATAGAACGGTTGGCACCTTTGAACTGACCTGCAGACAGGCGATAGCAGCGCGCTGTCTCTGCACATCCGAGGTTATGGCAGACGTCACAGCAGACTTGCGTCGCGCCGGGGAGCCAAGGTCGCACTGAAGCCGCGGCTCGCGTTTACGTAGCACCACGAGGCAAGCCCCGTCCAGACGGGACGAGCTATACACGTGTCAAGGTCTGAATCGCAGCCTCCCAGGCGCCTTCATCCGGCAAAACCGGTTTGCCAGTACCTTTAGATATGGGCTGCTCACGGCAAACTGGGCACTTTTGAAAGCCCTGCTTATAGCCTATTCACGGTTACATCCAACCTTCTGAATCCCTGCTAAAGCTCTGCTTCCAGGATATTCCTCCTCATAATGCAACCAAAGCCTAACCTAGTCTAGAGAATTACACCAAAGGGACAACGCACCGCATTCGTGCGCACTCCGTGTGATAATAATTTGCACCAACACACTCATGTTATCTCTGTTTTTATCGTTTTAATTATACGTGAATCATTACATACTTTATAGGTAAAATATAAGTAAAAGTACCATTTAACAAAAACTAATTTACTTTTATGTCAGCAGAATATAAAACGCAAGNATAGGTAAAATATAAGTAAAAGTACCATTTAACAAAAACTAATTTACTTTTATGTCAGCAGAATATAAAACGCAAGCGATTCGTGAGATATTTAGGATGCAACCAAGCACGTCATACATGGGGTGATTGACCAGAGGTTTGATTCAATAATTGTGAAGAAACCGCGAATACACTATACCTAACTATTTAAATCCCACTCAAAGGCATGGAGCTACTTAAATCTGAGATTTATAATATTTTCCATGAAAATTTCAAAATCGTACATATTCAACATGCTCGACTTTAGTTCAAAGTAATTGTTTAAGCAACCAGAATATCACGAATAAAATTAATATGAATTAATTTTGTAGTTCAACCATAATATCATATGAAGTTTTACGATAAAATCCTACTAATATTATAAATGTGTGCGTGTGTGTGTGTTTGTTACCACTCAGTTCCATAACGAATAAACGGATTTTGATGAAATTTGATATGTAGATACTTTAGGTTCTGGAATAGAACATATGCTACTTTTTATTAATTTAAATACAAGACAGGAACATTTTCCCGGGCACAGTCCGTGCGCACTACTGTGATCAAGTGTTGTATTCTATAAATTTTTGAAACTGATTGGGCACAATATTTAAAATGAAAATCCGCATTATTACGGCAAAATAAAATTAACTGAATGTTATCTTTCCTTTGATTAGATAATTGTTTTTATTAGGTCTCCATTAAAATGTCATAAAACCGTAAAATATCCACAAGAAATATAAAAAAATATTGACACTTAGACACTTTTAATGGGACTTCCTAATACCATATTTTCTGTAAAATCAGTTTTTCAGCTTATATGCGCGTATTAGTAAATTCATGTTCTGAGATGAGCGTTCTTGAGGAATGGAAGAACAAGTTCTCTAGGATTGCCACAANGAGATGAGCGTTCTTGAGGAATGGCAGAACAAATTCTCTAGGATTGCCACATTTACGTTGTTCTGGCATATAGATTAAGAAAATTATTTAGGAGATGGTAAAAAAATACCGCATGACTTGTCCAAGGATTTTAGGAGAAATGTAAAATGTCATCTGCAATCCATTCAATTAGCTTTACTCATGTGTAATAATTTTTAACTGCTCTAGATATAATTTGCAAGGAATCCAGCTGTTGCAAGTGTATGCGAAAACCTTTGAATGTCACCGCATCTTGCTTCCGAACGGTCTGGCGTGACCTCGCGTGGTTTCAAATTTTTCGAGGAAGTTTTTACCACATGGATTTGAATACAACTTTCAATACATCTAGCCCGTTGCAAAGATTATTCCGAAACCTTTCGACACAGCAAAAAACGGCGTTTTCAGACCGCTGCATCTCGAAATACACTACTTGAGTATCTACGAGAATTGTATAGGCCATAGTAATTAAATTTGTTACAGAATTCTAACCAATGAAATTACAGTGCCATCCCTTGAAGTCCCTTGGGCCGTTGCTACACGCAGCACGAAGGAAAACTCGCACGCAGATTCAGTGCTGCTGTTGTTAGGCGCGACAGGTACTTGATGCGCGTGATAATTGTCGACCTTGTTGCTTTTTTGCTTCTGTGCCTCGTAGGAGGAAAAAATAGAAACATTCAAGTAGGCGATATAAACTTCACTGATATCATCAGAAAGAGAGACAGAGACAGAGAGAGATAGAGAGAGAAAGAGCGAGAGGGAGGAGGAGAAAGAGAGAGAGAGAGAGAGAGAGAGAGAGTGGCATATAGCGAAAATATTTTTGTGCCAACATCCTTTTTAAAACGCTTTAGCATTTTGGGAAAGTTTTGACGGATGTCATGTGGTCAACTGTAGCTTGTATCTTACTTAAAAAAAAAATTCTTAGCAGTAATCAATTTTAATAGATAACCTTTAAGAATCTAATATGTAGGATCAGCGCCAATAAATAATTTATTATTTCCCGAGACTATCTATTCCTGTAATAAAAGTATCAGCAGTCAAACATTAATAATCGTCGGGAATAAACAAAATTATATTTTGTGTACTAACAGAAAAAATAATAAATCTGAAGGAAAAAAACCTTGGTCTTCAAGGCTTTATTCTCTCGCTATTAGACATGGGCGTAAAAGTCAA
Source organism: Clitarchus hookeri (assembly GCA_002778355.1). Lineage (NCBI taxonomy): Eukaryota > Metazoa > Arthropoda > Insecta > Phasmatodea > Phasmatidae > Clitarchus > Clitarchus hookeri. The sequence goes on along the minus strand of NQII01001085.1, from coordinate 140,898 downwards.
GGGCATGAGGTAAAAATAAAACTCTTTTGAAGATGGACCCCACTGAAAAAGTATGCTTTTCACAACCTTGGTCCTTGTTCCGCCCATTTTAACAACTTCCCTAGAGGACCAACGACTTCGTACAATAGCAATCATGCAAACATTGGCGTCTTCCCCTCCAGCGACATGCATTTTGCACGTACAAAAACATAGTAGGCTCATCCCGAGTCCTTAGAAACAGCCGCAATTGAGGAATGGAACAATTTGCCTCAGGAAAGCTTAATGAGCTTGTCTTTGGCGTGACTCGTCGGATACAAGCGTGCTTCAGGAATCGTGGAGGTCCTACACGTTATTGAAGTTTGTCAATGCGCATCTGACGAGACAATTTCTGCTGTTGTTCAAACTGACGAGATTCCTTTGTTCGAGCTGTTTTTCAGTTTATTCCTTTTGTTTTTTTCATAGTGGGATAATCGAGTNCCAGTTTATTCCTTTTGTTTGTTTCATAGTGGGATAATCGAGTATTGTGTTTTTTTTCTTCGACTTTATGTGTTATTGGGAGTACAACAAGAAATGTTAACTACTTTTATTCAATATGACGTCCTAGATTCTGATATTTGCCAAACTTTATGTAATCATGTACATAAACTGATAATTACGTGGTGGGGTTATGTTTGTGTTCTACGTGAATTCTTAAAACAGCACACATGAGGTAAACGGGGGGTGTAAGTTATGCTCCTGGTCACACTTCGTAACCACACACTCAACTCCAACATTATTTAGGGACCTACGTAGATAATAATTTTTAAAGCCTCGAGGTCACGTTGGGAAACATGGAAGCATTGCAACGGGGGCGGTGGGAAATAGCATTAACAAGCTTCGCGCGTATTCTGGTTCCTCAGAATTTTAAACCCTGACAATTAGGGTTTTAACACAGCAACCTGTTCCGAAAAGATACAGCATTGTCGCTATAGCTTAAAACACTGTTTTATCGAAGAATACATATCTTAAGCAGGGGGCCACTAGCAGCGATTTTTGCTGACTTTGGACACTTTTCAACGACCACATTTATGTTTCAATAACAAAGATTTATGAATTGACAACAAAATACAGACTTTAATTTCTGTCCTAAAAATATGTATTGAAATATTCCATTGTTTCATAAAAATTAGAATAGACACAACTGTGTACAATGATGCCCCAATGACAACTAGGGATATCCCTTTAAGGCTGTCACTGCCACATTTGAGACTTTTTAGCATACTTTCCGAAGGAAAGAAAGGCCTATGTTATCACTTTCCTGTCTCTTAGTGTGTGTGTATATGTGCGTGCCTCTGTGCGTGTCTGTGCGTGTGTCTTCCCCTTCAATTTTTGAACGCATAAACAGAATTTCACTAAAATCGGTACACATATAGTAGTACTAAGTAAGGACACCTGCCTTTTAAAGTTTTCGACCACGCCGGGCACTTAATTTCTAAATGGCGGCCATTTTAAAATTTAGAGCGATACTAGCTGACCCGGCAAACGTTGTTTTGCTGTGTCACTGGGAGACACCTGGTGGGAATAAATTGTAACCTAGATCGATAAATGATCAATGATAATTGATCAGTTATCGACCTAGGGTAAAATTTATTAAATTACTAATATCGCTATAAAAAAATAAGGGTTTGTGGTAGAAGGGTGAACATTTAGGAGGGTATGTATTTTTTTATGCCACATCATAAAAAAATAAAAAATAAACATTTTGTTCAAACAATAAAAAAAAATTGTTTGGGGGTGGCCACCCTTATTACTTAGGGGTGTAAAACATAGATATAAATCTATTCTCAGACCTACCGAGTATACATAAAAAATTTCATAAAAATCGGTCCAGCCGTTTCGGAGGAGTTCAGTGACTAACACTGTGACGGGAGAATTTTATATATTAGATATAATATCTCGGAAAAAACTCAACCGATTTCAAATGAATTTTGTATACTGACAACGCAAGTTGTAGGCATTAAATTCAGAGGTAAATATTTCTGTTGGTTCGCCATTTTGGAAGATAGCGTCACATTAAAAAAAGTATTTTATGTTGTATATCAAAATCTACTCTACAAATTTTCTTCAAATTTGGCAAGTAAGTAATAATATGATAGGCCAAGTAAATATAAGTAAATTAACTTTATTTGGCACCTATTTTCCAAATGGCGGCTATACAAATATTTTAGGTTTTTTTTTGTATACTACCATTTGGTTAGTTTCAACCAAATTTTGTATGCTGACGGTATGTATTACGAGCATCATATAAGCTAAACAACCACTTTTGTCAACCATTTTGAAAGATAGTGCCGTATGTCGAAATAATTTTTTTACATTATATCTCGAAAACTATTGAACCAATTTTAACCAAATTTGGCACATAAGAAATACAATGATAGGCTAGGCAAATATGAGTAATTGAACTTTATTACGCACTTATATTCAAAATAGCTGCCATAACTATATCTTAGGTTTATTTGGTATAACTGCCATTCCATTTGACCAATTTCAAATAAATCTTGTATGTTGACAGTATCTATTTTACAAGCATAAAATAAGAAAAAAAAAAAATCTTTCTTAAGCCATTTTGTAAGATAACGCGCTACATAAATTAATCACGTTTTTGTGTAATTTCTCGGGAAACAATTGCCAGAGTCCTAACAAAGTTGGCAATCAAGTAGCACTGCTGCAGTATATTTGTACAAATATGATTCAAGNAGATTTATACAAATATGATTCAAGTATGTTAGATCCATTTTTTTTAAATTATGGTAATCTAGCTATTTTTAGCATAGTATGATATATCTTCGAAAACATGCAATTAATTCCAACCTAACTTTGTATGCTGGGGGTATGTATAATAAACAACAAACACGTCTACACGTAGCCTCTTTTGCCCTCCATTTTGTAAGATAGTGCCACACGAATAAATAAAGTTTTAATTTTATATCTCGGGAAACAATTTTCCGTTTCCTACCAAATATGGCAAACGGTAGGTAATGTTAACTGATGTTTTAGGTTTGTCATACGCTTATTTTCAAAATGGTGGCCATATAGCTATTTTAGTTTTGTTTGTTATACCATATAAACCATGTAATTAATTATAACGAAACTTTGTACACTGAAGAGTAAAAAAAAAACTGGTATAGGCGTGAGTATGCAAATAACAGAGGTATGGAACCAATCAGAGTAACGCGATGCGGTCGGCAGCTAGATCGGTTACTGCTGCTACAATGGCAGGTTATCAAGATTTAAGTGAGTTTGAACGTGGTGTTATAGTCGGCGCACGAGAGATGGGACATAGCATCTCCGAGGTAGCGATAACATTTGGATGTTCGCGTACGACCATTTCACGAGTGTACCGTGAATATCGGGAATCCGGTAAAACATCACATCTTCGACATCGCTGCGGCCGGAAAAAGATCGTGAAAGAACGGGACAAACGACGACTGACGAGAATCATTAAACGTGACAGAAATGCAACCCTTTCTCAAATTGGCGCAGATTGGATTTGTGGACTGACCTGCAGGATTCATGGCGTGAATTACCTCCTGCATACCTTCAGACATTAGTCGAGTAATTCATTGCCACGTTGTCTTGCGGCACTTCTGCTTGCTCGGGGGGCCCTACACGATATTAGGCAGGTGTACTAGTTTTTTTGGCTCTTTAGTGTATGATGCCTGCATAAATTACAATAATCAAATATGTGCAGAAAAATCTCTTTTTCCCACCATTTTGTAAAATAGTATCACTTGGCAAATTGAAATTACGTGATCTCCAAAAAAAAAAAACGATTTCTACCAAATTTGGCAAACAATTAGCACTATGGCAGGCCAAGTAAACTAATAAATTTTGAATGGGTCAGACACACATATTTTTAAAATGTCGGCTATATAAACATTTTAGCTACGAATTTTTTATCTACGAAACTGCAAAACAAATTTGAACTTAACTTTGTATGTTGACAGTATAAGTTGGACCCATCAAAACTGTCTATGCAATGCCTCATTTCTACGCCATTTTGTAAGATAGCCCCACATGAAAGAATAGAGTTTTTATGCCGTATCTCGGTAAACAACCAACAGATTTCTTTCAAATTTGGCGAAGAAGTTGTACTTTGGTAGGCTATATTAATTTATATGTTTTAAGTATGTAAGTCTCTTGTTTTGTGAATGGCGTATATAAAAACTTTTTTACTTAGTGTGCAATATCTATGAAACTATGTAACAGATTTAAATTTAACTTTGTATATCTTATCTATGACAATAACCAAATGTGCCAATATAAAAACTTTTTGCCCTCCATTTATGAATATCGTCACATAACCAATGGATGTTTTATGCCATATCTCGGAGACCAATCAACTGATTCTCATCAAATTTTTCACACAAGTAGCGTTATGGTAGGCAATATAAACTAACGTGTTTTAGTGGCTCAGAAACTTATTTTCAAAATGATGGCCAAGCAAATATTCCAGGTAGGTGAACCCTATCATTCAAAACATTAGAATGACTACATTCGAAGTCGATACTCCGAATTCTACCTCCGTGATGCAGTTGATTGCAAGCTAGCTTAATTTTACGAGTTTTTCTGAATTCGAATCCCAGGTAAGTCAATCGTGTATTTTAATTGTCTTTGTGCTATTTTACATGTTTCTGGTTTTATCTCTAATGCCATTGCTGTCAATGAGACATCAACGCCAACCTACCTTTTTAGCTTTCAAGAACTTTACTAAAATTAATTTGCACCCATGTAGAGGAAAGTAGGCTCCTGAGTTATCAGTAACTTCTTGTCATGCTATGTGTTTCGGCGCCGTAAATTTCACGAATNGCGCCGGAAATTTCACGAATGTCGCGATTGCTGTATATTAAATAGGCAATTCAGATTTATGGCAAAAGTATATTCTGTTTTACTTTGTGACCAAATACAACTTACAGCCTTTCAGGTTCCCCACTGTCTTCTATTACGATGGCATGGCCTAGGGCAGACACACTGAAAACAACGCGACGCAGAAACTACTAAATATGATCGTCTGTAATTCAAACAGCCAGTGGTAAGAGATGGACTATGATGCCAAGTCAGGTGGGTTACTTTTCGTTTATCTTTGCAAAAATTACAACGACTGAAAGATGATAAAATGTAGGTATCGCTGATAAGACGAGATAAATTTTATGAGTCTGATTTTCAGCTTCTGATAAAATAACGCAAGTTTGGCACGAGTGTGTGAGTACAACTATTGAAGAAATATCTAATGGTTAGTAGCGGCCGCGGTGACTGAGTGGTTAGCCTGCTCGCCTCCCACCAAGGTGAACCTGGTGTAGTTGGAAGATATTCCAGAACATCAGATGGTGGCAAAGAAGAGGATGTACGATTTTTTTATGCCAGTTGAAGGAAGAATATAGTTCAAAAGAATTTCCAGANAAAAAAAAAAAAAAAAAAAAAAACAATTTGTATGTTAAGTGTTCAATAACAGCATGAAATGTAACTCTATTTGAAATTATTATAAATAAAATCATTGTGACTATTTTCATCAGTATTCTTTTTTTTATTGTCGACAGCAAAATTGGCAGTTTTGGAACATATGTTTTGGAGTCATTTGTGAGACTTTGTTCTGCAAGACTCTGTTCTCAAATTTATGAAGCAAACATTACATGGATCTTGCAGCTAATGGGAATTTTATACAAGTGTCCAATATCTATTATGTTACAGAAAAAAAAAAACTAGTATGCTTTGGTAATATTTAAAATTAAGTGCATAAATTTATTTTATTAATTACATGTATAATAATATTTCTTGTGTTAAATGGACAACTTACCTGGTAGTGCTGTGTTAACATTGGTTATGGCATGATAACGTTACAATGCAGTGTTTGAATTCACATTTTACGTATTTCGAAATATACTCATTAGACATACAGTATGTTATAAACAGGCCAGTCATTAATATCAATTTAAATTTAAAAAATTCCGGATTCTATAGTGTGTGTCTCACCAGCATGTGATACCTGGGATGAGTTGTCATGCCTGGAATCACCACAGCAAGAAATACATTTTTAAGTATTGTTGAACAAACCCATGTTTTAAAACCACTTACTCTTATACTCTGCATGTCTATTATACAAACACACGTCGTAGCAAAATAATAAACATTTTTAAAAAAGCTGAACAAATATGGCAAAACTTAACCTAGGGAAAATTAACTGTGAATTTCATTATATATACTGCCAAAGAAAATATGTAAACATATTTGTAACGCGCTACCGGCATTACGCCAAACAATTATTTGACGTGTTCTGCAGATTAAAAGATAATCACAACAAGAACATACTAGAAAATGTACAACATTGCAAATATACCTAGATTATAATTAAACTGCTACTTATTACTAGAAATACCACAGTATTAATGAGCCAATACTAAATCTAAGTGATTATGTTCTGAAATACAGTAAGCTACAATTTTTTCCCTTAGATCTTGTTTAATTAATTTACAACATTCATTGCCAGCCTTGATTAACGGTGTTATACTGCCAAACAACTTCGCAATATTGACTGTTAAGATAATCGCATAATATATTCCGTGTTGTAATGGCAGCTCTAGCCGAGTTGTTGGCACCAGTACTTCCCAGATCTTGGAGAAGAGGCGTCGTTTCAATACGTCGGCGCCATCCCCCAGGTATGGTTGCACCATTTACCTCACTGCCAACGTACGTTGCTGGGCAGTACAGACGTCTGTTTGTCGGACTACTTTCCATAACAAAATAGTGGAGGCAAATTGCTGCCTTGACATAATTCTCCACTATGAATGGTTCTGCATGCAACCGAGATCGTAATGCAAGTCACATTGTTGTCAAAATCCCAACGGCATTTTCAATCAGACGTCTAGCTCTGGAAAGTCTGTAATTGAAAATTATCTTGCTGTGAGATAAGTTGTGCCCAGCGTAAGGCCTCATAAAATGCAGTGACAAAGGAAATGCTTGGTCAGCGACACACCAAAATGGCATTTCCACGTTTGTATCGTGCAGTGGCCCGTTTGGAGGCAGGTTGAGATCTACGTTGGTAAGTGCAGTCCCAAAGCTGGACTCCGGAAAAAACGCTAGAATCATTGCGAGCCCTTGCAATAACAACAAATTTACAATTGCTGGAGACCAAAACACAGCAAAATTATAACTAATGCTTATAATTGAAAATTATTTTTCGTTAGGTGTCACTGTTAAAAAAAATGCACACACAATGTAAAACAAACAGTTACTGTAACCACAAAGGCATGCTTACAACAAAAAATTCGTGATAATCACTCTGGCAATAATGATTATGACGACATGGAATGAAATGGAAACTTTTTGAAGATGCATATTTGTACACTACTTACATATAACTTACCATATGCTCCAATGCCCACCCAGGTAAATTTGTACCTGGCATCGCACATTACCATCAGCACAGTACTGTTCCTGCTCTTATAGTTAAAATATTCACTCACACTGTTTTTTGGGGCTTGAATGCCAATGCGCTTTACATCAACAGCACCAAAGCAGTTCGGAAAATTCCAGAAGCTCCAGAACTCGCCAACGATTTTCTTCCATTCTTTTCTGTGCTGTTGCACTTTTCAATGGTTTCGACACGGTATAGGAAACCAAAGATCACTACTGTAACCTACTGACGTAGTTTGTACACATTAATTTAGGTGGTTTAAACGATTTGGCGTAAAACTTATATTTACAACCGCAAATATGTATTATGTTTTCAAACACAAATGAAAACACACCACTGATTACAGTTTCATACACACATTTGTGTCCAATCTACGGGTTTACAGGTGTTGTAATTTTTTTAATTTTTAAGCATTTTAATGGGATTTAAACTGACCTTTTCTAAGTGCGAGATTTGTATTTAAACTGTCTGGATTGCCAGTTTGCTTCGTAGATAAGTCTTGTTTTTATTACTAAACGCAAAATAAATAACTTGAGATCGCGACAGTCTTTAAGGAACCAGTTGACAAAGCTGCGGTTTGTGACTTGCAACAAACGTTCTTCTAGTTTTTGGGAAAGGCCTTTTTCGTGGCAAATATGGGCGTAGAAAAGTGCAGACTCTCCAAGAATAAAATGTATCACTCGCCACAAGATATCCTAGGCTGGAGTCCAAACACATTCATTGGCTTTTTTACTGTAATTTTTCGGGAACATTAATGCTCTTTAGTTTATTACAGAGTAACGGTTTTCGTCAATGAATTATTCTTTACATTTTNATTTTTCGGGAACATTAATGCTCTTTAGTTTATTACAGAGTAACGGTTTTCGTCAATGAATTATTCTTTACATTTTCCACATTGAAACCTTTTCAAGCATTGTTATGCCATATTACCTGAAAAACAATACGTTGAGTTTTCTTCCAACGAAGTAGTAATGTTCGTAGAGGTAATGCTTGTAGACGAGTCTTTGCTGACGCTTGAAAAAAAAAAATGAGTGTTCACTTCTTCTAAAGGTGTGTTGTCGTTCATGTCAGAAAAAAAACGTGCTAATATCTTCCAAAGAACTTGTATTTGCATTTCTTTCTTACGAAATATTTTCAGGCACATCAGCGTGCATCAGTGAATTTTTATCCACATCAGGTTCGCAGTTAGCAGTTTGTGGTTGTGACGTTATATGCTGCAAATTTCGGCGGAATTCTTGAGCAGAAGGATTCCTGTTGTAACCAGATCTCATCCGAATCACTGAAAACAAGTTTTCCAGTGGATCTTGCTCAAGTCTTGATGTCAGTAGATAATTAACTGCCGAGAATAAAGAAATGTCAGTGGTAATTTCGTTTGGCCTAGTATTCTCCTTTTAAAAATCCAGCTTCGAGCTGCGAATAAATTTTCTTCAACATTGACGTTTTTGGCACTCAAGGGTCTTGCTATATGGGTTTTTTTTTATCATTTTCTGTCACACTATTTACGTTATCAAACAAATCGTTGACTTTAAGAACAAATTCGGTGGTAGACCGTTTTATAACATACTTTTCATTTTCTGCTTGAAAAGCTGTCAAGAGGTGCGCATACACTGAACGACCGAACACCTGAGTAGCTAACTTGACGCTCGTTTTGTCAAAAGGCCCAGGATGAATATTCTTGTCACTGATCTTCGGGAAAACTCTTGCAATTCCAGAAGAAGAGTCAGTAATAAAAAGGTCTTCAATCTGTTCCCCCGAAATGGTTTCATCTTCTACGATAAAATCATTGCGTTATAAATTATTTCTTACACCTTTAATCAAACGAGGCACATAAAAAAACCCACAAATCTTTGAATTATTGTGCATATAGTTATTCTAGTTATACCCAACATCTCTAAAACTTTTTGATTTATAGACTCTGTTCACAGATAACTACTCTGGTATTTAACTCGATTTGAAACAGCGTGGAAACGACCAAGAAGCTAGTCATACTTCACACCCCGAGGACAACAAATAAGCAACGGGTATTTTCGACGAGTATGTTAGGCCTCTTACTAAAAAAAAATTGTTTTTGAGTCGCCATTTCCTCGCTTTGTCCTAAACAGCCAAGATCCTGCATCCCCTCCTGCATATCGTTTTTCATGTCGTAAGAAAGTACTCCTTTATTAACATTTCATCGAATATAAGAACACAGTTTTTTTTTCGTGGTTGTTCATTGTTTAGACTTTGCACCGAAGATTGGATTTTAATTCTTCTGGTATTCCTGACTGCACGTTTACAACACCAAACCATTTCCTTACAGTTCTTTCGTTCGGCAGCCTAAAACCTTCTTTAAGCCGTGACTGATACAATGAAGGCGACTTACAGTACAGATTAATGGCAAAGACTCTTTCATCCTGCTCCCAAGTTTGTTTCGTTCTGTGGTTTATCTGCATCTTTAGGAGTGTAAAGACAATTTTTTTCAAGATAATCACGCATCTGTAGCAGTATAGATCAGCCGGATCGAGTTTAGTGTTAATTTTATTTCGTCTACAAGCACATTTACTATGTGTTCGTTTCCACACTCTAAACTTGAATCAGTGAGAATTGAGCCAAATCAGTGAAAGCAGTGAAACTTGAGCAACTGATAATCAGTGCCACATAAATCATTAATATAGTGGTTGAATTTTACTGATTTTGTTTATTTTCACTGACTGTTAAGAATTTCATTGCTATTAGTCACTTGTTCCCAGTTAATTTACCTGATTCACCAGTCGGCAGTAGCTTATCAACTGACTTTCAGTGAATGTTATTCCACTGATTGATATAATTGATTCTATGCTTATGAGTGGGCCTAGGGCGTACTTGATGCGTGCGCGCTATGCGATTCTATGCTAGTATGCGTGACCAGGCTTCGCTCCGTGTCGCGCAGGTGGAATGACAGAGCATGAGACTCGTCCCCGCCAGGATGCCAGGGGAAAGGATACCAGAAGGAATATAAGAAAATCAAGGTGGAATAACCGAGCATGAATGCAAGATATTGAAGAGGGGACATTCAGTAGGGAGGAATGAGAGAGCGTGAGAAAATAAAGGAGTTCTGGATGACTCTGAGAGAACCCCACACTCGGAATGCAAGAGCATGAAGTGGGGACATCCAATATGGTCGCCATTGGCCAGGAATGACAGAGCGGGAGGGGAAATCCAACATGGCCAACGTTGACAATGAATGTCAGAGCAGGAGATTGCAGCGTGACGTCATCCAAGATGGCCGCTGGCTTGTCCCCCTGTTCCTGCCAGGACGACAGGTTCACTAGAATCGCTATTTTCTAACTACTATAACAAGAACTAAACATCAATAAATTGCTAATTATGTTTTGTGATTAATCTGTCAGTGGTGTACTTTGTGAAGGAAGGTCACCCACAGCTCGTCTGCAACCGCCTCTGTCCCCGAACATCAGCGAGAATTTCCGCGTTATGGCCGTAACAAAAAAAATCGTGAGCTTATCTAGCCCTAGAGATTATCTCGTCAGTAGTGTTTCATTCTTAATTTCTCTTCCTTTTCGTTCACCGCGATCTGGATACTTCATGGTGGGTAAAAAAATTCGTTATTTCCTGTTTGGAAATTGCCATAGAATCCGAGAACATCCAATGAGTCTTAATTTCGATGCGGGTTGCGCTTATTACTTATATTGTGCAACGTGATACCACTACAGTCAGCCGAAGCGAGCACTTAACTGCCGACTGCTGGCCTTCGGGTATGAAAATGTATGATGGAAGCCTGTTTACCGGGTTCGAACTGTATTTACACCTATGCTAGACCTGCGGCCAGCAGTTGAAATTGAGAATTTATTCCCACTACCAATTTCAACTAATGAAAATTATTTTTAGTGAGCGGTGGGGACTTTAGTCGCTTAGCGCACCAAGAGGATACATAGTAAAATAGTTCATTTCACATTTTTATTACGGATTATCTCTCATTTCTAAACACCGGTGGTCCGTTCTTGAGCGTTAGCCAGCGAATAAAAATATTTTGCGGAAACTGTTTACATTTCTGACTAACCCCAATTTCACTTCTTTCAGACAGTGAGAACTTAAACCATGTTTCCAGTTAAGACTATAATTTCCACATATATTTGATTTTGATTTTACTGCTCTCAAATATTAAAAGCTGCAACTACATGCTTTAAGAGGCCTTGAAATCTTGACCAGTAGCAAAGAATGTAGGAGTCAGCAAATCAAAACATGTCACGTGGGACAAAACCTCGAATATCATGATGGGGCAAAACTTCGTACTGCGCATCGCGTGGAGAGTGGTACGCAGAAGCTCATGATAAAATTGGATAATGTTTAGGTGCTTTGTAGACTGGCGCCATGCGATTTTTATGTGATTATTGTTACAATCTTCGTCGATCACAATGCAATCATTTTTATTTTCGAACATTGCGAAGCCATTGTTTAATTTCTCAATTTTCCATTATGTGCACACTTTTGGCCCACCGCAAACACACTCAAATCCCACCCCACCACTTGGGTCAAAATTGCGAAAATTAAATTTCTTTTGCAATTACTAAACGCGAATTGCGGAGTTTTTGCAGGGTGGGTTTAGAATATCAAATTTACAGCATATGCGAGTCTCAAATTTCTCTAGCATTACCGTATAGATGACTGTTTTATATGAAACTAAACAAATGTTAACTTGCGCGATCCGGCCCCGCTCTACAGCACATTTTTCTTAAACACTTCGAGGATGGAAGAGATTTACGAGCATCTAAGACAAGCTACAAGTGAGNACTCTACAGCACATTTTTCTTAAACACTTCGAGGATGGAAGAGATTTACGAGCATCTAAGACAAGCTACAAGTGAGTCGCCTTATCTATCGCTACGCGAACACTAGTTCTGTTGGTCTCTGCGGTACCAATAACATCGTGCTACTTGTCCACAGTATACGAGACACTCTTACTACGACGTTCGTTATTGGTTGGCTGTCATCCAAACGCCGAGTGATCGTGTCCCAGTCAAGTAATGTTACCTTCGTACGTAACATTACTTACAAATCCTTCGTGGTCATTTTCGTTATTTACCCCTTGAATGCTGCTGACGTAATATAATGCTACAGTGAACGTCATGAAAACTGCTGGTGAAGCAGTATTACNTTTACCCCTTGAATGCTGCTGACGTAATATAATGCTACAGTGAACGTCATGAAAACTGCTGGTGAAGCAGTATTACATCGCCAGTGTCTTCGAAGAGTGCGGACATCATACAATTCCAGCAAACTCTATACAACACTTGCATTCAATTAACGCCATATGCCATCAGTAGCACTCAGAGTGGCAAATGAGTAATTTTCAAACAATGTAAACTACAAATTTCAATTCGTGGCACTGTTATTTTAGTAGCCTGCAGAAATTTTGTTCATGAAACTCAGCCTTAACAGTTCCAAAATCAAATTTTACCATGAATCGTTATGTTATGTACTACACCTGTTATAAAACAGGCGTTACACCTGTTATAAAACATTCATTTATAAAATGTTGTAAATTATTTACAATAAAACATATCTAGACATAAAATTTTTATTATTTTACTACACGAAAATTCTAAGTTTCGCTGTGATAGCTTAATGCTATGAACGATAAAGGCTGTTTTTAAACTTTAACTAAGTGAATCATGTTCCAGTCAGATACGGAATTTTTGAGAAGAATTTATATGTATACTTTTATTACTTGGTCGAGTTATCTCCGAAGGTAAAACGAAAAAAAATTGAGTTTTTTTTATCGTATTACTTTACTGAATGCACGGATAACTTAATCAGGCAGGTCAAAAATATTTTTTCTCCCTTTTTGTGTATTTGTTTGGGCTGTTCATTCCTATTCGCAAAGTAAATTTATTCACAAGTCTTCGTGTTCCTCTTTTATACTGAAGCTGATGGTCATTTCGACTCAGAAGTGGAGGTGGGAGAAACCGTCTGCATGCTTCTCCGAAGCCACGCAGGAGGGGAGAGAAGAATAAGCATCTCAAGGAGAGCCGGTTTAGAGAAAAAAGAACGGGCTCGGGGTTTTTTTTGGCACGTGGCTAGAACTTTGCATCCTTGTAGGAGGGGGAACTGGCTGTGCACTCCCACTTTCCTTCTCGTGAGCGCCGCGAACGTCCATTGCGAAACAGGCCACGCCCGATACGAATATAACACCGATGCAAGGATAACCTGCTGCGAAATATCAAAGTGCAACATCCGCAGTGAACTAGTCGTTCCATGTAAACATTGGCTATCTTGTTTTTGAGTAGGCCATCTTGTTTGAAGAATGTTTCAGTTCATGCTCTATCATTCCATTCCAACACCAACCACCTTGTTCTAGTTCGTCGCCCTCTCATGCGACTTCATGCTGTCACTCCACCTTGTTACAAGCATATTCTACGACCTATGCCTATGCTAATCGCACCCATGCTAATTATGTCAAGTACAGCATGTCTAAATCCGACTTCCACAAACTTATAAGGATAGTTAACCATACTCTCCGAACTGTTTAATAAGATATAACCACCAAATTCATATCACAGGCACCGCTCTCGTCATCGATCAGTGTGGCAGGGTTAATTATGCCATAAGCATGTAAGCCATATGACATGTAAAATTCTAAACGCCAAAGGCTCAAAATGCATAAAATATAGATTAAAATACTCATACAAATATATTAAATTGCTCCTTCAAAGTATTGCGTAACTCAAAGTACAATAAATATTTAACTGGCAAACAAGCCAAGTAGTGTAAAACGTTTAAAAAATATCAAAAAATTACCTCTGTCGACTATAAATACTTGGAGAGATGACGTCGCTAAATTCTTTCCTCAATTGATTCAAACGCACACGAAATCCATTGGCAGAACTAGTGCCATCCAACAAAGGAGAAAACACCTCCGGAACTTCGTCGACCTGCAATCCCACCCTGATGTTCGGAGCGATACCAAATTNCATACAAATATATTAAATTGCTCTTTCAAAGTATTGCGTAACTCAAAGTACAATAAATATTTAACTGGCAAACAAGCCAAGTAGTGTAAAACGTTTCAAAAATATCAAAAAATTACCTCTGTCGACTATAAATACTTGGAGAGATGACGTCGCTAAATTCTTTCCTCAATTGATTCAAACGCACACGAAATCCATTGGCAGAACTAGTGCCACNACTTGGAGAGATGACGTCGCTAAATTCTTTCCTCAATTGATTCAAACGCACACGAAATCCATTGGCAGAACTAGTGCCATCCAACAAAGGAGAAAACACCTCCGGAACTTCGTCGACCTGCAATCCCACCCTGATGTTCGGAGCGATACCAAATTACAAATAGAACTCGTCGAGGTTAACTGACGCCACAGTCTTACCTAAAAATTCTAGGCCTAAAATCATGTCGTGTGACAGATGAGAAAAACCCAAAACGGGGACTTCCAAGAAAACCTACCGATCCTAATGTGTAGTTTCACCACTGCGTTACGCTTAACTATGTCGCCGTTAGAGATACACAAACGTTTCTCTGAAATACAACTGACACGCCCCTTGGAAATGATCTCGGAGTCCGGCAGTTGATTTAAAAAGGAATCCCTCATAACACAATGGGTAGCTTCAGTGTCAACCAAGGCGGAAAATGCTCCCCACAAGTGATCAACACTGCACACTTCCTGACAGCACGCGGGACTTTATTTTTGACGCGACTGGAAGGCCCACGCCCCTTTCCAGTCACATTTCGTCTCTAACATTGAACGCCTGCTGAACTGACAGTTTCTGGCTGCACGACCTAGAGCAGCGCAATTGCTGCAACACACCGGAGAACGGCGTTGCTCGACGGCCGGTATATTGCAAAGGCGCCCGGCGGCGCTAATTCGCAGTTACGGTCGGCTCGCACGGGAGGGAGAAGCAAACACGATATTCACTGGAAGCCACATGGCGACCTTGAACCTCGGCTGCTAGCTGGCGCAGCTCGCGATAATTACGTGGCGTGGAAACGAGCGTGCATTGCGCACTTACATGGAGGTGCCGAATCGTCAACGATGACACAGACTCATTCTGTTTCACTCATTTGCAGACACAAGGCATCGTGATATGCACAAAGAGAATCTACAAACTCACACGTTCGCTCACCCGGCCCTTTAAATCTAAAAAAAATTCACGTGAAAGCCTGGGGGAACAGCCCGAATCACCCGGCGTTTAAAACCCAAAAAAGGTACCACCTTCTAAGGACATAATCTCCTTACGGATTAACTGCAATACAAATCCTTCACACATGATGGCAATGTCTTTTTACAAACTGTCCTCTGAACTCAAATACAAACTGACTTATTTATTTACGGCAGTAAAAAATTGCAAAATGTGGACAGGTTCTAAGGAAGTCAGTGGAGAAATACGTTGTAGGGAAAGCATCCATAACTTGTCAATTTGAGGGGGTCCATTGATGACTCTCACCGGGTTCGCTCGCTCGGAGGGCGGCGCCCGCCATCAGACCCTGATCACGCCAACAGCCCACGGCCGCTCACCGCAGCTCCGCCACCGTCAAGGCCTCATCCACTCCATAATCGAGGCCACACAGAAAATTTATCATCTCGTCTATCTTCAGAGTGTAGATGAATCCCCCCTCGGCAATTCCATTTAACAGAAACAAAATACAGATATGAGAGAAAACGTGGCAGAGCAAGTGCAGAATTACTTGCACCGTAGCACAAATAATATAAAGACGGTGTCACTTCCAAGCTCTGTAATTTCAGAATATTTTACAAGTTAGCAGCAGTACAGGATTGAACATTTGCATTGACCATTTACGAAAAATATTACATGTGAAATTCTAAACGCCAAAGGCTCACAATGCAAAAAATATACATTAAAATTACAACACAAATATATTAAATTGCTCTTTCAAAGTATTGCGTAGCTCAAACTGGCAAACAATATAAAAAAATTAACTCNTACATGTGAAATTCTAAACGCCAAAGGCTCACAATGCAAAAAATATACATTACAATTACAACACAAATATATTAAATAGCTCTTTCAAAGTATTGCGTAGCTCAAACTGGCAAACAATATAAAAAAATTAACTTCTTCGATTAGAAATACTTCAAACACTCATACAAAAATATTCAATTCATGTGCAATTGCTTATTAAAAAATATTACGTTATTCCAAAATATACAATAAATATTTGATTGAAAAAAACGAGGAGAGTAATATTAAAACTTTTCGAAAATACAAATAGTTACTTTGATGACTAGATCAATTCAAGGTATTTAGTGGAGCAATTTGATTAAAGGAGGGCAGCCCTTCATGCCCAGTAAAGCCTTTACGGGAAAATACAAGTTCGTCATAATTCTCGTGAGCTACGTCAACTAGCTGTTAAAGTTCATGGTCGTTTGGTCGCCTCTAGTTAATAGCGTGCGTGTTTCCCTCCTGCTGTGCAAGCATGTCGCGGCAATAACTCCGCGTCGCATGGACAACTTTCCGCTGTACATAATGCCACGCAGCGCGGCGTTGTGGTACGATGCAGTAGTTGTGCTGTCCAGGGACACGCCACTGGGGAATGCAAGCAGGATAGGAGTACTGTGTCAGAACGGAAATGTTTCCGATGCGGCGAGATTGGGTACTTGCGTAGGACTTGCCCGATGGCGGGAGACGGGGTTTGACTGGAACTAGGCGTGGGGCTTCCAGTTGGGCGAAGATTCAATCACCTCGCACGGTTAGAAAGTGTACTGTGTTAATATCTTGTGGCGAGAACAACCTCCCGGCTTTGGTTGACACAGGGGCCACTCATTGTCTCATGAGCATTCATTTCTTGAAAAGGCTTTTTTTAAATTGAAGATTGAGTCTAAAAGACGTGCCAAGTACGTGGACGAGAAGCGTTTGTGCGTGGCGAATGGCGACGTTATAAAGAGCAATTGAGTCGCGCCCTTGCACTATAAGGTTTGCAGATTTTCCTGGACCTTTCCCTTTTGGGTATTTGCAGGTCTCAAGCATGACGTCATTTTATGTCTCAAGTTTTTAGGGAAAAACTAGGGCGTCGGTCAATCTTGACGAATATTACTTATCTTTTGGTTTTGCCCCGAACATCAGGATTGCCCTCCAGGTAGACGCCTTCCCGGAAATATTTTTATCTTTTTATGACGGCAAGAGTCATTCATTTGAAAATTTCCAGAGTCAGTTAGATCAGTTGAGGATGGAGTTTAGTGACGTCATCAGTCCGAAAATAGGGAAGTGTGATGTACTTCCGTACAAGTTTTCCCTTACGGACAACATTCCGCTACGCGATTGACATTTTAAATGCCTACCCCCTAAGCTGCAGGCGTTTAGGGAAATTATTGATAAGTTGTTGGAATCCGGTGTTATTGTCCCGTCGACGTCAGATTATTGTTCACCTGGTTTTCTGGCGCGCAAGAGGGATAGCGACAAGTATCGATTGGTTGTCAATCACTCGCTGGTGAATAAGAAAATTCATAAAGATCCCTTTCCTTTGCCATCTATTGACTGTGCTCTTAAGCACCTGGGTAAAGCCCACGCATTTTCTGTTCTAGATTTGAACAACAGTTTTCACCAGTGTTTGCTAGGCTGCTCTTACAGGAAATATACAGCCTTTATTACGCTGTGGACCCAATTTGAGTTTACACGTTTTCTAATGGGCTCGAATTTTGGTAGTCAAGCATTGTCTTGGGTATTAGATTTCATGTTGTGCATGTCGCAACTCGCATGCAGCAAGTACGCCCTAAGCCCACCTATAAGCATAGTTGGCCGTAATATATGAAACATTTAAGATACTGCTACCAAATTCGTAACATAGGCATCACCATCGACAACGAAAATGACTGCAGGGTCAAGTATGTTCTAAGCCTACTTATAAGCATAGTTGGTTGTAATTTCCGAACCGTTCAAGATACAACCACCAAAGGCATAACATAGGCAAAAACCCCAAAAACGAAAATGACAGCAAGGTCAAGTATGGCTTATGCCCACTTATGAGCATACTTGACTGAAATTTCCTATCCTTTTAAGATATAGTCACCAAATTCATAACAAAGGTATCACCCATGACAACGAAAATGACCACAAGGTAGAGTTTTCCCTAAGCTCACTTATAAGCATAGTTGGCTCTAATTTCTGAGTCATTTAATATACAGGTACTAAATACAAAACATTGGTATCATCACCGACAACGAAAAGAGCCGCAGGGTCAAATATGTCCTAAGAGAATGTATAGGCATAGTTGACTGTAATTTCCGAACCAATTAAGATACAACCACCAAATTCATAACATAGGCATAATCCCCGACAACGAAAAATTTCACAAGGGTCAAGTATGCTCTAAGCACACTTATAAAAATACCATATGGAGCCACAGTCCATAAAAGTGATATCAGTGTTGCTATCATGCCAAGAAGTTTAGTAAAGGCTTGAATGCATGCCGACATGACAAAGAACGAATGATCACAAAGGCCAACCGCAAAAATGATTACAATGCGTCAAGTGCGATAAACATTCCGCGACTTCTAAAGACTGTGTTGCTTTGCTTGCCACAAAACAACATACATTTTAAACCATTAGTCGTGCAAGAGAGACGTCACTGCTATGAGATGGTGCAAACAGATAAAAAAAGGTATAAAAGTAAATAATTATAAGCATTTGACAACCCGTGTATATTGCACAAGCATCGATCGCTGAACATCACGTTAGTAGAAAAAAAAATTATTTTGCGAAGCCGAGAAGCACAGGTGCGATAAGGTCAACAATGCTACACACTCTTTCAAACAGATATAAAAACAAAATGTAAAGGAAAAATAGTTATAAGCACTTACCAACCAGCACAATTACATATTACATAAGCGTCGGGTGCTGTACGCTGTATGTTAAACGATGCTATACAATACAAGACTGTCTCGGTCAGTACAACAGAATAGAAAACGNGGGTGCTGTACGCTGTATGTTAAACGATGCTATACAATACAAGACTGTCTCGGTCAGTACAACAGAATAGAAAACGACTTCCATACGAACCGACTGAAACGAAACCATCGCATTCAGAATACAACTATCACTCACAACACTAGCAGCGGAACACATCCGACCTGGGACTTCGCACGATCAACTAACATCGTGAGAATCTGTAGGGCAGCCAAAGCGGACGACCGGCAGCGTGGACACCGTGCAGGTTTTGACAAGTCTAATAGTTGGCACAGAACACCAGCAGAGAGAGAGAGAGAGAGAGAGAGAGAGAGAGATGCGTCAGGTTCCAGGGTGGCAGACCAGCAGAGTTCCACATGCACTTCTATTTACGAGAGTAATTCAGTTATACAGTACAAGGTAATAATTTATCCCGTTTTAAATAATATACATACATATACTTATCCGAATACATACCATTAACAGTACCAGAACTGTAAGCACATACGTAACAACACACACATTAAAACCATTAGTCGCGCAAGAGAGACGACACTGCAATGCACCGAGTCAAACATATTTAGGAAAAAAATTATAAAACCAAAATAGTTATACACATTTTCCAACAAATGCATATTGCGTGAGCATCGAGCGCTGTGCGTTATGTTAGGCGAAAAAAATTCCATTGTGAAGTGCGGGAACGACAAGGGCAACACTGATACACTGATGCAAACTGATATAAAAATAAAATGTAAAGGAAAATAGTTATAAGCACTTACCAACCACCACAATCACATATTACACATGCATGTCTCTTTATGAGATGAATTCAGTTGTACAGTACAAGGTAACAATTTATCTCGTTTGAATACATCAAGCTGTAAATATTAGCAAGTCTCTTTAAAATATCACTTCGAATAAACCGGTGTTGGTAGAGGATATCGTTTCTGCCCACCCTACTCACTTTTAGGTCTATAAAAAAAAGCAGTTCGTACCACCACACATCTCTTATAACTTCTTTCTTTCGTCTGTAGGACATTGTGAAAATGATGGGATGCTGTTCTAGTGGTCAGAAAATTGTGTCGTCTATTGTGGCATATGGAATTATTAAATCACTTGCAGCACTCGACAAAGATATTGAGCTTGCATACATGCCTGAAGAATTCCTTCTGGCATATGCACGCAACGAAATAACATTGGTCTACAAACACCTACCTGCCTATCTCCAACAGGACGAAGAGATTCTTGACTGTTCTCCCATGCCTAGAATATTTTCAAAGTAGTGCTACCGTTACAGACACACCACATCCCAGGAGCTGGTGTTAGACACATAGGGAGCGAGCAGCAGCAGCAAAAGAAGAACAAAGCACCTCCAACACTGAAAGATTAACGATTGTAAAGAAGTTGAGAGGCCGAATTGTCAACTTCACGGGCTAGAGAGCGATCGACCTGATAAGGTAACATATTTCAGTCCAGCAACCATGCTGACGTCTGCACCACACAGCCAGCAGCCATCTACTGAGGCAACCCGAGACGGGCAATACAAACTAGTATGCATTGTGCCTAGTATACAAGCGCGCAGCATGTAAATACGGATGTCATTTCGTATCGTCCGGTACGATTCCCGCATGCGAAAATCCGGGAGTGACCCTGCCGGAGATTGAACCCGGTTCGACTTGGTGCGATGCGAGCTGTATAATCGCTCAGCAACTGTGGTCCCTTGATTTTTTGAAAAAGGTGAGAAAGAAGGTTATAGATCTCGACAAGAAGCTCATGCGATGTCACCTCAGCGACCTAGTGATTAAGCTACGACTTAGCCAGAGATAAGCATCATGCCTTGAAGCATTTCCGTCATTATATTTGTTNTGATTAAGCTACGACTTAGCCAGAGATAAGCATCATGCCTTGAAGCATTTCCGTCATTATATTTGTTTCTGAAGTTGCAGGGGAGCGGAGAAACCCCTGCGCATCGGCGAAGCTATTCAAGTCTAGAATTGTGCATTTTACTCAACTATGCCCAGAACAGAATGCAAATTGCAGTTTACAGCAGAGTTTGTGAGTGGAATGGCAAATCAAGAGAATTATACAAGTGACAAGAAGTGCCAAATGCCCAATTGCTGGGTGTGCATGTGTGTGTAAGCAAGTGTGATGTTTTCGAAATACTGATACTCCCAGGAAAACAGTAAAAAAATTCTATCAATCGACAATAAATTTTATATAATAAGGAATTAAAAGAAGTAATAATAATTTTTATAAGAAAATAATTTATAATAGCAGATATTTTACTGTTTGTTGGCGCTAACTAAGCAAAGATTTTAAGTGTCCTTAACAGTTCGACATAGTAAGCGACAATTTTTTTTTATTGTGCCAGTTATAACTCCATCTAGATGCTGACCATCTAGGCCCCGCTTTTTAAAAACTGTACGCCTATGTACACAAAACGTTTTGACCTATGCTTAGTCAGTTCTTCGGGGTCATATAAAAGTGGGTAAGCCTTCGTTTCCTAATGTGAAGTAAAACAAAAATTATTTTTAAAAGAAGATGTACATATGGAAAGTGGGCAAATGAACATTATTAGTTTATTAATAATAATTTTATTTCGTATGAAGGGTGCACATTTTGAATGGGTTAATAACCTCAGAAATTACGGATTTGTTGGCATCGTCCTCCTCATTTCCAACAAAAGGAATTCTGGGGTTGCCCCGCTGGGTATCGAGCCCAGATCGCAGTGTAAGGAAAGGAGAAAGAGTGGAGGGTTACCGTCTTAGTCACCCGTGTCCTGAGAGTCTAGTATCATCCAATACGATAAACTTGATTCCTCAGTTTCGGTGGTACACCAGACAGAGGCTCAGCGATGTGGTATGGCAGCGCGACGGACCTCAGGGTCGTATTTACATTCGAGTCGATGTCATTAGTTTCTTGGCTTCTTGCATAGCAAGCGTCCATTATCCCTTCTGACATAGATTGGATCATCCCCACAGTCAACTATTTGTTATTGGAGCAGACTCATACAGGGCGCGAAAAATTGTAATCTAACGATAAATGCAGGAAAAACAGTTGCGTTTGAAGTCTTCTCTGTCTGTGAATAAAGACGCGAATTTTGCAGACGCCTACTAATGGCACAAAAAGAAAATTTAAGCATATAGTAACCTTATTTACAAAAGTAAAAAAAAAATAAGAAATATTTTTTCCAAGTTTGTAGCACACTTAAAATTTAGTAGTGGTCCATATATGAAAATACGTGGATTGTAGAATAAAATAATTAAAAATTGCTGCCTTGCAGGACGCGTATATCTCGAAATAAATTTTAGATATACGGAAAACACTGAAGTTATGCTATGTGATAAAGATGTCTGTCTACTTTTCAGTTTTACGTGGTTTCCTCTGTATACGACAGTAATACCATAAGTTTATGTAAAAAAAAAAGTATTAAACATGCTTTACCTTGAGGTTTAAACTATTTTGGTGTTTTACTTTAAAAAATTTACAATACACCGAAGAACCAAAAAAACTGGTACACCTGCCTAATATCGCGTAGCCCCCCTGCCCCTCACCACCCGAGCACGCAGAAGTGCCGCAAGATGACGTGACATGGACTCGACTAATGTCTGAAGGTATGCAGGAGTGTTAAGTGTGGTAATTAGGACGTCCCGTCAGGTGTTTAGCAATCTGCGCCAATTTCAGAAAGGGTTGCGTGTCTGTCACGTTTAATGATTGTCGTCAGTCGTCGTTTGTCCCGTTCNCCAATTTCAGAAAGGGTTGCGTGTCTGTCACGTTTAATGATTGTCGTCAGTCGTCGTTTGTCCCGTTCTTTCACGAGCTTTTTCCGGCCGCAGCGATGTCGAAGATGTGATTTTTTACCGGATTCCCGATATTCACGGTACACTCGTGAAATGGTCGTACGCGAATATCCAAATGTTATCGCTACTTCGGAGATGCTATGTCTCATCTCTCGTGCGCTGACTATAACACCACGTTCAAACTGACTTAAATATTGATAACCTGCCATTGTAGCAGCAGTAACCGATCTAACTGCCGACCGTATCGCGTTACTCTGATTGGTTCCATACCTCTGTTATTTGCATACGCATGCCTATACCTGTTTTTTTGGCTCTTCAGTGTAATTTCATTTATGTTGCTTTTAGTTTTACCGATTGCTTCTTTTTTTAGACGGCCGGAAATGCAGCGCGTGCNTATCGCGTTACTCTGATTGGTTCCATACCTCTGTTATTTGCATACGCATGCCTATACCTGTTTTTTTTGGCTCTTCAGAGTAATTTCATTTATGTTGCTTTTAGTTTTACCGATTGCTTCTTTTTTTAGACGGCCGGAAATGCAGCGCGTGCTTTTATGTTAATAAGAAGTTAAAAGTTCGAGTTTTTTGCCGTATGGTTTAGCAGCTAGAACCGGACTTCACGAATACGCCGGTCTCAGGAATTCTTGATATACCAGTCCTGTTTCCTGCACACGTGAGTTGGAATCTCAGCAAAACCCGGCCACCGACTATCGTTTCATCGAAAATGTATGTTCCACTGTAGACTTAAAAATATTTCATCTCTCTCATAATATTCGCCTAGTTATTAGTATGTTTTGACGTCCTAAACAGTTTCACAGAGTATTTCGAAACGCAATAATTTTTTTACNATTCGCCTAGTTATTAGTATGTTTTGACGTCCTAAACAGTTTCACAGAGTATTTCGAAACGCAATAATTTTTTTACGCATATTCTTAAAGTGTTTTGAAATCATGCGTTTTTTTTTCAGAAATTACGTTAGTGATACTCCCCTTCTGAATTTTCTTGCTAAATTTTCGATGTNTTTTTTTACTCATATTCTTAAAGTGTTTTGAAATCATGCGTTATTTTCAGAAATTACATTCGTGATACTCCCCTTCTGAATTTTCTTGCTAAATTTTCGATGTGCTGAACACAAATTTTCTTCTGGCTGATATTAAGATACCTTTATTATAACAACATTGCAAGTTTGCTAAGTATTACGACTGGGAATTTAATTTTGAAAATTTTAACGATGAACTGAAATTGTTACTGTTTGACCAACCCCACCCCCTAAAATGTACCGTGACGTCATGTTTTACAAACTATCTCCCACGTCGCCTTCTTATACGCTAACTCTAAAGGCTAAGGTACTCTCTGTCTCATGTAACTTGGCAAGATTTTGACAGTTCGACGAAAGTAACCCCAATGTTTACTTTTCGTTTATATATCCTTTCGCCATCAGCTGGTGCGTCAAGTGGAGGCTGTAATGTTTTATCAACACGCTGTCAGCTAATCCACTTGCCATTGTACTGTAGTGCTAAACAAATTTTAAGATGTTTTAGACTGACATCTTTCTAAAAAAATTAGTAGGCTATAAAAGTAAAAATATAAAACATTGCAAACAATTAAGTATTTGCTAACTATTTTTTCATTTGTCCGATACAGCGAATTTGGGTTAACATTTGCGAGACGGTAGTTGTAGCTATTATTACACTTTGGATGTCATATCTTATATAACTGGAACTAAAAGTAATTCGGGAAATTCTATTGGCCAACAACTCACCAACGACTATAGATTGCAATGCGGTAATTCTGCTATTACTGATACTAAACAGTTCGAGTTGGAAATATGTGACGTGGAATAACGTAAGAATTGCTTAAAAACTATTCAAGCATGTCCCACTTTCTTCGTTTTATCAATACAGTATAGATACAACACGGAAACAAGGAAATGGGTTTCGGGAGAACAATATGGAGTATAATTTACGTAGACGAACGATTACCGGCCGTCCGAATAGAAAGTACGAGTACTCAAAACCGCTGTACACGAAATATATGTTACTTTAAAAATTAATTATACAGAGCTCGCAGAAAAGTAAAACTATTGGTATCTGTTCGTAAATTTGTTATATATCACACACTAAAGTTATTCTTTTCTGGCTGGTAATACTTCTGGAAAGGCATGACAGATAGCGCGCACGGCATGAAAGGGCGAGGTGTGAGCCATTTACATTGCTCAACAGATAGCAGCAGGGCGAGGCGTGAGCCGTTTACATTGCTCAACAGATAGCAGCAGGGCGAGGTGTGAGCAGTTTACATTGCTCAACAGATAGCAGCACGGCCTTTCTCTTGATCCCGTCTTTTTAAAAGTTGACTGTTCTTCTATTACTGGCTCGAAACGACAGAACTGGAAATATATTTCTTCAAATTATTATAAAACTAAATAAACTATATTATGCAATATTTCTGTATGCTTTTGAAATTAATATCAATCACATATGGAAAGCATGATTGGAGATGTGAAAAAGGTATTGAAGTTGCGTTACATTTGGATACGGATCGTTTTATTGTGCATTTCGTTTTGAACACTTGTACATTATTAATTTATCACAAAGTTTAGTTTGTAACACTAACAACCATTGTTTTGTGACCACGTAAAATAAAATGTATTAACTAATCTAGGAACACTTTCCTATCGCGTATTTTCTGCTTGTCTAATGTGCGTCGGCAGTGCACCCAGAATAGCCAACGTAATATTAACTTTTGTTCGTTCTTGTATCAGCTGATACAGGATTTTGTAAATGACACTTTATTTGTTTTGTATACTTCAAATTGCCACTCACTGACTGTCAGAATCTCGCCAACTTATATGAGACAGACCATACCCATGAGTGGCTACGGGTAGACTTCGTTAGCGTAGCTCCTGATCTCGAGACTTGGAAGTGAAGCTGGAAAAACTCTTGNTGGGAGTGAAACTGGAAAAACTCTTCAGCTAGTTCAGCCATCCGACGAGAGATGGCGACAGCAAAACATGCCCCCACTTTTTCGCCTGCTGGTAAATTATAACGGAAAAGCGAACAACTGGAAAGGTTTTTTTTGGTTCCCCGGGAGGGGAGGGGGGAGGGGCGGAGGGTTGAGGAGAAATCCATCTTACCCCCTGGGGACAACACAAATAGCTTTCATTCCCTCGTACCACACTTCCCTGCATTTCCATCCTTGTCACTGTCACAACTCATACTTCAGATAAGAAAGCTGTGTGACTGGACATGCTGCTAGATCTAGTAGTCACCGGTGAGATTGATTAGATACATTACAATAAGTGAATTGTATTCTATCTAAATCTTCCTTTCTAAGTTATATTATAAAAAATGAGGAGTATGAAATCAAGATAAATTGCGTTTTTTTGTTGTTCGTTGCATAAAGCGATGAGCTATCCATCAAACGATACACATTCAGACAGTTGTGGCCCACAGTTTTGTTTATTCTGTTACGAGACTTTTCAGTATTTATTTCCTTTGACTTTTCCACATTCTAAAAATTGTCGTTAAAGCTAACTAAGCTACGTTTATTAAAACCAATACTAATACTATACTATAATGACACGATTATTAACCCAAAGTTTTAAATTGGTAATATGAGGCTGTTGGCGAAGTACCCTTGTTTATGTTCAAACTGCATTAGTGTATTNACCCAAAGTTTTAAATTGGTAATATGAGGCTGTTGGCGAAGTACCCTTGTTTATGTTCAAACTGCATTAGTGTATTTTTTCAAATACTTATATATGGGTCGGTAACGGCATAATAATATCAGAAATTAGGAAATGTTGTTCTTTTTATTTGAACTTAACATTTCTATTATAAACAGGCCGTGAATTACCGCCATAATAAAAATTAATATTTGGGGTTGCTCTCGACAACACCCGATTGGGGAACGTAGTCCAGAGTTAGTGTACCAAACATTCAATTACAATGCGAGGAATTAATCAAACTCAATTTGGGGATGTTAGCATCAGTACTCNAGTTAGTGTACCAAACATTCAATTACAATGCGAGGAATTAATCAAACTCAATTTGGGGATGTTAGCATCAGTACTCGCCGACTTTTACGGGTCTTCAAAGGGAGGTATGTTCAAGTTGGCAAGTAGTCATTAGTAAAATAATACAATACGCAGGAGCAAACTAAAAATGGAAGACAATTCTTAAAAAATTAGCATGATAATAGTTAAATTACGGAGTGATATAAACGTGGCTTTAACGGATTATAATATATGCATTTTTTTAAAAGATACTTTCTTCTTGCACTGATGCATATGTTTTTAAATCGAATCGTCTGTAATATGTAGAATGTAGCCATTTGAAGTCACTTATGGCTACACAAAAAATAGTCACTCTGTTAAAACTACTATTTCAGGTCACACAGATGGACTTACCATTCTAGGCAACACGAAGCAAACACAGAACAATAGGCCGACCTACGGCAAATGCCCTTTTAGACTAGAGTTTTCGACCGTCACCAAAGCGTAAACATAGGCGAATGTAGAGTAAACTAGGATAGCGGATGGTGTGTGGCCAGCACTCGATCCGGTCAGGCGATTGGTTGAAGTATGGAACTAAGGACGAGCGATAAACATGAAAACATCACTGTTACAATATCGTTTTCCGTACAGTAATTACAATATGTCGACTATGATTTTTGATATTGTTATAAATCTTACTATTTATTTCAATAAACTACCAATAATTTAAAATTTATAACACAACTTCCGATTTTGATTTCGATGTTTCTTTGATGCACAACAAGAATAGCTGTTATAAAATGGCAACGCACTTGTTTGCTGTTAAACTCCGAGTACGTGTTTATAATTTCACTGTTGTTCGGTATCAGTTATTGTAGTGGCTTACTCGGTCAAATCCCGGTCGGGCGAACAGAAATGATTGCCAAAACAGGGCAACTGAGTCAGTATACTAGAAGANGGGCAACTGAGTCAGCATACTAGAAGATAAATCTACTACATCCAAAGTGAGTATAACTAATAAAATATTATCACGGAACCAAAAAAAGGCTACGAGGTTAGTTGCTATTTTTCCAGATCCAAACTTCAATTTCGAGACAACCAAAGTCCGAATTTTCTATATCAAATTTTATATACGTGTAGTGTAGTATGTATTGAAAATCTCCAACACATTCTTTCTCCAGGATTTACAGAAACGATCGNCTAGGATTTACAGAAACGATCTATGTGCGTGTATGGTATATGATTCATTTGAACTGTACGGCAGATTTTGACATTAACTATATTGCAACTCTAACGGGAACTTTACAAACATTAACACAGCCACATTATTTGAAATTTCATTGAGAACGTGTGTTCGTACGTGTAAAATTAAATGACTACTCATGTACCACTAGCATGAAATTTGCATTTTAAAGGTGAGTACTAGTAATATGTAATAAAAATGTCACAAACATGAAAGTGAAATATACATGCTGGAAAAGATGAAAGCTTTACAGAACAACAGGGGAAAAGCAGACGAAGGACTATATAATAAAAATATATATATTCATATATATATGTGCATATATATACATATACACATACATACATAATAACATCGAAGTTTATTTTTAAATATCTATTTTGGCCAAGACAGCGGTTTTTCAGCATCAATAACAGGCTGAGTATAATAGAATACCCCAACTTTGAAGGTCTATAATATCAAAACCAAACAACCTAAAACCTTGATTGACCAATCAAATGAACCGCATAACCGTGAAGTTTGTTTAGCATACATTCATAAATGTCAATGTGACCACCACGAGCGGCCCGAACGACATCTACGCGATAATCAAACTCGTTCCACATTCTTGTCAGAATGTCCGGTGTTACGGGTTGGATGGCGTTCGTAATTCTCGTTTTGAGGTCGTCAATGTTAGCTGGCAATGGTGGACGAAACACTTGATCCTTTATGTACCCCCATAGAAGAAAATCGAACGGGGTAGGATCCAGGCTTCTTGGGGGCCAGTGACGAAGAGCCTGGTCACCAGCTGCTCCTCGACCAATCCAGCATTGCGGCAACGTCTCGTTCAGGTATCCGAGAACAGCTAGGTGCCAATTGGGTGGCGCACCATCCTGCTGGAAAATGAAGTCCCCCGCCGCCTCTTCTAACTGAGGAAACAACCACTCTGTAAGCATGTCCAAATAAGGGATTTCTCCAAAGTGAACGTGTTTTATGCTGTATCCAAATACACTGTTATCGGCCCTTTCTTTTTTCACGAGCCCACTGTTACTGGCGATTGTTAGAAGCTCTGCAATTTTTATTTTGTTTTCAGAACTAAAAAAATGCATTAGGAGCACGGGGTTGAATTGACCAAGCCTTTTATTGGTAGGCAGACGCTTTGACCACGAGACCACCAGCGCAAATAGGAAAGAAGGGTTTTTAATCTTGAATACATCAATACCCATTCTACCATTCGGAAAAATTAAAACTATTATAAAAATACCCGACGGTTCCACAGGCCTTAACATTCATATGTAACCAGCAGCATAGAGCAAACATTTTCAACCACCTGGCACTCTGCCATTCCATGTCAATATCAACCATCTTGTATCATGATCTTGACCCATGACCATTTTGCCAAGTACAGAATGCCTATATCTGACTCCCACGAACTTATAAGCATAGTTAGCCATAATTTCCCAACTTTTTGACATATAACCACCAGATTCTTATCATAGGCATCGCCCCTGGCTACAAACAGGTTAATGTGGGCAATTATACCTTGTACCCTCTTATAAGCATAGTTGGCCACCATTTTCCATCCACTGAAGGTATAGTCGCCAAATTCAAATCATACCCATTGCTCCCAATGTCGAACAGGGTGTCTGGGTTAATTACATCTTAACCCATCATAACCATAGTTGGCCACCATTTTCCATCCACCCCAACTGTAGGGGATATGTGTATTAAGTAAAGTCAATAATCCGCTTTGGGGGGTCGTAAGATTGATCGACTATATTGAAAATGAAATATAGATGTGGGGGTTCAGTCACCTGCTCGTTGTCGTACCAGGGAGTGATTGTGCTCTGTCATATTTACGAGAATCAAAACCACAATTTGCATTAGGTGTGATTCTTTTTCCGCAATGCCGTTTCCTTCGTTTTTTTATTTAGATTTTTCACAATTTATTCAACTTTTTTGAATTCAAGGGTCATTCGAGTCAAGGTTAAGATTACTGACATCCAAAATGGGGGAAAGTTATGAATACCACAATTTTTAGAGCTTTCTCTCTCTCTCTCTCTCTCTCTCTCTCTCTCTCTCTCTCTCGATAGTTTGCGATTTTTCTTGATTTTTTTAAATAATTGGGCAGTGTCGGGAAGGGGGTAGGGGGTGAGATGAGCCCATGAGGGGATTGTGGATAGGGGTGGAGGTAGGAAGGTGAAGGCCATATCTTCTGATCCGCCAGACCCGCTGGACCTGTCTCAAAGCCTTGAACCAGCTTATACTGCTCTGAGGATTAAGTGACTCATTCCGCTAAGAGCCTCGAATCCGCTTGATC
This sequence comes from Clitarchus hookeri, assembly GCA_002778355.1. Classification (NCBI taxonomy): domain Eukaryota; kingdom Metazoa; phylum Arthropoda; class Insecta; order Phasmatodea; family Phasmatidae; genus Clitarchus; species Clitarchus hookeri. The sequence continues at coordinate 110,248 of NQII01001085.1, read as the reverse complement.
CGCTGATGACTTTTAAGCTCTCACTTCGTGGAGCCGTGAATACGCTTGGCTCATTTGAGAACTTGATAGGAAATTTTTCCATTTTTAAAAAGGTTTTGGTGAAAAAGTAATTTTGTGTAAAATAATAAACATTTTAAATGATTTTTTGGGGCGAAACAGGCCAGTTTGTTGTTAACATGGCCGTCCCAGGCCGCCGGCTGCAACCTCTGCCTGTGATGTCATGGTGGGTGAGTCCTGAATCCTGATGTCAGATACCTGTCCCGGAACGAACATTTTATTTATACTATTACATTATGCCCTTTCCAAGAATTTCTCTGCCTCAAACTCATCCCACAATATATGTAGCTACAGATGTGTGATTTCACACTAAAATCTGCACCNAAGAATTTCTCTGCCTCAAACTCATCCCACAATATATGTAGCTACAGATGTGTGATTTCACACTAAAATCTGCACCTCTCTGCTTCCCAATGCCGGAGCGAGTGTGCATGCCACATCGATTAACTCACTTCATATCCTCATTTTTCTGAATTGTTGTAAATGTTTTCACATACGATTTGGGTAAATTAAATTAAGCAGGTAAATTGGCGTGGCCCTCGACGCTCTCTGTTATTCGCGCATCGAGAAGTAGAATTATGCATATTTTTTGCATGAGTTCACAGTTATGTTGCTACTTCTTTTTAAAATAATTACTTTATTCGTTTGGCGTACTTGCTAATGTTTGTGTCCGCTTTATGTAGTTTCACCCTCTACAACTTCCCTGGTCTTCATAGTCGTCTTCTCTATCGTATTTCTCATCTTGTATAAGAAATACACTAATATAAGCATAGGATTGTGCTCTAGTATGTATAGTGATATCAATATATAAACTATTTCATATTGTAAACTTAATTTGGATGATTACCTTTTTATTCACCGGCGTTAAACCATTTGTAAAAAAATGTAAGTTAATTTAACATTTTTATCTCATAGTTTTCTGAGTATGATAATTCCTATCTTTATTTAGAATTTTTTCTAACAAAATTAGCAGTATTTCGGTACATACTTGCAGGTAACTTTGATATTTATGATTTTATCTCGTAAGCTGGTGAATGAAAAACTGGACTAAATTGAGTCAAGTGTAATTCAGGCAACGTTAGCCGTTTCACTAGCTGGCAAAATTACTTACCTGGTGCTTGACAGCAGCCTGAGTAAACCCCTCATATGTTATAAGTGCATCCTTTACTACTTTAATGGATAGCCAGTATTATTGGTAGCCACATAACATTTTTGTTAATGCATTGTTTGCACACCTTGCAACTATCAGCCAGATGCTACTAGTGAGTGTGTATTCCTTTCCATAAACAGGAGGTTACAACAAACATCATATAGTCCAATTTCCCATGCAGAAAATTCCCCTCATCCCCTCCACCACAACTTTAATAGCAATTTTTTCTTCTCGATCCCAAGTTTAATTACGACTATCAAATCGCAGATCTGTCACATGTCCTTTACGTGTGTGTGTGTGGCTCAAACTTACATGCCGTGCAAGGGAGTGTAGTTGTATCCATCCCTGACGCAAAGAAGCACACCCTAAAGTTATTATGTAAATCATAACTACTATATAAGGTTTACATAACATGGAGGTAAATTATATTTTAAAAGTAATATTTTGAAATTGTAAACTACAGATATTTTTGAGGAGGGGGAGCAGTAAAGAAATCTCCAACCCTCTGTTTTATTGAATCGGAATAAAAATGGCATTAATGCTTGCGGATGTTTCTTGAAGTTGTTTTTCAACTCACAATTTTATAACCTCCACAACCATATGACCACGAGCCTGAGTGAACAAATGAAGGGGGCNGGTAGGGTCTCTTGCATCATAGTTAGTTAGTATACCGGGGAAGAGACAGTGCCGTAACACATACTACAGGCAGCAATTGTAATACCTACTATTTAATTAATAACCATTTACTGTAGATTGAAAAGCACAGCACTCCAATGTAATTAAGGAAGTCTTTATGTACTACATTTGTAAATGTAATTATATTTTTGTTATTGTTAATTACAGAAGATACTCTGTCTGGACTTCTTGGCTCAAATGTTCAAATTTTTATATGTCCAATTTACATATTATGCTTGAGTGGAGTGGAAAGATTTGGGCAGATATTAAGAGTGGATGAGGGCGTGAGTATGCAGCAGCACCGTAATGCAAGGGCGGGGGAAGTGGGAGATCCCCGAGAAAACCCACCAACCAGAGTCATCGTCCAGCTCGATTACCACGATCGCGCTGGGAATCGAACCCGGTTCACCCAGGTGGGAGACGAGTAAACTGAAAATTACACAACCGCGACCCCGTATTCATACTTGAGAAAATTGTCATGTTAATAATACGACTAACAAATTAAAACGTTCGTTTAAAGCACACTATTAATACACATGTGCTACCATTTCACGTGATTATATTTAGCCCTACATTCTGTACGAAATAAAATATAATACCTTCCCCACGTTACTCGTTTGCGACTCTGATGGGTTTCACCAATTCCGCACTTTCCGACCCTGGCCTCTAACGTGCTGTGATAATAGTACCCGGCGTTAACCGCTATCCTATATTCGTGTTTTCAAGCAAAGTGGCTGACATTTGGTGGCTGAAATATGAACTTTTTTTGTCATATGATGCAAGGAATTAGATGTAGTGTTTATTAAAATATCTATAGTGTATGGGATAGAAATGTAATAAAAACGCAAATATTTAATTTATTGAACTGCCAGGTGGTAAAAAACAATTCTAATTATTATAGACAAATACCAGAATTGATCCGAAATATGGGTCTACCTACTATCCTAGCATAAGAAAATCAACTATGCATCAATTTAATTTAAGCGGAAAAAATTTTAATTCTCCCAAACCCGTTGCTACTTTAAACTCGAACGTCGCAACGATGTTTTGCAAATAAAAAAAACCTTACCAGAAGATGAATCACATCTTTCCCAATTAAAATAATCTAGGATAACCATGTTTCTTCCCCGGAAATTAACTTATCTTCATTGCCCTTTCCACAGGTTAGGATTTAAATTGGGTTAAGGGAGTAGGTTGTAAAAAAAAAGGGGGGGGGGGTGAGATATTATCACGCATTATTAATTTACATCACTTGCAAGTTCCAATAATTCTTCTTTCATTTCGAAAAGTGACGATTCTTTAAGCTTATCTAGCTTCCATTGAATCTGCCTGAGAACCAAGTAACTGATTTACATTTTTAAAATAATTCATTGCAGTTTTAGGTGGTTATTCATTGCATCTCCGTTAGATTTGTTGTCAATTTTGGAAACCATGTGCCACATGAAATTTGCTCTCAATTTCCAAGCCTTCGTCTAAGGGGCATTAAAATTGCCGAGATAATCCGTTATTAAGAGTAACTTATCTACACGGTTCCTTTTTCTTCTCTGATAATTTACGTAAACAAGCACAACATTCGCGTCTCACTGGAAACTCTATTTATTTAATTGTCACTTCATTATTCCGAGATGCCCACAATTTTCATCACCATAGTGCTGAACTCTGAAGGTTTCGAAAACGCGGATAGCAACGAGGCCCAAATTTCTTCTAGTTTGCTCCACCCGTTTTGCATTCCTTTCCATAACCTACATTCTGGCCGAATTGTATATAAGTTTAACATGTATGTAAAGAGTACATTTTTATAATTATAATTTAGGTTTTTAATACTATTATGCAAAACTATATACCCGGCTACTAATGTTGAAATTTAGTGTCCTCTGTTTGTTAGTGCGGGCTAGTAAATATTGTTCAATGCCCTGAAATTCTCTGTGTGATCATGGTGCATAGCGTAACAAATTAGTTTCATATCTAACAAGGTAGGAAACATTACACCAGCGTGTGCACAGCGCTTTGTCAGGCAACTGATAAGTCCTTCCGGCATACACATTGGCCCTACTGCACCACGTATCCTGCAACAATCCGATTTATTTCCCATTTTCATACGTTTGCAACACGCTGAAGCATAATCTTGAAAGACCTCTTTCTCTGGAAATATGGATTCTTAATCTTCTTCGTAAGTAACTTTTCTCTTAGATTTTCTTGCTATAGTCGGTTCACGACTGGAAGAAACTTTTGAAAATCAACCTTTGAAAAAACACCCTAGCCGTTAGCTANAAATAATTCATTGCAGGTTTAGGTGGTTATTCATTGCATCTCCGTTAGATTTGTTGTCAATTTTGGAAACCATGTGGCACATGAAATTTGCTCTCAATTTTCAAGCCTTCGTCTAAGGGGCATTAAAATTGCCGAGATAATCCGTTATTAAGGGTAACTTATCTACTCGGTCAAACATTCCTTTTTCTTCTCTGAAAATTTACGCAAACAAGCACAACATTCGCGTCTCACTGGAAACTCTGTTTAATTGCCACTTCGTTATTCCGAGATGCCCACAATTTTCATTACCATAGTGCTANTTAATTGCCACTTCGTTATTCCGAGATGCCCACAATTTTCATTACCATAGTGCTAAACTCTGAAGGTTTCGAAAACGCGGATAGCAACGAGGCCCAAATTTCTTCTAGTTTGCTCCACCCGTTTTGCATTCCTTTCCATAACCTACATTCTGGCCGAATTGTATATAAGTTTAACATGTATGTAAAGAGTACATTGTTATAATTATAATTTAGGTTTTTAATACTATTTTGCAAAACTATACCCGGCTACTAATGTTGAAATTTAGTGTCCTCTGTTTGTTAGTGCGGGCTATTAAATATTGCTCAATGCCCTGAAATTCTCTGTGTGATCATGGTGCATAGCGTAACAAATTAGTTTCATAGCTAACAGGGTAGGAAACATTACACCAGCGTGTGCACAGCGCTTTGTCAGGCAACTGATAAGTCCTTCCGGCATACACATTGGCCCTACTGCACCACGTATCCTGCAACAATTCGATTTATTTCCCATTTTCATACGTTTGCAACACGCTGAAGCATAATCTTGAAAGACCTCTTTCTCTGGAAATATGGATTCATATTCTTCTTCGTAAGTAAATTTTCTCTTAGATTTTCTTGCTAGAGTTCCCCTTTTAAAGCCGACTTTTGTATTGAGAGTGGAGGCAGCTTCTGTGGAGTATGTTATATGTAACACTAATGAGTTTGTTGTCAGACCTGAAATACCGTAAAAATCTTTTTCAAAACAATGATACCATCATAACAACATATTCCGTAAATTCTCATATGAAGTTTAATGTGATTAAATAGGGTTGCCATTAAACATTATTTTTAAATTGTCTCATAAAATATTTTGATAAATTAAGTAAATATTTAAATATAAAGCTAATTAATACTATATTAAAATTATTTTATAAAGTTTTTTTATAATATTTGTTGTCCCCATCAATTTTGAAAAAAAAATATATTAAAAATAATATTAGAACTATGAAGTTAACAGGGATATTTTTTATACAAACATTTAGAAACTTCTATCTATACAGGACAAAATAATGTTGCATTCAGGCACAGCACATCTTCCGCCCTCTACCCCGGTTTATTGGTTGCCTACGTCATCGGATGGCCTGGGCAGGAGAAGGGAGAACCGTCACACCTGCATGGTTGTCGTGTGCTGGAAAAAGGTTACCCCTCCCGCTGGAAGAGTCAACGACTTGGGAGTCACTGCGCTAACTTTCAAGTTATCACCTCCATCGGCGCGACTAGTGTTGCAGGGAGCCTTCTGGGCCAGATCATCTCAGCTATAAATGCAGCGGCGGGCCTCTGTGTCGGTAGTCTTAAAGTACCATTAGTGCTGAATCATTGAGACGACGTAGGCAGAAAGGAAGGTGTAGGCAGGCGGGGACATGTAGGCAAATCGGGAGATGTAGGCAAATCGGGAGATGTAGGCAAATCGGGAGATGCAGGCAAATCGGAAGATGTAGGCGAATCGGGAGATGTAGGCGAATTGGGAGATGTAGGCAAATACGGAGATGTAGGCAAATCGGGAGATGTAGGCGAATCGGGAGATGTAGGCGAATCGGGAGATGTAGGCGAATCGGGAGATGTGGGCGAATCGGGGGATGTAGGAAAATCGGGAGATGCAGGCAAATATGGAGATCTAGGCAAATCGGGAGATGTAGGCAAATCGGGAGATGTAGGCAAATCAGGATATGTAGGCAAATCGGGATATTTAGGGAAATCGGGAGATGTAGTCAAATTGGGAGGTGTAGGCAAATCGGGAGATGCGGGCAAATCGGGAGATGTAGGCAAATCAGGAGATGTAGGCAAATCGGGACACGATGCAGCGATGGCGTAGTGACCAGCGAGTGCAATATGTGATCATTGGGAGAGCACAGACTGGGGCTGACCAACTAGTCTGTAGGGAAGTGGGATTATCTCGTGAGTGACGGACATTTGGATGATGTAATTGTATGGCGATGGGCATTTTGATCGTACATTTGTAATAAACTAGTGAAGATTAAGTACCTGTAGAAAATATAAAGACAGGAGTTATTATTTTAATTATAGTAATTGAGATCACAAACAAATTGTGTTCATTGGTTAATATGTTAAGTGTTAATAGTAGGGACAAACTTATATTTTTGAAGTAATCAATATTTTTTTTGCCATGGTAAAAAATAAGGATATTAAATTTTACTAATATTTTATTAAGATACTGCGTACGTTAGATCGAACTGGTATAAACTGTCTTTTGATTTAGGCGCATCCGCTCACTTATTGGTTGCATGACGATCTGGAAGAATGCCTTGCGATTCAATGGCGGTATTGTGGCATGGGAAATACCATAACATTTCCCTTGCCGGTTGTTCGGCCAGTCAAACTACAGACACTGATTGATGAACGATGTCCTACAACTGAGATTATTGTCCACGTTTGTGCGTACAGTGTTTGGAATATACGCCATAGTTCCTCTTCTGCATATTTGACTATTCTGTGGTAATTTTCTCACGGTTAAGAGAATATATTAAAATATCCTTAAAATTTTGCAATAAAATTAAAGATATATAAACCTATGCGTACTTACTTATATGCTGTCTATTACACATTACATAGTTAAAAACAATCACTGATATATTTTATAACAACATTAGCTTTCTGTCTACAGATTCGTTCATGTGTACTGTGCCTGTTAGCCTTCTTAGGCGATGAATTACGAAAAATCCTGAAATCAGTTTTTATTTATTTACGTTGGCGACATTTTGAAAAAAAAAAAACTGCTTAACGATGTCTTATCAAGATTTCTGAGTACCCAGAAACACTTTTTACCTGTTTTCTCTCTCTTAAATTTGTATTTAGAAAAATTCCTTCTAAGTGCGTGTCTGCATACAAAGGGAAAGCCACCCATAGCTTTTCATGCTTTTACGTCCAGCGGTTTGGGCTGTGGATTGATGAGTGAGTCAATGAGTCAAGACACTAAGTTTTTACATATNGGGAAAGCCACCCATAGCTTTTCATGCTTTTACGTCCAGCGGTTTGGGCTGTGGATTGATGAGTGAGTCAATGAGTCTAGACACTAAGTTTTTACATAGAAATTTTGTTTTGTATTCGAGGGTGTAAAATGTTTCTTAGGATAAATATCAATAATTGTTAAGTGAAGATGTATGTGATTTTATATTTTATTCACTCCTTGTACATAGATGAAGCCACAACTTTTCTCCAAATAAAAATAATAAACATTTCATACTGACTTTACCATTCAATTAAATCTTTTCTGTGCGGAGTACAAGTGCAGCTTTAGCTCTCAGGCTAAAATTCTTGAGAGTAACCTTGCGCCTGAAAAAAAAAAAAAATAAAAAAAAAAAATAAAAAAAAATTGTTATCAGTAAATCTTACGTGTAGCTGTCAGAGATTACGAATCTACAATTTATATACGTGTGTATATACGCACGTATACCACAGATAGTAATATTTAAATCATTATATGTTTACACAATTATTCAATGGAAACGTAAGAACTGAAAATGATGCCAACATTTTAAGTTTGATCGATTCCGGTTCTTTTTTCTCTGCTTATGGTTGACGGTTGCAGTTGATAATAAGTTCAGACAGTTCCCAATTGCCATTTGCTTTGAATTACTCTCAATAAATGAGCCAATAACTCCTTAATTATATACAGGTAACATCAGTCATACAACTGTATGAGCGCTAAGCTGGAATTCAATTATACCAAATAAAGAGGCATTTTTAAACTATAGGTTCACCTTTAATGTTTAATAATTTTTGAGGATTTTGGTTACTCCAAAATTATTTTTAGTNACATCAGTCATACAACTGTATGAGCGCTAAGCTGGAATTCAATTATACCAAATAAAGAGGCATTTTTAAACTATAGGGCCACCTTTAATGTTTAATAATTTTTGAGGATTTTGATTACTCCAAAATTATTTTTAGTANAAAATCCCAACTTTCTTTCATGACACCAGAAATACTTAATTGCACGCATGTTTGTCTATTGCAACTGCGCTATTTGAAGCATTAGTATAGGTTATTCACGATAAAGTGAGCACTTGAAACCAACCTATGAAAAATAAATGTCACTACCCCCGCCTGAATGTATTTTATCGTGCACACTCGCTGGCATGCACACTCTTAAGTTGGAAACGACGGATAGAAAGTAGTTCTTGACGCTGAATTGGAAATGTTCAACCCCAGGCCTGGTCACTCCTGCATTTGTTGTATGTGGGAATTGGGCCGGACGATGCCGCTGGTCCACGGGTTTTCTCGGGATCTCCAGTTTCCCCCCGCCCTTACATTCCGGCGCTGCTCCATTCTCATTTCGCTTCCGACCAACATTCGGGTTGCTAACTTCCACACACAGAAAAATAACAATGAGTTGTTCCTTTGTAGTCATACATGTACTTCAAAACGAAGATTATAATATCATTATTTTCTAAATAGGATTTTAAGTTTACATTTGTAAGGACATGTGTTTAAAATTATAACATTTTTTTATTAACTATTCACGTTAAAATGATCACTTTTTGAAGTACTCTCATTTGGAATAATAGTCAAAAAATATATTTTATTGTAGCCTTAGACGTCAACTTTCGAATCAGGTGAAATAAACATACTATGCTTATCACTTGCATGGCGGTATTTATTTTAAAAAGTGACAGAAGGGTAAGAAATGGCTAATAGGAAAAACGTAATTAGGGAATCACAAGTGCTCACTTTACCGTGAACAGCCTATACCTTACAACTAAATCAGGAATCTTTTAGAAGTAATCAAGAACTCACCCCGTCTGGAAGCCGGAGTCAACACTTGCTATCTCCACAATGGTGTCGATAGGCAACTCGGTGAAAGCTGTGCTCAGATTCACAATAGCTTCAGTGCTTCCGGTGTTCACCACGACGATATAGGCGTGTTCTCCTTTCAGTTCCCTGAATTATAACATCACATTCATATCGGGCACAACTAAAGAAATAAGTCTGTACGTTACAAAATGTTGCAGCGCGTCATATAGAATTGCTTCTCTCGTAAGTTACTAACTTTAACGCTACGTACTGAAATGCTTAAAACACTTGCCTTTAAATAAGTTAATTATATGCGGTGAAAAACTATCACAAATTCCAACTGGAAATTTGTTTACTTGACTGACATCACACTAAACCGCCAAAGAATAATTTTGTACTTTAAAGTCAACATTTTTATTAAACCCCTTAGTTATATCTATATTTATGGTCGTAATCGTTCATGACACTGTTGAAAAGAAAGAATTTTCCGGTCTGACAAGTATTTGCGAATGGCTAAGAGTAACAAATACAACATGACCTGAGAGAACAGTTAATACTGGTTTGTTGCACAAACGGCAGAAAAAAAAAAAGAACCCCCTCGGGCAGCGGCTAATAGCTTCACCAGCAGGAAGGTTAAAAATTGCTTAGGTGATTGTTTCTGAAGGTCTACAGCACCGAATATAATTCCTCTCATTCTGAAGTTATATCCGGAATGATACAGTAAGGCGTTAAGCACAGGCGTAGATCCTCTGGAAATAGAATGCCCATCGCCACTACGGGGAAGCGTTTCATGCTACGCTGANGTTATGGTCGTAATCGTTCATGACACTGTTGAAAAGAAAGAATTTTCCGGTCTGACAAGTAACGAGTACAACATGGCCTGAGAGAACAGTTAATACTGGTTTGTCGCACAAACGGCAGAGAAAAAAAAAAGAACCCCCTCGGGCAGCGGCTAATAGCTTCACCAGCAGGAAGGTTAAAAATTGCTTAGGTGATTGTTTCTGAAGGTCTACAACACCGAATATAATTCCTCTCATTCTGAAGTTATATCCGGAATGATACGGTAAGGCGTTAGGCACAGGCGTAGATCCTCTGGAAATAGAATGCCCATCGCCACTACGGGGAAGCGTCCCATGCTAAGCTGACTTAAAACGTTAAAACGTTTGAACCTTTGGCTGAATGCAGGTTATATAAAAAAAAATACTACAGCTAGCGTATTGAATCACATGGTTCAAAATTCTGCATGAGTAGGTAGTGCTTAACATTTCGTCCACTTCGAAGTCATTACACTGAGAAAAAAGATTTGTTGAANAATTCTGCATGAGTAGGTAGTGCTTAACATTTCGTCCACTTCGAAGTCATTACACTGAGAAAAAAGATTTGTTGAACCAAAAACGCACGTCTGGAGCAACAAAATCAATTGTTTGCATAGGGATTACTAAATTTTTCATTGTTGAAATCAAATAATTTTGTTGTTCTTACTTGGGTGTCCCAATCTGTAAAATTTAAATTTGGTTGGCCCAACTAAATATTTTTATAGCACTACGTACATTAAACAAGTTCAGCTGTTATAAAAATGGAAACATTACCAACTTTCTAATTCGGGTCACTAGCGTCGAAACGTTACGCCTTAGGAATATATGCTAAATTAACTACTAACGAGGTAGAAATGTTTTTAAATTCGTATTATTCAAATATAGGTTAACGTACATACNAATTCTGCATGAGTAGGTAGTGCTTAACATTTCGTCCACTTCGAAGTCATTACACTGAGAAAAAAGATTTGTTGAAGAAAAAACGAACGTCTGGAGCAACAAATTCAATTGTTTGCATAGGGATTACTAAATTTTTTATTGTTGAAATCAAATAATTTTGTTGTTCTTACTTGGGTGTCCCAATCTGTAAAATTTAAATTTGGTTGGCCCAACTAAATATTTTTATAGCACTACGTACATTAAACAAGTTCAGCTGTTATAAAAAATGGAAACATTACCAACTTTCTAATTCGGGTCACTTGCGTCGAAACGTTACTCCTTAGGAATGTATGCTAAATTAACTACTAACGAGGTAGAAATGTTTTTAAATTCGTATTATTCAAATATAGGTTAACGTACATACTNTATGCTAAATTAACTACTAACGAGGTAGAAATGTTTTTAAATTCGTATTATTCAAATATAGGTTAACGTACATACTTAATATTTCTTAGTATTACAGTTATACTATTCAGTTTCTCATTTAAATTGTTTTATTATTAAGCATCATTACTCATCAATAAATGTACATTACTCATCAATAAATGTANAGTTTCTCATTTAAATTGTTTTATTATTAAGCATCATTACTCATCAATAAATGTACATTACTCATCAATAAATGTAGTACTTACAAACACTGTTACTATCCGAATTGCCACAAAAATTACCGTCCCCAAGTAGCAAACAACAAGCAGTTAACAGTTAGCCAACTGTTGGCAGTGATGTCAAACGTTCAAATTTATGACTGTCAGCATTTCTTACATGGTTGACAAATAAGGTCATATAAATAGTGACAGTACCTATTTTTTGAAAAATAATCTTATTATTGGCCGATGCTCTCACAATTATTGTTAGATTTCAACAGACGCCCCACAAGTAGATGATAAAATAAATGCTGTTACTCACTGCTGGGAAGTTATTACCAGCTTGTTTATGGGCCATTTACGGCATGCCAACTGTTGCTTACTGCTGGGGACATAATAGCAGCATACTTACGGCTCATTGTGATATGTAAACTGTTCCTTTATACTGAAGAAGCATTATCAGCAAGCTTACGTGCCATTTATGGCATACCGGCTATATATTGTTGAGCAGTAGCAAATAGCGTCATGTGAATTCACTTGATTTTTTTTTTATTTTATCCATATATGAAGTAAAGATAACATGTGACATTGCTAAAAATAGGTAAAAATAGTTTTTGGACTGCAAAACCTGCAAAAAATAACGTGTAAAAAAATTCGTTATTTTGCATTTTAAATTCCACCTGAAAGTAGCCCGAAACTAAAATACTAGTACTTTAAACAAAATAAAGAAATCTCAGTATTGACTTATAATATTAACAATAATTGTGTCTATAGAAAAGCTAATAATGCAACTTGTATATTTAGAAAGTATTTAGATTTACTTAAAAAAAAATTACATAATTATATGGTAGAGAATTTGCTGGCATTCTAGACTGAAAACGAAATAGTAGTGAGTTCGTTTCCGGGTTCTTCCAAAGAAATTAACTAATCGCGAAATAATGCAGATAATAACATAAATTAACATGTTAAATGGATAAAACTTATTTTAGATGCGACGTAAGTATTTTCTGACCTTGNGCAGATAATAACATAAATTAACATGTTAAATGGATAAAACTTATTTTAGATGCGACGTAAGTATTTTCTGACCTTGAAAACGCATGGCAAGCTGCTTCTGCGTGAGCGACAAGTGGCAAGAAGCTGGGCCACACGCGACTTGCCAACAGCTGGCTGACGCCATTTGGTTTCCTAGCGGCAGGCCAGAAGCAGAAAGCCAGTGGGCCACTGCTTCTGACGTGTTTGGGATACAGTTGATTGTGCAGAAGGGGACAATTGTGGACAGATTGCATTATGCTACATGGACGTCATTTGGACAGTGGCCCAGATGTGGCCAACTGCAAGTGGCATCACGTGGGCCACAAGCATCTGCGGGTGCGTTACAGTGGTTGACTGATTGTTTCCTAATTACGGAAACAGCATGTGTGCCGCTAGTATTCAAGCAGATTTGCACAAATAGACTAACTGATTTTTGCTACTTGGGTCTCGAGCGGTATTTTCGAACGAAGTGAATAAAATGGGTGGCCAAGGAAACAATTTATAATTGATGTAAATAAATATTTTCTTCAGAGTGTCAACTTTGTTTGGCCCATCACAGAGGTTTTTTTTTATTCAAACCTGTATATTGTTAAATAAACAAATTTTTTTCTTCAAATTTTTGTTACTCGATAAATTAGTTTTTCGGGCTACTAGTTCATGTTTTCATGCCTTGTACAAGCAGGTATTTTGTTGGCTGGGACAAACCGGTCTGTGCAGCGACGGAACAAGTTTCTCAAAGAAGATATAAATGGTGAGGAATCGGCCATTGAACAATCCCAGCTTTCTCCTGGAGTGATTTCGCGAAAACCACGTGAAACTAAAATCAGGTTGTCCGGACTGAGAATCGATCCCTGGTACTCTCCAAATGCGAGTACAACTGCGCCACCATGCACGATAATTTTCCATGTGAATCCATGTCACAAGTCTACTAAACTTAGCCGCCAATCGCAGGCTTTACATAAGATAACTATTTTCCCCTTGAACCCGGAACCCATACGCAGCAACTCAAATGAGGCCCATCGCCAGAAGAAATCTAGTGATAATCGACATTGATAAAAATTGATGTTCGCTTACCTGGAGAAGGCAAAAACGTTGGTAGAGATCTCGTGTGTGTTGAGCGAGCCTCTCTGTATGGTCCTTGTCTTCTTCAACTGGGCTGCACGCTTGTATACTTTCAAGTGACTGTTTTCCGCCGCCTCCTGGGCGGCTATGTTGAGAGTCTTGTAGTTCTTGTTGACTGGCAACCACGTCTTGGACGCCTTCGAGAAGCCTGCAATTGAATACCGGCGTTGAACTCCAAGAAAACTGCAGAAGACGCGCAGCCATTGCTAGAATNGTTCGAGAAGCCTGCAATTGAATACCGGCGTTGAACTCCAAGAAAACTGCAGAAGACGCGCAGCCATTGCTAGAATATCGGCGTCAGAATAAATAAATTTAACACGGTAATCGGAACCCCATCATCGTGACGCCCTTGTGCAGAAAAAAAACGTGTAACAATCGCGAGACACTGCTCTTTCTCTTCCTCAGAGTAGAGTGGAGAGATTTGTGTGAAACGAGATAAGCATGGAGCGGCGCCGGAGTGCCAGGGCGGGGTAAACGGGAGACCCCCGAGGAAAGNATTTGTGTGAAACGAGATAAGCATGGAGCGGCGCCGGAGTGCCAGGGCGGGGTAAACGGGAGACCCCCGAGGAAAGCCCGTTGACCAGCGGCATCGTACGGGATGATTCCCACTTGCGAAAAGCCAGAGTGACCTGGCCGGGGATAGAACCCTGTTTGCCTTGATGGGAGGCGAGCAGTATAACCGCTCAGCCACCGTGGCCTTGAATTCATTAACAGTTTCGGATAATACTTCTGAGGAAATNGAGGCGAGCAGTATAACCGCTCAGCCACCGTGGCCTTGAATTCATTAACAGTTTCGGATAATACTTCTGAGGAAATAAATAAGTTTGGCTTACGACCTGTTTTCAATTAACTGCCCCTCATATTTTCTTCCAGTCTGAAAATGTAGTACGTTTCTGGAGAGCTATGTAAATAGGGAGAATGGGGCATAAATACATATTGTGGCCGTACCAGTAACGTTTAGAGGGAATAGGATGTGAGGCATCGAAAATANGAGAATGGGGCATAAATACATATTGTGGCCGTACCAGTAACGTTTAGAGGGAATAGGATGTGAGGCATCGAAAATAGCGATTTCTGCGATGCATTTTTCATAACTGTAGAAGCACGAATATTTAACCACCTTTAATGAATNGCATCGAAAATAGCGATTTCTGCGATGCATTTTTCATAACTGTAGAAGCACGAATATTTAACCACCTTTAATGAATAAAAGAATACAAAATGTGAATGGTGCATCCAAAATTGTAACAGTACATGTTAAAATTTATGCAGGAGAGCTCCAGAAATGAGTTTTATAGAGCAAACAGCCAAATTAAATAAATAACCCCTCTCAAAAAAAAAATATATAAATTATAATTAATTAAAACGTACCTTGGCTTATGTGACATAATTTAGTTTGCCCTGTTTATTACGTATAATTCATGGTAGCGACGTCGACTTTAAGAATTCTGTTAACATAAAATTATTTTATTTTTGATTGAACTAAAATTTTAGCTATATTTTATTTTTTATATATAGTAATATTTCATTTGTAATTAATAAGAATAAAACAGGGGGAAATAGGCGTGTTCGTATTACTTATTAAGAAATAGTTCTCATGCAAATTATTATTAAACTGAGTGCTCAATCATGCGGTGCGTTGTCCCTACGGAATAATTTTCGAGACATAGCTAAGCTTTTCGAAAATCCCTTAGCGTGTTAAANTCATGCGGTGCGTTGTCCCTACGGAATAATTTTCGAGACATAGCTAAGCTTTTCGAAAATCCCTTAGCGTGTTAAAATTCCCGGCATAAAAATTCCCCGTTTCCAAATTGTATACTACTAGGTCGGACGGACTGGAAACTGCGCGATATCAAATATCTAAAGCGGCAAAACATTCCTTCCCCAGCCCCTGTCACATCACCACATAGGCTTCTGGGTCTGGGATGGTCGATTGGGGAGGAGTATTTTGAGTGGAGTGGAGAGATTTGGGTAGCGCTTAGTATCGTAGTCCTGAAAGCTGATAAGGGTGAAACAAGGTGTGTATGGAGCAGCGCCGGGCGGGGGAAACGGCCGGTCCCCGATAAAAAGCGCCGTCCGGCACGATTCCCAAATGGGAAAATTCGGGNAAACGGCCGGTCCCCGATAAAAAGCGCCGTCCGGCACGATTCCCAAATGGGAAAATTCGGGGAGCGATGCAGCCGGAAATCGAATCCGGTTCGTCTTGGTGGGAGGCGAGTAGTCTGACCACTACACCACCGCGGCCCCGTAGTTTTCGAGAAAAGATGGTAGTAGGTGGGACAGAATTTTCGTCGTAGCCTAACTCACGAAGGAAGAAATAGCATTCACCTGAAGAGATTTCCGGAAACCATGAAACACAAAATCAGNGTCGTAGCCTAACTCACGAAGGAAGAAATAGCATTCACCTGAAGAGATTTCCGGAAACCATGAAACACAAAATCAGGATTGCAGAGCGGGAATCGAACCCGGGTCCTTCCGCCGTCGTGTCNAACCATGAAACACAAAATCAGGATTGCAGAGCGGGAATCGAACCCGGGTCCTTCCGCCGTCGTGTCAATTGTGTTTGCTACTGCGCCATCTTGGCCGGTGGTTCCCTGGGCGGAGGATAAGCTCACCTCCGTTGGTGGTGCTATCCCACTGCAAAGGAGTCCTGCAGCGGTCCCTGGTCCTCGCCATGTAGCCGGAGGCCCCCGCGTTGCAGCCCTGCGGGTCGACCCCCTCGGCGTACGTGATGNGTCCCTGGTCCTCGCCATGTAGCCGGAGGCCCCCGCGTTGCAGCCCTGCGGGTCGACCCCCTCGGCGTACGTGATGTCTGTGTTGTCGGTCATGCCGATCTCCTCGCCCATGTACGTGATCGTCGATCCGGGCAGCAGCAGCAGCATCATGTTGATGGCATCTTCCAGGCCCGGGACGAGCGTCGCAACACGCCNATCGTCGATCCGGGCAGCAGCAGCAGCATCATGTTGATGGCATCTTCCAGGCCCGGGACGAGCGTCGCAACACGCCACCTGTCGTGGTTGCCAGCCTGCAACACAGACAACGCACTGCCATCAATGACGATATAGCTGGAAGTCAGGGACTCACGAGTTAAACCCTCAGGTTCCAACCATAGATGAAGTATGAGGTAGACCGATTATTCGTCTTCTGCGCATGTACCCAACATTGACCTACCCCAAAGCAGCAAAACTGTCAAAGTCACATTGTCAACAATGATGAACGTGCTTGTTTATAATCTAATTTTTAAAAAGAAATGCAATTTTATATTAATGAAATACTTTAACCAACTTGACCGCATTACAAATTGGTTAGAGGAAGTATACNAAAGAAATGCAATTTTATATTAATGAAATACTTTAACCAACTTGACCGCATTACAAATTGGTTAGAGGAAGTATACAAACATCTCAAAGCACTTTTTTTTACTAAACAGTGTTCCAATCTGAAATCCTGGTTTTGCTAGTCATGATGGCAGAAAAGCAGTTTAATATTAGGACACGTATATTTGTTGTGTGCAGCCAACNATCCTGGTTTTGCTAGTCATGATGGCAGAAAAGCAGTTTAATATTAGGACACGTATATTTGTTGTGTGCAGCCAACAAGATCGGTCTACCTCATCTTTAGTCTATGTTTCCAACTTACACAACGGTGCTAAACTTTATTTGTTGTTCATTTANAAGATCGGTCTACCTCATCTTTAGTCTATGTTTCCAACTTACACAACGGTGCTAAACTTTATTTGTTGTTCATTTACATGCCTCTGAATTCAATGCTGATAGTCGTTTTTCTGTAAAACTCCATAGTTGACTAGTGGAGGTCTCTGAAGAAAGGCACCACTTCAAAGTGCCGAGAGCAGATCTTCAGGAAAATAATTGCACGCGCAGGACTCTTGACTTCTGTGACCTCACTACGAATAATCAGTGTGTGCATGTGTCCAAAGATAAATGCCAAGAGGAGGGATTTCGACACAACTACCAACTCCATAACAATGCCACAAAATGCCAATGTAAAAACTGCAACATTAGGACATCCCCAGAATACACACTATAGGAGAGCCATAGTGCTGAAAGTCGAGGATACCTTTGGATTTCTGCAAAGGTTCACCACAATGGTAACGACACGTTTCCACAAAAACATTTGACGAACACATTTGNTACCTTTGGATTTCTGCAAAGGTTCACCACAATGGTAACGACACGTTTCCACAAAAACATTTGACGAACACATTTGTTAGAATTTTTTTGTCAAACGAGGTCCAAATTTTTTATTGTGTTCTTGGAAATATATATGAATTTTGTTTGCTAAAAGGCCATCCACAAAAACTGCAACATCAATCATGTAATGGTCTATTGGGCTATTAACAGGCGGCATCATCCCTTATAGAGAAATTATTTGTTTTAGTGTCATTACAGAAGCAGAAGGGTCATTACTGAAAATGTTTCATTATAGAANCCTTATAGAGAAATTATTTGTTTTAGTGTCATTACAGAAGCAGAAGGGTCATTACTGAAAATGTTTCATTATAGAAGCATTGCATTTCATGTTTATGTGTAAATGTTTGCACCTGTTCTTTAATAGGTGTAAATTAATAAATATATAAAATTTTTTATTAAGTTAATTATTGCTTAAATATGGATTAGTAGTTCACATATTATGCATGTAATGATGTGTAAAGAAATTAGATGAGCTTCAATTGTCACATATATTAATAAATATCCTTTTGAATCAGGGGGAAAAAAATGCAATATGACGAGTGACACGGGCTTTTAAGGAATATAGCATCGTCACTTTGGTATCTCTCTCCTTTTTGGACAATGATCTTTCCCACGAAATCTCTTAGTTAAATTGNAATATAGCATCGTCACTTTGGTATCTCTCTCCTTTTTGGACAATGATCTTTCCCACGAAATCTCTTAGTTAAATTGCTCTGGTCACAGTTTCAAACTCACTCCATTTAATATTTTAAGGTCTAATAGTTTNACGAAATCTCTTAGTTAAATTGCTCTGGTCACAGTTTCAAACTCACTCCATTTAATATTTTAAGGTCTAATAGTTTATTAACTTCAGTAAAAAATGATTCTGCTCCTTTTTAATATCCATTATCTTCATTATCGTTCTTTGTTTGGAGCATAGTTTCTTAGCGGTACGTTACAAAATTTATTTTTAAGTATAAATAAATTTTACGTACACTTTGAAGTTTACATGACCGATACTTCTGGCTGCTGAAANAAATTTATTTTTAAGTATAAATAAATTTTACGTACACTTTGAAGTTTACATGACCGATACTTCTGGCTGCTGAAAAGGCCGAATGTTGTAAATGTCAGTAATAAATGCCGTAACCCAGGTTCTTTTGCCTCGTCGAACTTTTCTTTTGTGTGTTGTTTAATACCATTTACTTGTAGAGTGCGATTTTATTTGAAAACGGTTACATCTTCTCTTTTCTTCGCTGTGTGCTCAAATAAGGCCTTACTTTGTGTCTTTAGTTAAGAGTATCTGTTTATTTGCCTATCAAATGTGTTATACTGTTTCACATGCAAACATCAAAAATATTGTCTAAGTATTTTTCATCAAACATTGTGACTACAACAGACTTTTATTTTTTGCAGGTATAAGNACATCAAAAATATTGTCTAAGTATTTTTCATCAAACATTGTGACTACAACAGACTTTTATTTTTTGCAGGTATAAGTTTATATTCATTCTGGCAGCTTCTGTCGTCTCTCTTCAGACTTGAAGCGTCATCACTACTTTGAAAGAACGGCTAATAATAATCTTCATGACTGTTATAAATGCTGCGATCTAATGTTACGGCACTACCGCTTTCTAATCGGTTGTCATATTTTTTCATAATCNATGACTGTTATAAATGCTGCGATCTAATGTTACGGCACTACCGCTTTCTAATCGGTTGTCATATTTTTTCATAATCACGACTGCAAGAAAATATGCATACGACTTGTCTATTTTTATTGTTAAGTGTGTGAACATGGACTGGATNACGACTGCAAGAAAATATGCATACGACTTGTCTATTTTTATTGTTAAGTGTGTGAACATGGACTGGATTGGTGTGGATGTTCTCTCAGTGAGTTTTGAGGCAATACTGATTTATATTTGGAGATCGGGCTGGTTTTTGTTGTCCGAGGCCGTGTTCGTAGGTGCACTGTGACCGGTCAAACAAGTTGTAATGCCTGTGCCCTGGTTGACTGGTCAGGTGTTTGTTGTAGGAAGTAGCTAGAATTCTTGTGGACTTCCTGATTAGGCTGAGTTGTTTTGTTTTTCAGTAGCTTTGGTTTGATTTTCACCCTTATATTTTATATTTATGGTATAATTCCTCAATGAATGTTAGGATTTCGTGAAATAGGTTCGTTGGCCATAGGAAANATTTATGGTATAATTCCTCAATGAATGTTAGGATTTCGTGAAATAGGTTCGTTGGCCATAGGAAAGTCCACTTCCCTCCACCGTCCATTGTACGTATCTGAAGTCAGGACAGACAGTGGTCATCTGTACTATAGTCAGTATNCACTTCCCTCCACCGTCCATTGTACGTATCTGAAGTCAGGACAGACAGTGGTCATCTGTACTATAGTCAGTATTTTGGAGAGGATGTCTTATGAAGGCTGCGGTCAGCCCATCAGGACGGGTTGGTTGTTCTGTCACCAGCCGGTCTTACACTCGGCATTTGCCTTTGCTCTACTGAACTNCAGCCCATCAGGACGGGTTGGTTGTTCTGTCACCAGCCGGTCTTACACTCGGCATTTGCCTTTGCTCTACTGAACTATTACTGGCATAGCTTTCAGGTGTCATGTGCAATGCGGGTACATGTAGTTGTTTTGCGTTTTATACATGGTTTATGTCTCCTCTGCAATATCTCCCACTGCANTGTGCAATGCGGGTACATGTAGTTGTTTTGCGTTTTATACATGGTTTATGTCTCCTCTGCAATATCTCCCACTGCATAGCTGCACACAATGGGCAATTGTCGGGGCCATGTGGTTATTCGACTGCCGATTTCTTCATGTTTCAGCGGTACCTATCAGAGACGAACCACAAACTTATCATTATCATCTCAGCTCTCGCAAATTCCTCTTGGAGAAACTCTGATTCAGTTCCCAATAGTGCACGGCAGAAGGATAGCTTTTCAGGAATTTCGCTGGCATGGGACAAACTAAGCTTCTATCCCAAAGCCTTCGTGACATGTCCTACAGTCGTTTGATTTTGTATCATGCTTGTTGAATTTACATGGTGTCAGATCCACAACTAACCTCATTCCACGACTACCCTACATTCGTATTCAGTTTTCTTTTGAGAACTGGACATGTATACGTGTTGTCTTAGAATATTTATGTATTTTTTTAACTGCAACTTGGTGCAGNTTTCTTTTGAGAACTGGACATGTATACGTGTTGTCTTAGAATATTTATGTATTTTTTTAACTGCAACTTGGTGCAGCAAATAGTAGGATCTCTCTGTCTGCACATTCTTGGTACCTTGCGAAACTTGTCGGACTCGTGCTTTGTTGAGTGATGATGAAGTGCTAGAGGGACTTCGTACTCTCTTTTTATTAGCTTTGTACTGTCCGCTGGTCAGATGGAATGTTTTGTGCTTCCATCGGTGGCTTCAAGGCCAGTCATTGCTGCGCTGTATGTGGCGNGTCCGCTGGTCAGATGGAATGTTTTGTGCTTCCATCGGTGGCTTCAAGGCCAGTCATTGCTGCGCTGTATGTGGCGTGTCGTTGGTTAATGAACAAGAAGAATATCTAGTTGGTAGAATGTGAGTGCGTCACAGACTGTGTGGTCTTCTGACCTCTCCCCTCTTCCAGAGATTAGGTTTGTGAAGTCTGAGTGATTGGAGAATTCAAGGGGTGGCAGCTTAAATAAGCTGTGATTTCTACACCTTTTACTAACTTTCTCTGAGGAGTGTGAAATACATAGTTATCTTCAGCTGGGCGCTAGAGTACTCCTGCAACGTTCATCTGGAAAGCTCTTACCTGCCCCAGTGCCTTGTTTCCTGCTNTTCAGCTGGGCGCTAGAGTACTCCTGCAACGTTCATCTGGAAAGCTCTTACCTGCCCCAGTGCCTTGTTTCCTGCTCGCTTAACCCTTTTACAGTCATGATGTTTATTAATTATCGAGCTAATCACGGCAGGCCTCTTCCGCTTTGTAATCGNCGCTTAACCCTTTTACAGTCATGATGTTTATTAATTATCGAGCTAATCACGGCAGGCCTCTTCCGCTTTGTAATCGTTAATTGTAGTGTACATATCGGAATGGGGCACGTGATACTTACGAACCAGATGTACCAGTTCCCGGTCGGCACGCTTCTCATCACGTTGTTTATGGCCGTGTTGAAGGNGTGATACTTACGAACCAGATGTACCAGTTCCCGGTCGGCACGCTTCTCATCACGTTGTTTATGGCCGTGTTGAAGGTGTTGGCGTTGGTGCCAGAGCGCACGGCGTCTATGAATTCCCAGATGAACGGCAAATGACCACCAGGGTGGGTCTTGTTCCCGAAGTAAGCGACGTCTTGTGCAANTCTATGAATTCCCAGATGAACGGCAAATGACCACCAGGGTGGGTCTTGTTCCCGAAGTAAGCGACGTCTTGTGCAAGGCTGCCTGTTGTCTCCAGCATCGTGAATCTGCAACAGGGTAGAGTTTCGTAGAATTACTTCGCCAATAAGNTGCAAGGCTGCCTGTTGTCTCCAGCATCGTGAATCTGCAACAGGGTAGAGTTTCGTAGAATTACTTCGCCAATAAGCAAAAACATGCGTGGACAACCTCTAGTTTATGGGCGAGGCTTGGTCATGACGTATCCGAATGGTCGATTTATACATGATAAATATGTACATATGCTTACTTNGTTTATGGGCGAGGCTTGGTCATGACGTATCCGAATGGTCGATTTATACATGATAAATATGTACATATGCTTACTTTGCCCTGGTATGTACTTGTCCAGACAATTTGGACAGGTCATCCGCCTGTTCACGCTACAGACTTCAGACATTCTGGTGGCAAATGTGATAACTACAGAAACCCGAAAAGTGTACTTACGAAGTCATATTTCTGGTGCAATGTAATGTTCACTGAAACACTAAAAAATAATAATTTTTTCGTTTTTTTTATATTATTCACATTTTAAAATTGGCGTTTTCTTATAACCTCAAAAATCTTACTCGAAACAGTCACGACAAACACAAAAAAAAAAAATATATAACGACTGCCGTAGATACGCAAGTACGCCCAGCAAGTAAGCAACTTCATTAACTTGCCAAGTACAGAGCCTGTGAGTACTATACTGCGAATTCGGACAGCGCTAGTATATACGCTGTGATGCCACAGGTGGGTTCAAGTACGGACACGTGTGTACTTGGAGAGAATTCAAACACAGCCTTAAAGAAGTCATTCAGGCACATATCCAAGGAAAGGGTTCATGGGGTCCGGACTCCTCCTCCCAAAGGTAAACGTTCTCTTGAGTAGATTGTAANCACATATCCAAGGAAAGGGTTCATGGGGTCCGGACTCCTCCTCCCAAAGGTAAACGTTCTCTTGAGTAGATTGTAAGAAAAAATAACCGAAAATATAAACCTTCTGAGAAAACAACTGTTGTATTGTGATAAATCGGTAGCTGAGATGATTACCCTGGTGATTACCCGAGATTTCATTGTCATGATCGGTAGCTGTTCACGGTTAATTGAGAACTTTTGAAAACATCCTTGAAAAATGTAGCTGCCACTACCTGCGTTTATTTTAACAGGCGCGCAAAGTGGAGTGCTCCCAGTAAAGTTGGTAATGATAGAGAGAAAGTAGTCCCGTGTCTTAAACTTTGATCTAAAAATGTGAGACAAACTATTGTGAATAGTAAAATTATTTCTTTCGCTTCCCGATTTTTAATGCATATAACTGTAAGAATTAACACATTTTGAAAATATTAATTTTTCTAATAATTTCACAGTTTCACTTTAACCGACGCATGAATAAAGTGATCAGGAACACGATAACGTTAATTTTACACATGGAGTAAGAATAAACATTATGCATACAAGTATATATCTTAAGCAGGGCTGTCGGTTTACCATGAACTGCCTATAAAAATCCCCTAGGCTATTTTTTACTTCAACATAATCTCTAGTGTTGTTATTGTAATTTGAGATTCTTAAATTGTATCTATTTTAAAAGACTGATTTCATGTATATTTTAAATGTGTAAACTAATATCCCTTAGCAGTGGCCATAGAGGTAGTATACTGAAGATCACGTCGTGTGAGTAGTAGCTGATGTCCATGGGCTTATCTAGAATTTCAGAAATAAAAACTGATCAATTGGTGTTCCCAAATTTTTCATCAATTTTGCGGGTTAGGCAACCATCACGTAATATTACTTCGTGGCACATGAGCATGTACTTTAATTTAGGATCCTTTTAGTAATGATTAAATTTAAATGTNCACGTAATATTACTTCGTGGCACATGAGCATGTACTTTAATTTAGGATCCTTTTAGTAATGATTAAATTTAAATGTTAGAAATTTATGTCAAATGTTTTACTTAAAATATGTATAGTTTAGAAATGTCTAAATTTGTTAAATTATAAAATTATAGAACTAAGAAGTGGTCAAAACGAGATGTGACAAAATTTTTAAAGTTTTTATTGAACTTTGCAAAGCTAGTTGTATGCCACAATCTCACTGCATAGTCTATTTGCGGTTTTTTCACACTTTTTGAAACAAACCTTTGAAAATCACCCCATTTATGGCGTGTTTTCTTGTTTCATAAATATGCCATATATCGCAAACGTTTTATACTTGAGTTAACAAAAAGTACGTTATGTTTGGTTAAATTTAATTTTTTACTTATTTTTTTATCCATACGAGTCTTGATATTNAGTTAACAAAAAGTACGTTATGTTTGGTTAAATTTAATTTTTTACTTATTTTTTTATCCATACGAGTCTTGATATTACAATTATTATATTAATACGAATAAAAACAGAAAAATCGTTATGTTGGCAATGCCTAGTAAGTAATAGGTATTATGAAAATTATAACTACACTGAGTGCGCATGGATGCGGTGTGTATTCCCTTTCGTGTAATTTTATAAANTAGGTATTATGAAAATTATAACTACACTGAGTGCGCATGGATGCGGTGTGTATTCCCTTTCGTGTAATTTTATAAACAAGATTATGCTTTGTTTGCATGAGGCGGAAGAATTTCCTAGAAGTAGAACTTAAGCGGGGCTTCCGAAAAGTTGGAAATAACCATGAATGTACTGTAGCGACGATTGAAGGTTTGGAGTGTTTACGGTAAAATCACGACTTTTGAAAGTCATTTTAGAATATGCTTTTGTGATTACGCTGTATCCTTCCAACATATGTAAATTTAACATTGCCACGGGTTTGATTACTTCATTCTGCGTCGGCTAAGTGATGTGGTGCAATTGTTAGGCATTAGAATGTTACAAGCAAACTATTAATACAATGGAAGGAAACAAGAAACATCAACCTCGCTGCACATAAATTTAAACATTACTCTCTGATTACGACGCCGAGTCTTAATGAAGTTTAATATCTTAGCTGCCTACTTAACAAGGAACCTGCATGCCAGTATATACTGTAACTCATATGTAGTTAGGGGTAGTGTTTTTTCAAAGGTTGGTTTCGGATGTACTAACTTCACCGTTTGGCCTGAGCCGCCGGAATAAGAAGTTACAATAGTGCTGCAGAGTAAGTGTTTAGAAACTGTAGAGAATGCTTTGTAAATCTGAAGTTTAAGTGCTCTTTTAAAGATAGTAATTGTATGCACAGCGGACTCTAGGTACTGAGGACCAGAAAATACAGTCTGAAAATACGGCAGTGTCACAGGATTTGTATTCAAATATCAGTTTGGTTTTTAGTACAAATTAAATGAAAAAAAATACGTTGTCTAAAAGTTTAAATTATCACTTAGGATTGCGAAATTTCAGGCAGGCTGGACAAACGGACATGAAGTCTGATATTCGCACGTTTAACACTCGGAATGCGTACACTTTAGTGATGCGGTTCAATTTTAGATGAAGAACGTGAAGCCCAAGTTATTTAACATATTTGCTCTACTGCCGATAAATGTGCCAACCAATTAAACACTTAGAAAACAATATGTTTTACAAATACTTCTTCACGCCACTTATTCGCATTCATTCGTAATGCTTGACAATTGTCATATTCAACTGCAAATTATTTTCATGACTTTAATTTGAACACAATAAGCTCCTCCGTAGGCAAGTTAGTACATGTGATTTTATATTTATACATATTATTGTTATTAGCCTCTTAATACATTACACTGGGATTACAACAACGTTTCAGAATTCAAAATAAATTATCACTTATATTCGTCTCACAAAATTTTTTAGAAATGTTCTGCGGATCAATATGATGACCAAAAATTTCCTGCATGTTCAATCACTTACGATATAAAATAAACAAATTAAAAAAATTTGTTATGCATACCATGACACAAACTGGTGACAATAATGTCGTNACTTACGATATAAAATAAACAAATTAAAAAAATTTGTTATGCATACCATGACACAAACTGGTGACAATAATGTCGTGTAATGATCTTGAAAGTTTCGTTGTCACATTTGATTAGAAATAATTCTCTGGGAAAATAAAGTAACATTTCTTTTAGTATAAATGTTNGAAAGTTTCGTTGTCACATTTGATTAGAAATAATTCTCTGGGAAAATAAAGTAACATTTCTTTTAGTATAAATGTTGTGCATTTATAACCGGCGTGATTCGTTATCGTGATATGTCAATAGACTCTTTGACGTTTAATAAAGTACAAATTGAGGTATATTAATCAATGACGCAATTACATAATTGCCACTACGTTGTGTTGTTAAATGAAAATCCTAGTAGTCAGATTTTATCTGAGTTAATGTAGCTACGATAAGAATTTCAATACCTATTAGATAAAATGAGAAGTATGTATTCAGTGCTTATCAACATAAAAACAACGGAAAATTTGGAAATGTGAGCCAAATAATTTTTTTGTTCATTACAGTTGCAGAATATGGCGACTCAATGGCTTTTCACGACCACGAATTACCATTCCAAGACAGTTGATTTACGTGTGCTCATAAAAACTTTCTCCTACTACGTCCCTCAGTTCGTACACACAAATTACTTTGGTGAGAAAATTAAATGATATTTTCAGTTAACATAGACCATACGTGAGCAGAGTCCGTGGCTAATAGGAATGTTCTATTTGCGTATTGCAACTAAGCTTTATAAAAGCCTGTTTCTATTCATTAATTTTTCTTTACATATAGTTATTGCTCAATTTTACTGTCTTTTATTTAATTGTAAGACCAGATATTATTACTACCCTTGGTTTTTTTTTNTATAGTTATTGCTCAATTTTACTGTCTTTTATTTAATTGTAAGACCAGATATTATTACTACCCTTGGTTTTTTTTTAATTATTTGAACTGATTTCTTGCAAAGAGTAAGTAAGTACCAAGAAGGTAATTTTCAAGGAAATGCNGTTTTTTTTTAATTATTTGAACTGATTTCTTGCAAAGAGTAAGTAAGTACCAAGAAGGTAATTTTCAAGGAAATGCCTCGTTTCAGGGAAATAAGTCTTACCTGGTGTAGTCACCTTTCTTGGCAGTGTACTGGTCGACCAGAGATCTGAACTCGGTGACCATTTGGTATGTGTCTGGTTGGTTCAGGGTCCTGTCAATGGTTCTGGTGTTGTTTCTGAGCTGCTCGTCCTCGAACAGTCGAGACACTGAGTCCACCCTGAATCCAGCAACTCCTTTGTCCAGCCAGAACCGCATGACGCCCTGTAAGCCATTCACAATGTCGCCTTCTTACCGGAGTTGAAAATGTGGCAGTGTAGGTATAGTTCTTTCAAGGCCACTTACAACTCTTTTCGGAAGCCCCGCTACATTTATACTTTCAGGGTATTCCTCCGCCTCTTACAAATAAAGCTTACTCGAGTGTAGAAAATCACAACCAAAGTGACAGCGCACCGCATTCGTGCGCACTCGGTGTAGTAATATTTTGCATAAGAACTATTTCTTAATAGCCATTAACAGCACACCTATTTTCTCTGTGTTTTTATTCTTATACATTATAAAGTTAATATTATAGTTTATACACAAATTAAAAACCAAATTTCAATTTAAGAAAAAATATGGTAGTTTTATGCCAACAAACGTATACAACGATTGTGACTCATGTAATATTGAGGAAATAACCAAACACTTCATAAATCCGGTGATTTTTGAAAGGTGTGATTGAAAAAGTGTAATGAAACCGCGAATATATATTGCTTCAGTACTGCATGGATTTAATGCCCAAAGCGTTTTCTCACAGTCGGAAGAACACGGGCTTGATACCGGCTGGTGGTGTTTGGGATAAAGTTTTTCCTTGCCACGGTGGTTTAACTTTGCAAACAAACAAATGACAGTTGTTGCTGTTCGTGGGAAAATCTTAGAAACTGTAGATCATTTTAAACCACCGTAGCAGCGAAGTTGGTGTTCACGACAGCAGAATTAGGGTTATTATTTTCGGTGGTTGTCAAAATAGTCCGTCGAGACGCCAGCGCTTCTCCATTCCATTTGGCGTGAATTTCAGTACATCAGTGTGCTGCGGCTGAAGATGCTACAAAATTCACTGAAACTGCTCAGATTCTGCCTGTCACTTTCAGTTACACAGTGTCCCATGTACGGGACGTTGCTTATGGAGTGTATTTTATTATTTACACCGTACACAGCAGAAAAAACACCAATAAGGAAAGTACTTTGCGTGCGGAAGACCTCATTCATTGTTCGAATTGTATTCAACATTCTTATAAAAGAACTGGTGTCAATAGCATCAAACGCTATCACACTTATTTGGTCCTGACGTATATCAATGTGTTACACTGATAATTGTACACTTCCAAACGAAAACTCAGTAAATTGCAACGCCTGTAAATTTCCTACTGAAAGAACTGTCTACCAGTAGACTTCCAGTCAAGATGTATTTCCATATGGACGCGCAGACTGCCGAATACCTGCCATCTGCATCGCGATGTAAGGTTAGATATTAATTAATTTACTATTTAACACGTGCAGTTTTTAATTGTATCTGTTTGTTACTACTTCCGCAGTAAATCCCATAATAACAGTTAATGTTGTATTTTATCCATGTCTGTCCTACTATTAATTAGAACGAAGCTCATTCCTAATTTAACTCAATCAATTTACGTGAAAAATCTTTAAATTCTATCAGTTAAAGTCAGAAAGTTTTACCATTAAAACAACAGTGCATTTCTTTTGTGTGATCGTTCCCAGTTCCATATCAGTTAGAATAAGTTCCTCATTAAAATAGGTGTCTTAAAGAAACTGAATGATGTTATTNTCGTTCCCAGTTCCATATCAGTTAGAATAAGTTCCTCATTAAAATAGGTGTCTTAAAGAAACTGAATGATGTTATTTAACTACCCATTCAAAATGCATTACAAGACGGGAGGGCTTCACTAAGTGTCCACCTCAAAAACCTCAATTAAATCTTCGTGAAATTGAAACCATGTAACTATGACTACAAAATGNTTCACTAAGTGTCCACCTCAAAAACCTCAATTAAATCTTCGTGAAATTGAAACCATGTAACTATGACTACAAAATGATCACTGCTAACTATTTTGTTTCAGAAATGCCGAAATATTTTGGAGTCTTCGACTTTTACGCGTCTGCACAACTGAAGGGTAGCACAAAATAAAACAAAAAATATTTTGGGGAATTAGAGGATCTTCAAAACATTGCGTGGGTCGTTTGGAACCACGTAATATGAACTGTTGTCAGACCACTTTTATCAGACATCACTGAAGCGGAAATAAACTAAAGTATCATCTAAAGAAGAAGCCAATTCTCGGCCGTACCTTACGGNTATCAGACATCACTGAAGCGGAAATAAACTAAAGTATCATCTAAAGAAGAAGCCAATTCTCGGCCGTACCTTACGGTGACAGTTGCAATTCAAAATTAGATTTATAGTCTATTCGCGCTTTTTTCACATTTTTTGAATCAAATATTTGANGCAATTCAAAATTAGATTTATAGTCTATTCGTGTTTTTTTCACATTTTTTGAATCAAATATTTGAAAAATCCCCCCCATGTATTACATGTTTAGTTATCTCCTAAATATGCAATGTATCACAAACTACTGTTTACCTCTGATAACATAAAAGTATGTAATTTTTTGTTAAATTAAAGATTTACCTTGTATTTTATTTATAAATTATAACATTACATTTAAAATAAATATGAATATAAACCTCAAGAAAACACGTGTGTTGGTAGCGCCTAGTAAGAAATAGTTATCATGCAAAATATTAATACAACTGAGTGCACACGAATTCGGTGCGTTGTCCTTTGGTGTTATATTCTAGACTTAGTTGAGCTCTGGTTGAATGAGGCGGCGGAATATCCTGGAAGAAGAATTTTAACAGGGCTTGAGAAAAGTGTGAAGTAACCTTGAATGGACTATACCACCGCATGACCATTGAATTGTTATTGCAATNAACAGGGCTTGAGAAAAGTGTGAAGTAACCTTGAATGGACTATACCACCGCATGACCATTGAATTGTTATTGCAATGGAATAAACGATTGAATTAACTGTTTTCGGACATTTGCCAGTGTAGAGCCTATTTATGCGTGTCATAAAATTTAAGAGTATGAAGTAGAAACATGCGGCAGATAAATAATGGGGGAAAGAACTGGGATTATCTATTGACAATGGAATACGTGAACAGGATAATTCTGAAGAAGGAATTGAGTCAGTTGCAACAAAGGTGACGACACAAAAGACCAGAGAACTTGCAAATTGAAACAAAATAACAACTGGCAAGGCATACAGATACAACACTTTTCGAAATAAGGTGGCCTGAGAAAACGTTAATTAGAGCAAATAGTAACTTGTCAAAGTCGACTGAGTTTAGCTGTGCTATAATCTCGCAGACAAGAAGACACCCATCACTCCAAGTAANAGTAACTTGTCAAAGTCGACTGAGTTTAGCTGTGCTATAATCTCGCAGACAAGAAGACACCCATCACTCCAAGTAAAGACTTATTTATTGGAGTGAATGGCTCACAGACATGCCTCACAGAGAAGGCACGAGAGTGGCTTATTTTGTGTCCTTGTATCCACGGGAACAGTCAGTATTAGCCTATGCCAACGCCTGTTTATCACTGTATGATTTTTTTAAGATGTACCTATGTTGAGACTTTGTGTGTGCTTAAAAACACGAATGGTTCTCACTCAAATTGAGCATTTGCAGGTTACTATTGTCAAATTTAGATGTTTGTGTAGGTTAACAGTACAGAAAAGTGCCAACGGCTACTAAAAATGACCCAGATAAATTTTTACATTGAGAATACAGCTAATTGTGTATCTACATATCCGTTGAGAATCTTGTTGCAGCGTTAATAATGTAATAAATTCACTTTTAGGCTTAAAACGTACTTAAGCTCTCTACCTTCATATCTTCGACGAGTTTGCTGCTTCTCCAGTTCAGTTCGGGTTGCTGTGGCGTGAAGACGTGCCAATAGTACTTCTGTCTGCTCTCAACCCATGTCCAGGCTGGTCCACCAAACACCGTAGCCTGAAAGCAAACAGCAACATATAACGTGTTCCTGTTGTTGGACGAACACAATCTATATTAACCGGAAATGAGTTCTGTTTTTCCCCGTATATCCGCTTGTGGATTTATTTGGATATAAAAGGCGGAGAGAGAGAGAGAGAGANAATGAGTTCTGTTTTTCCCCGTATATCCGCTTGTGGATTTATTTGGATATAAAAGGCGGAGAGAGAGAGAGAGAGAGAGATAGAAAGAGAGAAAGAGAGAGAGAGGAAGAGAGATAAAGAGAGAGAGAGGTTTAGAGNAGAGAGAGAGAGAGAGAGATAGAAAGAGAGAAAGAGAGAGAGAGGAAGAGAGATAAAGAGAGAGAGAGGTTTAGAGCCTTGCAAAGGGGTGGTGGGGGGGGCAGCGGGACGGCACTTTTTTCACACTAATTTATTTCTACAAGAATGAAGCAATGCCGGGAAGAAAAATTGAAATCAATTTTTTTGTGATNCTTTTTTCACACTAATTTATTTCTACAAGAATGAAGCAATGCCGGGAAGAAAAATTGAAATCAATTTTTTTGTGATCTTTCTCTCTGTTTATTGCAAAAACCAATAACGAAAACCCGTAGTATCATTGTGAAATTGGCCATAATGAATGAGATATATTTGAATTGTGTGAACATGCTAGCGGCTTAGTTAAAATAAAACGTTTTACAATTCATTATGAGCATACAAATAAACTTATCTTAGTGTCGGTTTTTCTATATGTCTGATTTTATTAAAGACTAGCTGTGCCACCGGCTCCGCTCGCGTCGACTACAGAATTATTGTTTAGATTTTTNATGTCTGATTTTATTAAAGACTAGCTGTGCCACCGGCTCCGCTCGCGTCGACTACAGAATTATTGTTTAGATTTTTTAAAAATAAAGTTCATGCTTTTTATACTTTTCCCTGACTTATAGGGAGAAATAACGGTATTTGCTTGTAGACAGACACTGATCATAAACACAGAACAGAGCACTAACGATGTCATTTTTTGGTGCTAGAATCTCTCTTTTACATAGCCACTGGTCGTCATTTATATTTCTTTGTAGATCTGGATAAACGCTAGCAATCAGTTCCGTATCACTCTGCACCAAATTACTAAAATCCCCCGTTAGTGACACACAGCCCTCGGCATCTGTTTCTAACCACCCATCTCCAATTTTTAATAGTGTATCAGCATAATGTCCTGTATCAACGTCATTGTAGAGGTGCACTCTCATATTTGTCGTCAAGCTGAATTTCTTGACATTTGCCCATAGCTTGACGACTTGAGATAGGCTTTGATTTCATCTGCAGATGTGCCCCACTGAATCACCGGTAGAATTTGGCGGAAGTCACCAGCCAGTAATANTAGGCTTTGATTTCATCTGCAGATGTGCCCCACTGAATCACCGGTAGAATTTGGCGGAAGTCACCAGCCAGTAATACAACCATTCCTCCCATAATGTCTGTATTGTTTCGTATATCCTGTAGAGTTCGGTTTAGGGACTCTATCGCTTTTATGTGTGACAATGTGCTTTCGTCCCACACTAAAAAATTAACATTGACGCATTATTGTACCCCGAACGCTATTTTTACTAAAAAATTTTACCTGAGGGAATGAGATATTATCTCGGGATAAAAAGTAGCCTATGTCACTTCCCGACCCTCCAACTAAAAAAATCACGTCAATCTGTTGCTCCGTTGCGACGTGAAATAAGGACAAAAAAACAAACAAACAAACACACGTTCGCATTTATAATATTAGTTACGATTATAACTGAATTCGAAAATTTTGATGAAGAAAATGACAGAAAACCGCTGGCCTTCCATTGGCGAATTCCGTGATTGCTTGACCTCATCGAGAATAAATTCACTTTATAGAATACATCTTTTTAACTCTGGTAGGTTAATAAGTCCGCAATCAAACCACCTACACAGTTTCAATCGCTGGACACATCTTACTTGCAAAATCGCTCGAAATTTGTAAACTAAATGGCATTGTAGAATTATACGTGTTATTGTATCTGGAAAGAAATACGGCAGCNAATCGCTCGAAATTTGTAAACTAAATGGCATTGTAGAATTATACGTGTTATTGTATCTGGAAAGAAATACGGCAGCGAGTCCGTAACGTTAAACCCCTCCCTTATTTTATATAAGTCCTACATGTATCTTACCCAATTGTTTGGGACTCTCCTGACTCCTGTCGCGTTGTCATAGTAACCAGGATGCCACACATAGTAGTCGGTGTAAGGATCTATACCTTCTTTAGACTTCTGGAACCATTCTAATTGGTCGCTGCAGTAGTCAGGAACAAAGTCGAGTATAAACTTCAGACCTGCAACATGTTGAATGCAGAAGTAGCATTGGAAAGTTTATTATTTTCAAACAAATACAAGTAAATTTATTTGGTTGCAAACCACTTTTACTGGCAATAATAATGATACATTTTCCGTGGTAAAGACTGTTCACGTTAAATTAAGAATTTTTTAAATCAAATTTTTAAAAAGCATGCTTATAACTACACACGCGTTGCAGTACACACTAGCATACATTCTCCCACTTAAGTTGGCAACACATTTGGAAAAACAGTTCTACCGTGTTACGTTGTAATGAGAGTGGTGATACGCGACGCATATAGTAAGTAGAACATCGCTGCCACAATCCCCCTCCGCCGCCAATGCTATTCCCCCCGCGAGCGCCAAAACAAGTTGACACGCGCCGCGGAAAACGCGGATGACGAGTATAAACCGGCCCAGAGGACAGATAGGTAGTTTACAAGTGTCAAGGTTGCCTCGGATCCCCACCTCACCCCGCGCAAAACCGCGTGAGGGAATTATGATACGTAGGAGGGCAGAGCTAACATATCGCCTAAGAAATACCGAGCTAAGCTGAGTTTCGCCGATACGAGGCCGTGCTACGAGTCTCCATCCTCCCCTAGCAAAATGCAGGAGAACTTTTACAAGCGCCGCGAAAATACCGATGTAAGATAAGGGCAGCAGGGGCACCACCCTTTCCCCCTTCAACATCAAGCGTCCTGGCACGTGGAGGATATGGGGCATTGCTCGGCACCTTCCACCCCCCTTCCCCCAACAAGGGACATACGTGTCTGAGTCTGGGGGAGGGGGGTCAAGAAAGTATAAAAGCCAGTATGCGGGACATGAAGGGGGATCAGTTGAATCAGGTCAGTTGACTCAGAAGTTCGCGGAGTAAGTCGGGACGGGAGATTACCGGAAGAATCGTGTCGTGGAAGAGTACGTCTAGGGTCGAACCCGGAGCCGCAGTCGAGGAGAGAAGTCACCGGAATCAGGGCCTTTCAGAGGCCACCCGAAGCACCGGACCCCAACACCGCCGGAACACCCAGAACTGCCCAAGTCTAGCGTCACCACCCCCAAGACGCCGGTCACAGTTAGCACGAGTACGTTAAATAGCCAACTCGCAAGGTACCACCTTCTCGGAATTGTTTTTGTATATTTTATATGGGGACAATATAACCAAGTAGTAATTTGAAACACCGAATGACTAAATTATTTTTCACCCTATCAAACCTTCAAGACACCTTATAGTCTGTGCCTGGTAAAATAACTCAGATCCTATGAACCATTCTGTATATCACAGTTGGGGATTAGCGTCAGGGTAATATGCAAATTTATGGTTACTGAGGTCAGGTTTAATTTTTTTATACACGTAAGAGCACGAATTTCCATATTATTAACATAAAGATCTCAAAAAGTTTGTAATATTGTGAGATATCGTATTTTGGGTGGTAGGAGTTATGTCGTTCTTTAGTGATGAACTGAAACCGCACAAGCGCATTAAACATGCCTGGGAAAAGCTAAAAACAGCAGTTTCTAATCTCCCTCAACCTTCAGAAACACTTCCAGATCACATAAGAGCTGCTTAGATACAACGGGACCTTCGTCCGGATGATGACGAAAGCACATTGATTACAAGCATGCCGCGGCGTGCTAGGGACTTGTACATTGCACATGGATGCCATCCACGGTGCCAAGTTGCAGTGGGAAGAAAGAAATCCTCCCGAGTCAGAGACACAATTAGGTTACATTTTTGTTCGTTCGCGTTTATTTGTCTGTGATATTGGGAAATATTTATTTGTTAGAAACACTTAGAATTTCACGTTTTGTATCGGTACCATTGGTAACGTCTAATTGCTATGTTTCTGTTATGTATACTCCATACGTTTGAGCATTTTGTATACATAATCCAAACTTTTTCTGCAGTGTTTATTTATCTTCCTGAAATTTTGCACGAACGTGAGAAGGTCTACGTCGAGATTATGCGTATGGCGAAAGGATAAAAGGTGAGAAGAAAAGTAGATCATAAGCAGGGCTTTCGAAAGAGCTGAATTGAGTGTCAACAGACTATACGTAGGTATTGGTTACTGCCTTCAAAAGTTATGACTATATTTAATTAATATTTTTTAACATAAAGAATGCTATTTAAAGAACGAAGCTACTATGAAATTTCTCCACGTTTTTGTATGTCAGNAAAAGTAGATCATAAGCAGGGCTTTCGAAAGAGCTGAATTGATTGTGAACAGACTATACGTAGGTATTGGTTACTGCCTTCAAAAGTTATGACTATATTTAATGAATATTTTTTAACATAAAGAATGCTATTTAAAGAACGAAGCTACTATGAAATTTCTCCACGTTTTTGTATGTCAGTCCCTGCCACGAGATAAGTTAGTTCTGTGATTGATTTCGTATGCTTGTGACACTGTCGCATAACGTACCATGAACTTATGATACTTGCAGTTCACGGTTAATTTAATGCTTGAAATAGTAACCATTGAAAAATGTCACTGCTGCTTCCTGTATGTATTTTAANCGGTTAATTTAATGCTTGAAATATTAACCATTGAAAAATGTCACTGCTGCTTCCTGTATGTATTTTAACGGGCACATTGACTGCCATGTGCCCAGTAAAGTTGGTAACGACGCAGAGAAAGTAGTCTCATATTTTCGAGTTGAATTAAAAGTNCTGACTGCCATGTGCCCAGTAAAGTTGGTAACGACGCAGAGAAAGTAGTCTCATATTTTCGAGTTGAATTAAAAGTTCTAGGTGAACATTTGTAAAGACTGATAATATTATCCTCGATTTATATTCGTTTAATGCTTGCAAGTGTAGGAATTAGCCAATTGGTAAAATATTAAATTTTTGAATAATTCCAGCTTTATTTGACCAACGCGCGAATAAAGTTATCAGGTTCATTGCAATGTTATTGTTGCATATGGTGGAAAAATACACAGTATGAATACAGGTAGATCTTAAGCAAATGTTTCAAGAATGCTCAGTTTACCGAGAACAACTATTGTCATTGTTCAGCAGTACAGACATAACGACTGAACTACGAACTTTTATTTACGTGACAATATTGATAATGCGAAATATTTGCAGAAATAATATTGTGACAATTTTATGAGTTCGTGGTTCACTTATGTTGTCTGTACTACACTGCAAAGGCAATAGCTAGTGGGGTATAGGGGTGAATTTGGAATGTTCTTTTTTTTTTTTAAATATAAACAAGCTAGGAANGAAGGCAATAGCTAGTGGGGTATAGGGGTGAATTTGGAATGTTCTTTTTTTTTTTTAAATATAAACAAGCTAGGAAAGCAACAATTCAATATGGCGGGAAAAGTTACACAATTAAAAAATGTTGCTAGGGCGCAGCGATTGTCCGCAGAAGTCCCGAGATCAAAACTCGGCCTTTCTCTGACTTCTTTTCATGATGGCCGAAACTATTTAATGTAGTACGTGGATCCATTCACATCTTTGGTTGAACCAACCAAATCTACAAGTTTGTTACAATTATATACGAAAAACCAAATCATACGGTTTTAGCCAACAAAGTATATAATTGCCTCTATACAAACAATTAAGTTTTGTTGCGCCGAACTTTGTTTGTTTCATTCAACAACATTTTTTTCTCACTGTGGTTATATTATTTAATGAAGACAAAGTACTTACCAAGCTTGTGCATTTTGGTGATAACTTTATCGAAGTCCTCCATGGTTCCAAAAAGGGTATGGATGGAAGTGTAGTTTGAGACGTCGTAGGTCCAGTCCTTGTCTGGTGATTTATGGATGGGCGTGAACCAAATTGCGTCAGCACCCAATTCTTTGACGTAATCAAGTTTCTCAAGGACACCTGCAAAACAAATTTCGCATGCTGTCGTTAGTGACACGTCTAAGCGGGGAAGCAAAATTAATTGATGTATTTTGTTTTCTTTATCATTTGTGAAATTTTAATCTACAGGAGGGATATGGTTTTAAGGCCTCGCATGCGTTTCAGGAAGAATAAAGCGAGTGCTAAGAAAATAATGGAAATAAGAGCAAAAAGAATATAGATTGCTAAGTTGTAGAAAACCCACACAAAGCCTATAAGAAAATTTCGCCAATTGTGACTGTCAGAAAAGGGATTAAAAAGGGGGGTGGGGGGGAAGAAAATAAGTTAGGAGAACTGAGAAAATATATTCAAATACATCGGAGGTTTCTGTCAAGACTTTACGCCCGTAATCATACTAACTTATCACTACCCTAAGCTCAATATCATTATTTGTAATGATTTTTCTTGCATAGTATTTTTTTCGTTCTGTGGCACGTTGTTTGAAAAGTTTCTACTCCATCTCTGTCCTAGTTTCATTGCAAATAGAACACATTAAAGCTATGAAAACTTTTTTTTTTTCCAAAACATCGAGTCTAACGGGAAAGAAAACCATACGAACGTCCGCAACACTGCTGTGACACGTAATTTTTGACAGTTACTATAGCGATACGCTAAGTCACGTCGCGGACGTGGAAGTGGACGATAACTTCTACCTCATCTTTGGTCCGCGTGCCATCGCCGCACTAAACATTCATATATATATATAAACAACCTTTTTGCCTGTACATGACGAACGAGTTTATCTTAAGGGTTCGGACTTTGTTCATCCCCGGTGGGCAAGGGATATGAACACACTCCCGTTGAATAAAGTAAAAGATCCGAGAATTCACGAAGAATTAACCACACCTCTAACTACAAAAGTGGCGAATTATAACGCCGCAGCGGTGCATTTGCAGTCGTGCAGTGCTTACTGATAATTACTGCGTTTTATCGCACTCCGTGTCTTGCCAGTCATGTCTTTGAAATCCTGACATAGAAGCATTTTTATTTGCCCTAAGTTGTTAGCCGTTGACCGCGGAAAACTCACGTATGTCAGCAAATGTTAGGTTTACAAATACAAAATAAATTACCGCCTGGACTTCAACGTACTATTTTCCTTCACTACTTTTTTCGCAGAAGAAAATAATTTTTGATGCAAGATTTGCCCATATACCTGCATGTTAACGTGCTACAAAGACATCACAGACGATTTTCCGATTGAACGCCTCTTCTTATGATATGTAGGTTTGCGAACAAAAATATAATAAATATTATATGATCCCCGCATTGTGGTAGAGCAAGCAGTTAATCTTCCTGGGTTAACAGTGCGGTGCGGTATGTCTACCAGAGGACTTGTGGGGCTATTCTTCTTTGACGGAATGGTTACAGGCGAAGGTTACCATATCATGTTGCAAGAAAGAGTTGTTATAGATGCTCACTAACTCTACCCAGATGACTATTGATTTTTCGCATCAGGACTTTTCACCGCCACATTACCATCGAGACGTATGTTCGCTCCTTGATGGAACAAATTCTTTTTGGGAGGCGGATAAGCCGACGAAGAAGCTTTGAGTATCAACCCAGATCTGCAGGTTTAACGCCGTTAGATATTTATCTGTGGGGAAACTCTAGATAAACCTGTGCATACAACAAAGCCGCGGACACTGAATGCCATGAAAGTATGGCAGCCTGTGAATACAATACGATATAAAGTGTAGTTATTGTTTGTCGTTCTGTAGCACAGAGTTTCAGATGATGTTTTGCTGCCGATGGACATTTTGAATCATTCGTAACTGTTATTAACATTCGCACACACCCAACATTTACCTCGTAGCGTCAAATACAAGCCATCCCATTATATTGTCTTTAATAGTTTCTCTACTATTCCCTTTCAAAGAGTGTAAACATTAATTTGGTACGTTCGGTATACTTTACCTTGCTGAAATGTAAATAGTAACTATATTATGCTACTGTTATGCGTCTTTGAACAGTGTTTACGAACGTAAGCAGTAAAAATGCAATTGTGTATGGTACTAAGATCTTGTAAATAGGCATATTTTAGTAAAAAAAATAAGTGACAAATTTAAGACCAAAAAAATGAACTGTCAAAAAAATATAATCTCCAGTTCTGCTATCACACTGAAACGAAACAGTTGTTTAGCTATCGTTATACTTAATAAAGGTTTACAACATAACAATAAACAACAAATTTTCACCTCATACCGAAAGGCAAAGCTTATTTATTACGTAGATTCTAACACTATAAAAATCGGATGATAAATTGAGAAAATTCGGTGCATATGCGCACCAGTGCTACCCGGCAAAGAACACTTTCATTTACCAAACTATTAGTGGCTTGAGTTTTCAAACCTGAGAAGAGTGAACCTTATGGTACACATTATCTTCTATGGCTGAGGCAGGTGGGCTACAGGTCATTAGAGACGGATAAAGTAGCTCAGAGAAGTACGAATGAGGAAGGAACCGATCGTGGGCCGCAGCAAGGATGGCCGGAGCGGGATTCGAACCCAGGTCCTGGCGAATGCGAGCCCGAATGTTTACCACCGTGCCACTGGGCAATGGCCGAGTGTCACCTTCGAAGTCGCCGTAGCCGTCGCCGTTGCCGTCCTTGAAGGAGAGAGGGTACATCTGGTAGATGAGCGCCGTCTGCCACCAGTCGAGCTTGGCGGAGTCAGGGACGGGCAGGTTGGCCGCCCACCCACCCACCACACTGCACAGCAGCACCACGGTGATCATCCTCAGTTGCTATGGCACCGTCGAACAGGCGACCTCATACTTATACCTGCTCAGCTTCTTCCGGTGGTCCCGGTCAAGTGTTCTGTTTTGTCNACCGTCGAACAGGCGACCTCATACTTATACCTGCTCAGCTTCTTCCGGTGGTCCCGGTCAAGTGTTCTGTTTTGTCAAGCTTAATCTGCGTCGCAAGAAAATCACGTTGTGATTATGTGATATCACGCTGATTGCCGTCAAGTGGGAAGGTGGACGTTTACAGGGAGCGGTTAATCAATTTTACTTTTATCTCCCAGTACAAACCTACATTGTTTGAAGTATGGTCTGTCCTCTGTTCAATTACCACAAGGTCAGCCCTCTACGGGGTTATTTCGCGCCGGGGAATCAGGCGATGTGTGCATGAAGATATCGATACAATCTGCAGAAGCCAGGCGTAAACGGCAATTGTTGAATTTCAGAGATTTCCCGTGCGGTTCTTTGACGGTAAATAAAGAAGAAAAGTAATAAAAATGAGCCTGAAAGAGATAATTCTTACATAACACTCGAAAATGTATAGGTGAGGACTCACGAAATAACGGAGCAAGTTATGAAAAACGACACATCGTGTTATATTAGAAAAAAAAATTAAAATGGCGTAAGGAGTCGTAAATTTGAATTTCGACCCCCTTAAAATCGTACATTTCAGCTGTGGTCAGCGGTACTTCGTAAGGCAGTGGCAACTGGCGGGGTTAAAAAATGTACCACATTTAAACAGCATGTGTNCTGTGGTCAGCGGTACTTCGTAAGGCAGTGGCAACTGGCGGGGTTAAAAAATGTACCACATTTAAACAGCATGTGTTGCACTGTTTCGGAAATATTGAGGAGGCTGTCGATAGACTATATTGTAAGTGGCGTGTATGTACTTGTGCGATTTCAGGTCTCCGACGCACAGATTTTGTTCTAAAACGCTTAAACTTTTATGCTGATCTAAGTAGAAGCCAGCATTAAGCAATTTAATTAATTTATAAGTTACGTGAGCTAGTACTGATTGCTGATTATAGGTCGTATGAGAGGTGTACATTAAATATGGCTATTTCATTTGATTATTGTACTATCCCCTAATACTTCAACTATGATTTCTGTGAGTATGTAAGTTGAGAGTATCACTTTCCGACAAATAAGCCTAAGAACAATAGCAATGAATATAGTTAACTTAAATACTCACATCGATCTTGCATTACTTTTGATGTTACACTCAGAAGAGAAACACAACATTTGAGTTGTTATAAGTCGGGTTTGCTATTGCTTGCTACTCAAAAAATTG
Source organism: Clitarchus hookeri (assembly GCA_002778355.1). Taxonomy (NCBI): domain Eukaryota; kingdom Metazoa; phylum Arthropoda; class Insecta; order Phasmatodea; family Phasmatidae; genus Clitarchus; species Clitarchus hookeri. The sequence goes on along the minus strand of NQII01001085.1, from coordinate 68,671 downwards.
TGCATGTGATTATGTATATAATACAAACGTTAACAAATTTTATTGCAAACAATTAAAAAGTATTACTGTTAGATGATAATTGCAATGAATTCAAGTTTGGTATCTTCTAACGTATCATGTATAACAAAATAGAAAAGAGTGTGTTACATTTCAGTAATGCTTCGCTGAGGAGACTTTTTACCACAAATTGTGGCATCGTTTTCCGCATCTAAAATGTGTTGCTCTGTACTGCTCCCTTCAGAATTGCAATCAGGATTTTTTTCATTTTCAAAAGATTCCACTTCGCCCGAGNTGCTCCCTTCAGAATTGCAATCAGGATTTTCTTCATTTTCAAAAGATTCCACTTCGCCCGAGGAAATCAATTTATTCTATAGTAGCGTCACAAGCTCATACATGCCCAAGTACAGTTTTACTGCTGATACATATACGAGATACGTAAAGTCTGTTCACGGTTAAATCAAACTATTGAAAAATGTCACTGTCCCTACCTGCGTATGTTTTGATGTACACACGGACAGCCATTCGCACAGTAAAGTTGGTAACGACAGAAGTGAAAATAGTTCCGCGTATTCACGTTGAATTAAATGTGCCAGGTAAACAATCACTGAAATGATTTATTTGGCTTTCTCTTTTATACATATATGTGTCAGAAATAGCAAATTGTGCAAAATGTTTACTTATCTAATATTTTTACAATTTTACTTGACCGAAGCATGAATAAAGTGATCAGGCCCTTGCCAATGTTATTAATACATATAGTGGAAGAATACACGATGTGCATACACGTAGACCTTTGGCAGGGCTTTCAACAGTGCTCAGTTTACCGTGAAATGCCTATAACACGCAATTGTTCGACCTCATACATGGAGCTATTAAATTAAGGCAAATAGATCACTCCTTCATGGTATATAACTCAGTATTTCCGAATACGTAGTTTTTCTTATAAACTTGTTTCAGTCTGATTAAAGAATTTCTCTGGATGACTGATCAGAAGCAGGAAAAATACTGGAGAGCTCGGAACAAGTATAGTTTTTGAAGAATACATAGTTGAGAGATAAAATTGTTAGCAGTTAAATGGCCCCATCTGACTTCTCGAGTTTCGAAGGATAAATTTGAGGTTATAATAACTAAAATCGATTACTCTTTTGGATCGATATAAAACAAGTAATCTTCGCAGTAATATTTACGAAAACCAATTCATAACTTGAGAATAGCTTTGTCGCTGTAGTTTAGAACACTGTTTTATAGAAGATTAAATCTCGTAAACAATGGGCTACTTACAGCTAATTTTTTCTTAATTTGACACTTTTCAACGACCACATTTGTATGTCAATAATCAAATTTATAATTTGGCAACAAATTATCGATTTTATTTTCTGTCCCGAAAAAAATAAGTTTTAAATTGAAATATTTCACAGTTTTTTAGAAATTCTAATAGACACAACTGCTTACAATGAGATTAATATGACAACTAGGAAGACTCCTTAACTGTGTGGTAAGTCGGCCAGAGGGCTTGATGGGGCAGTGATGTGTGAAAGTTGCCATACAATGTTGCAGGAGGACACTGTGCCAGATGTTCACCAACTCTGCCTAGACAAACATTGCTTTTTCCAGTAGTGTGATGCACCGAAACAGTACCATCGATATGTACCGTCGTTTCTGGATGAAACATTTGTTGAGAGGTGGACAAGCCGACAAGGAAGTGTAGAGTATCTACCCTGATCTCCAGATTTAATGCTGTTATATTATTACAATTCACAAATGATGCACAGTAGAAAACATGTTTCAATTTATTATATATAAATACGGCAAAAAACCTTTAGAACTACTAAACAAATATATATCACAGCAATAATAATCACATTTGTTANATATTCACGGTACACTCGTGAAATGGTCGTACGCGAATATCCAAATGTTATCGCTACTTCGGAGATGCTATGTCCCATCTCTCGTACGCCGACTATAACACCACGTTCAAACTGACTTAAATATTGATAACCTGCCATTGTAGCAGCAGTAACCGATCTAACTGCCGACCGTATCGCGTTACTCTGATTGGTTCCATACCTCTGTTATTTGCATACGCATGCCTATACCTGTTTTTTTTGGCTCTTCGGTGTAATTTCATTTATGTTGCTTTTAGTTTTACCGATTGCTTCTTTTTTTAGACGGCCGGAAATGCAGCGCGTGCTTTTATGTTGAAAAGAAGTTAAAAGTTCGAGTTTTTTGCCGTATGGTTTAACAGCTAGAACCGGACTTCACGAATACGCCGGTCTCAGGAATTCTTGATATACCAGTTCTGTTTCCTGCACACGTGAGTGGGAATCTCAGCAAAACCCGGCCACCGACTGTCGTTTCATCGAAAATGTATNAGTTCTGTTTCCTGCACACGTGAGTGGGAATCTCAGCAAAACCCGGCCACCGACTGTCGTTTCATCGAAAATGTATGTTCCACTGTAGACTTCAAAATATTTCATCTCTCTCATAATATTCGCCTAGTTATTAGTATGTTTTGACGTCCTAAACAATTTCACAGAATATTTCGAAACCCAATTTTTTTTACNATATTCGCCTAGTTATTAGTATGTTTTGACGTCCTAAACAATTTCACAGAATATTTCGAAACCCAATTTTTTTTACTCATATTCTTAAAGTGTTTTGAAATCATGCGTTATTTTCAGAAATTACATTCGTGATACTCCCCTTCTGAATTTTCTTGCTAAATTTTCGATGTGCTGAACACAAATTTTCTTCTAGCTGATATTAAGATACCTTTATTATAACAACATTGCAAGTTTGCTAAGTATTACGACTGGGAATTTAATTTTGAANGAATTTTCTTGCTAAATTTTCGATGTGCTGAACACAAATTTTCTTCTAGCTGATATTAAGATACCTTTCTTATAACAAAATTGCAAGTTTGCTAAGTATTACCTGACCCTTAAATTAAAACTTTTAAAATTGCTACTTGACTTTTTGTTACTGTTTGACCAACCCCACCCCCTAAAACGGGCCGTGACGTCATGTTTTACAATCGATCTCCCACGTCGCCTTCTTATACGGTAACTCTAAAGGCTAAGGTANAACGGGCCGTGACGTCATGTTTTACAATCGATCTCCCACGTCGCCTTCTTATACGGTAACTCTAAAGGCTAAGGTACTCTCTGTCTCATGTAAATTGGCAAGATTTTGACAGTTCGACGAAAGTAACCCCAATGTTTACTTTTTGTTTATGTNCTCTCTGTCTCATGTAAATTGGCAAGATTTTGACAGTTCGACGAAAGTAACCCCAATGTTTACTTTTTGTTTATGTATCCTTTCACCATCAGCTGGTGCGTCAAGTGGAGGCTGTAATGTTTTATCATGTGCGACAGTCGATTAGGTGAACGGTAACATGTGTAGTGCTAAACAAATGTTAAGATGTTTTAGACTGACATCTGTCTAAAAAAATTAGTAGGCTATAAAAGTAAAAATATAAAACATTGCAAACAATTAAGTATTTGCTAACTATTTTTTCATTTGTCCGATACAGCGAATTTGGGTTAACATTTGCAAGACGGTAGTTGTAGCTATTATTACACTTTGGATGTCATATCTTATATAACTGGAACTAAAAGTAATTTGGGAAATTCTATTCGCCAACAACTCACCAACGACTATTGATTGCAATGCGGTAATTCTGATATTACTAATACTAAACAGTTCGAGTTGGAAATATGTGATGTGGAATAACGTAAGAATTGCTTAAAAACTATTCAAGCGTGTCCCATTTTCTTCGTTTTATCAATACAGTATAGTTACAACACGGAAACAAGGAAATGGGTTTTCGGGAGAACAATATGGCGTATAATTTACGTAGACGAACGATCACCAGCCGGCCGAATAGAAAGTACGAGTACTCAAAACCGCTGTACACGAAATATATGTTACTTTAAAAATTATACAGAGCTCGCAGAAAAGTAAAACTATTGGTATCTGTTCGTAAATTTGTTATATATCACACTNACTTTAAAAATTATACAGAGCTCGCAGAAAAGTAAAACTATTGGTATCTGTTCGTAAATTTGTTATATATCACACTTGAAATTTATATTTTTCTGGCCGGTAATACTTCGGGAAAGGCATGACAGATAGCGCGCAAGGCATGAAAGGGCGAGGTGTGAGCCGTTTACATTGTTCAACAGATAGCAGCACGGCCTGCCTCTTGATCCCGTCTTTTTAAAAGTTACTTTTCTTCTATTACTGGCTCGGAACGACACGAACTGGAAATATATTTCTTCAAATTATTATAAAACTAAATCANTACTTTTCTTCTATTACTGGCTCGGAACGACACGAACTGGAAATATATTTCTTCAAATTATTATAAAACTAAATCAACTATATTATGCAATATTTCTGTATGCTTTTGAAATTAACATCAAGGACATATGGAAAGCATGATTGGGGAGGTGAAAAAGGTTTTAAAGTTACGTTTCATTTGGATAGGGATAGTTTTATTGTGCATTTCATTTTGAACACCTATACATTACTACTTTATCACGAAGTTTAGTTTGTAACACTAACCACTGTTTTGTGACCACATAAAATAAAATGTATTAATTAATCTAGGAACTCTTTCTTATTGTGTATTTTCTGCTTGTCTATTGTACGTCGACAGTGCACACAGAATAGCAAACGTAATATTAACTTTTGTTCGTTCGTGNCTTGTCTATTGTACGTCGACAGTGCACACAGAATAGCAAACGTAATATTAACTTTTGTTCGTTCGTGCAGCAGCTGATACAGGATTTTGTAAATTGCACTTTGTTTGTTTCGTATACATTAAGTTGCCACTCACTGACTCTCANCAGCAGCTGATACAGGATTTTGTAAATTGCACTTTGTTTGTTTCGTATACATTAAGTTGCCACTCACTGACTCTCAGAATCTCACCAACTCATATGAGACAGACCATACCCGTTAGTGGTTACCGGGATGACGTCATTAGCGTAGCTCCTGTTGTCGAGACTTGGGAGTGAAACTGGNGACCATACCCGTTAGTGGTTACCGGGATGACGTCATTAGCGTAGCTCCTGTTGTCGAGACTTGGGAGTGAAACTGGAAAAACTCTTCAGCTAGTTCAGCCATCCGACGAGAGATGGCGACAGCAAAACATGCCCCCACTTTTTCGCCTGCTGGTAAATTATAACGGAAAAGCGAACAACTGGAAAGGTTTTTTTTGGTTCCCCGGGAGGGGAGGGGGGGGGGGCGGAGGGTTGAGGAGAAATCCATCTTACCCCCTGGGGACAACACAAATAGCTTTCATTCCTTCGTACCACACTTCCCTGCATTTCCATCCTTGTCACTGTCACAACTCATACTTCAGATAAGAAAGCTGTGTGACTGGACATGCTGCTAGATCTAGTAGTCACCGGTGAGATTGATTAGATACATTACAATAAGTGAATTGTATTCTATCTAAATCTTCCTTTCTAAGTTATATTATAAAAAATGAGGAGTATGAAATCAAGATAAATTGCGTTTTTTTGTTGTTCGTTGCATAAAGCGATGAGCTATCCATCAAACGATACACATTCAGACAGTTGTGGCCCACAGTTTTGTTTATTCTGTTACGAGACTTTCCAGTATTTATTTCCTTTGACTTTTCCACATTCTAAAAATTGTAGTTAAAGCTAACTAAGCTACGTTTATTAAAACCATTACTAATACTATACTACAATGACACAATTATTTACCCAAAGTTTTTAGTTTTTGAAGAATACATAGTTGAGAGATAAAATTGTTAGCAGTTAAATGGCCCCATCTGACTTCTCGAGTTTCGAAGGATAAATTTGAGGTTATAATAACTAAAATCGATTACTCTTTTGGATCGATATAAAACAAGTAANGTTTCGAAGGATAAATTTGAGGTTATAATAACTAAAATCGATTACTCTTTTGGATCGATATAAAACAAGTAATCTTCGCAGTAATATTTACGAAAACCAATTCATAACTTGAGAATAGCTTTGTCGCTGTAGTTTAGAACACTGTTTTNCGCAGTAATATTTACGAAAACCAATTCATAACTTGAGAATAGCTTTGTCGCTGTAGTTTAGAACACTGTTTTATAGAAGATTAAATCTCGTAAACAATGGGCTACTTACAGCTAATTTTTTCTTAATTTGACACTTTTCAACGACCACATTTGTATGTCAATAATCAAATTTATAATTTGGCAACAAATTATCGATTTTATTTTCTGTCCCGAAAAAAATAAGTTTTAAATTGAAATATTTCACAGTTTTTTNTTTGGCAACAAATTATCGATTTTATTTTCTGTCCCGAAAAAAATAAGTTTTAAATTGAAATATTTCACAGTTTTTTAGAAATTCTAATAGACACAACTGCTTACAATGAGATTAATATGACAACTAGGAAGACTCCTTAACTGTGTGGTAAGTCGGCCAGAGGGCTTGATGGGGCAGTGATGTGTGAAAGTTGCCATACAATGTTGCAGGAGGACACTGTGCCAGATGTTCACCAACTCTGCCTANTGGGGCAGTGATGTGTGAAAGTTGCCATACAATGTTGCAGGAGGACACTGTGCCAGATGTTCACCAACTCTGCCTAGACAAACATTGCTTTTTCCAGTAGTGTGATGCACCGAAACAGTACCATCGATATGTACCGTCGTTTCTGGATGAAACATTTGTTGAGAGGTGGACAAGCCGACAAGGAAGTGTAGAGTATCTACCCTGATCTCCAGATTTAATGCTGTTATATTATTACAATTCACAAATGATGCACAGTAGAAAACATGTTTCAATTTATTATATATAAATACGGCAAAAAACCTTTAGAACTACTAAACAAATATATATCACAGCAATAATAATCACATTTGTTAATTATGTGTTTCATTGATTACAGTTCTTTNAACTACTAAACAAATATATATCACAGCAATAATAATCACATTTGTTAATTATGTGTTTCATTGATTACAGTTCTTTGAAACGCAGGATTTTCCTTGGGGCACGAAAAAGAGAAAAAATACATTAGAAATATACAAATTCAAAATTTAATTTANAAAACGCAGGATTTTCCTTGGGGCACGAAAAAGAGAAAAAATACATTAGAAATATACAAATTCAAAATTTAATTTATTAAACAACTTATTAGAACGTTACCATTTTCTTTGACTAGAGCACAGCACCCATTTGACTCTAAAACTAGTTGAAAGGAGGGCAGCAATTGACTTGCCCAGTAAAGCCTCCATTCCATAAAATACTTNCATTTGACTCTAAAACTAGTTGAAAGGAGGGCAGCAATTGACTTGCCCAGTAAAGCCTCCATTCCATAAAATACTTTAAAAACAATTAAAAGGCGTACAAAATAATTACGGCGGGAGACAGTTGCGTAGGACCCAGTACGGCTCCAACAGTTAAACATTGCAAAAAACCAATAACATATTAAAATATACACGCCCCAACGATGTAGTCGTGAAAAAAAAAAAATGGATACTCTTAAATACTTGGGGGGCTAATACGAACAAACACGACACATTAAACCAAGAAAGACACAGCAACGCGACACCTGCTGCTGCTGTTAATACACCGAAGAACCAAAAAACTGGTACACCTGCCTAATATCGCGTAGCCACCCTCCCCCTCACCGTCCGAGCACGCAGAAGTGCCACAAGATGACGTGACATGGACTCGACTAATGTCTGAAGGTGTGCAGGATACAATTCACACCATTAATCCTGCAGGGCAGTCCACAAATCCAATCTGCGCCAATTTCAGAAAGGGTTGCGTGTCTGTCACGTTTAATGATTGTCGTCAGTCGTCGTTTGTCCCGTTCTTTCACGAT